>CM057453.1:1074592500-1075030000 GCA_016271365.2 Neoceratodus forsteri
AGCCAGGGGACTGCAAGCCCTTCCAGGTGAAACGTGCCTCTCTAATTGAACCACATCCTTGGTTTGAATCCCTGCAAGATGAGAAGCCACCCGCCACTCTCCAGAAAGCCAGTGACTGCAAGCCCTCCTGGGTGAAAGGTGTCTCTGTAATCGAATCACATACTTGGTTCAAATCCCTACAAGACGAGAAGCCACCCACCACTCCCCAGAAAGTTAGGGGACTACAAGTCCTCCCGTGTGAAAAGTGCATCTGTAATTGAACCACATCCTTGGTTCAAATCCCTGCAAGGCAAGAAGCCACCCACCACTCCCTAAAAAGCCATGGGATTGCAAATCCTCTCAGGAGAAAAGTGCCTCTGTAATCAATTCACATCCTTGGTTTGAATCCCTGCAAGATGAGAAGCTGCCCACCACTCCCCAGAAAGCCAGGGAACTGCAAGCCCTCCCGGGCAAAAAGTGCCTCTATAATCAAACCACATCCTTGGCTTAAATCCCTGCAAGACGAGAAGCCATCCACCACACCCCAGAAAGCAAGGGGACTGAAAATCCTCCCAGGCAAAAAATGCCTCTGTAATCAAACCACATCCTTGGTTCGAATCCCTACAAGATGAGAAGCCACCCTCCACTCCCCAGAAAGTCTGGGGACTGCAAGTCCTCCCTGGCGAAGCTTGCCTCTGTAATTGAACCACATCCTTGGTTTGAATCCCTGCAAGACAAGAAGCCACCCACCACTCCCCAGAAAGCCAGGGGACTGCAAGCCTTCCCAGGTAAAAAGTACCTCTGTAATCGAACCACATACTTGGTTTGAATCCCTGCAATATGAGAAGCCACCCACCACTCTCCAGAAAGCCAGTGACTGCAAGCCCTCCCAGGTGAAAAGTGCCTCTGTAATGGAACCACATCCTTGGTTCAAATCCCTGCAAGACAAGAAGCTGGCCACCACTCCCCAGAAAGCCAGGGGACTGAAAATCCTCCTGGGTGAAAAATGCCCTTATAATCAAACCACATCCTTGGTTCAAATCCCTACAAGACAAGAAGCTGCCCTCTGCTCCCCAGAAAGTCAGGGGACTGCAAGCCCTCCTGGGCGAAGCTTGCCTCTGTAATTGAACCACATCCTTGGTTCGAATCCCTGCCAGATGAGAAGCTGCCTGACACTCCCCAGAAAGCCAGGGGACTGCAAGCCCTCCCGGGTGAAAGGTGCCTCTGTAATTGAACCACATACTTGGTTCGAATCCCTACAAGACAAGAAGCCACCCGCCACTCCCCAGAAAGCCAGGGGACTGAAAATCCTCCTGGGTGAAAAATGCCTCTGTAATCAAACCACATCCTTGGTTCGAATCCCTACAAGATGAGAAGCCGCCATCCACACCTCAGAAAGCCACGGGACTGCAAGCCCTCCCGTGAGAAAAGTGACTCTGTAATTGAACCACATCCTTGGTTTGAATCCCAGCAAGATGAGAAGCTGCCCATCACTCCCCAGAAAGCCAGAGGACTGCAAGCCCTCGTGGGTGAAAAGTGACTCTGTAATTGAACCACATCTTTGGTTCGAGTCCCTGCAAGATGAGAAGCCACCAACCACTCCCCAGAAAGCTGGTGACTGCACATCCTCCCAAGCAAAAAGTGACTTTGTAATCGAACCACATCCTTGGTTCAAATCCCTGCAAGACGAGAAGCCACCCATCACTCCCCAGAAAGCCAGGGGAATGCAAATCTTCCTGGATGAAAAATGCCTCTGTAATCAAACCACATCCTTGGTCTGAATCCCTGCAAGATGAAAAGCCACCCACCACTCCCCAGAAAGCCAGAGGACTGCAAGCCCTCCTGGGTGAAGAGTGCCTCTGTAATCGAACCACATCCTTGGTTCAAATCCCTGCAAGATGAAAAAACACCCACCACTCTCCAGAAAGCCAGGGAACTGCAAGTCCTCCCGGGTGAAAGGTGCCTCTGTAATCGGCCCACATACTTGGTTCGAATCCCTACGAGATGAGAAGCCACCTGGCACTCCCCAGAAAGTCAGGGGACTGCAAGTCCTCCCGGCCAAAATGTGCCTCTGTAATCGAACCTTATCCTTGGTTCAAATCCCTGCAAGATGAGAAGCCACCCACCACTCCACAGAAAGCCAGGGGACTGCAAGCCCTCCCAAGTGAAGAGTGCCTCTGTAATCGAACCACATCCTAGGTTCAAATCCCTGCAAGATGAGAAACCGCCCGCCACTCCCAAGAAAGCCAGGGAACTGCAAGCCCTCCCGGGCAAAAAGTGTCTCTGTAATTGAACCACATCCTTGGTTCAAATCCCTGCAAGATGAGAAGCCACCCGCCACTCCCCAGAAAACCAGGTATGGGCAGGAGTTTCAAATCTGGTGCCTTTACTCCAGGAGGAGCAAACACTGAGTCGAACCCTTCCTTCTACTTGATTTTTCGTCCCACCTGCCCACCCCGGCCTCTATTAAATGCTCTTTTGTGACCGGCCCCTTGTCCAGTCAAGCTTGCTCCACCTCTTAAAGGGGCACTGCCCTGAGGGGTAAAAATATATATATACCTGTATATATATATATACTGTATATATATATATATGTGTGTGTGTGTGTATATTTTTATATAAATGTGTGTGTGTATATATATATATACTGTATATCTATGTATATATATGTCTGCACTGTTTCTGATTTAGCCTTCTGAAAGCTAAATATATGAAGCCTACTACAACCAGGTGTCTATCCTTGCCTCATAAACTTCCCAGTAAAGACCGCCCCCCAGGGGGACAGCTGTCTAGTCACAATCTTCTGCTCTTTCAGATTTTACCACAGTTCTCTGTGCACTCATTACGCTTTTCCTCTAACAAAACTAGCCATAGTATTTCCCACCACAATATACCAGTGCATCATGGGTCTGAGCTGTACAAAATTGTTTACCCATGGTTTCCAGTTCAACCCAATTATGCTACGTTGCATTGGTAAGTGCCCCTATCCTTCTAAATACTCACAACCACAAACCTGATACAACGAGTTGCAATACCCCTCCACCTGGGTAGGACTGCTCACTCAATGATAGCCTAAGGATACAACACCATTACCCTGGCACAAGGATCTTGGATGATGTGGAATTCACTAGAAAACTTAGACCACAATATTATCAATTCAACTCCTTATGCATATCTGCGGAAATTGCATACTATGCCTCATCCATCTATCACTATTATGCAGGCTCTCGGACAACTCCATTAAAGCTACTTATTTGCAAATGGACTAGGCTGCTTCTTTTCAAAGTTCTGGTAAAGGGAATCATAAAGATTCTCCTCCTGTCATTACTCTGTTCAGGTAATGTAACGTAGAACTGATCCCAGGGCCTTTCACACTTATTTCTGCACCAGCTGACTTAGCACAGCTAAAAGGTATCAGCTTCCTGCACATCAATGCATGCAGCCTATTGAAAAAAAATTGACCTAGTGCAAGCCTGGGAGCAACACGCACTGCCCGATTTATTGGTTATGAATCCTGGCTGAAGGGTTCCACCCCAGATCAGAATATTAGTATCCCTTCTTACAATATTTTTAGGGTTGACAGACACACCAGAGGAGGTGGAGTCATAATATATGTATCAGACAAGTTCATGGTCTCAGTCATAGACTGCTCCTCCAGCCTCAAGGAATATGAAAGTCTTGCACTAAAAATTTCTGTATCATCAAGAAAATCTATTTGCGTGGTAGGTTGCTACAGACCTCCATCTGGGGAGTTAAGATACTAAACCTCCTCTAAAACATACTTCATTCTACTGATTTGGAAACTATCATCCTGGGTGACCTTAACCTAGACTGAATTCTACCTGTGCCATGCCTCTAAAGGATTTCTGTGATGCTCATGGGCTACATCAGCTGATCTCAGAAGTGACACACCCTAACATTAAAAACCCTGCTCACAGTACATTTAAACCTTAAAGAATCTTCCATACAGTATTCCATAATGATATCAGCGACCACAGTGCTATAGCCTGTGTAAGGCTCACTCCCAAAACCACCACCACAGCAGGATATTTTCACAAAAGGAGCTACTGCAACTTTAATTCCTCTGCCTTCCTAGCTGATCTCAATAGGATTAGATGGCAAGAATTTTATATCGCTACTTCTGTTCTTGAAGCCTATGCAATATTTCAGTTTGTAGTTCTGAAGGTGATTGACACCCATGCACTTGTTAAAACTAGATTGAGAAGGAATTCTTGTCCATGGTTCAACAGCACTTTAAAAAGTGCACTATGTCACAGGGACACTCTCTGGAGAAAGGCTTGAAAAACTAAACTAGAAACTGACTGGACTGCTTTTAAAGTGATAAGAAACCGCTGCACCTGGTTGATCAGCTCCGAAAAGGCAAAATGTTACCAAAATGCACTTGAGTCCTCCAAAAATAACAGCAACAAATTCTGACAGATCTTAAACAAAGTTGAAGGACATAAAAACTCATCAACCCTGCCTACAAAAATGATTAGCAGAGACAATACCTACAAGAGCAACGAAGACATGTTAGAAGCCCTTAATAACCACTTTGCCACTGCTGGCCTAGCTTTTGATAGCTCCCCAGTAAGCAAACTGTTGGACCAACATACTAGTCACGCTAAACCCAGGCCCCCTACCAATGCCCCTGCCCACCAAGCCATGTTTAACTTTACACCCATCATATTGAAACAGGTTGAAGACTTTCTATCCAACTTGGACACCACAAAAAACTCAGGGACAGTTCAAATCTATCCCCCCTTTCTAAAATTGGGCTATTATTACCTAACCCTACCAATTACACATCTCTTTAACATGTCCCTCCTCGAAGGTGTACTCCCGCCTATATGGAATACAGCCCATGTCATCCCACTGCTTAAATCAGGAGATCCAAGTGACACGAACAATTACAGACCCATTTCTCTTCTACCTATATTGTCAAAACTTCTTGAGAAACTGGTAAACTCTCAACTAAGAGGACTCCTGGAATAATACAATCTCCTAAACCCCCTTCAGTCTGGGTTTAGACAAAACCACAGTACGGTCTCTGCACTTGCCAAAGTCACTAATGACTGGCAAACTGCTCTTGACGCTAAACACCATGTAGCTATGCTATTCCTAGACTTAAGCAAAGCGTTTGATACTGTTGACCATGATTTACTAATGTTCTTACTATGAAACCTTGGACTAGGCGACGTTGCCATCAATTGGTTCTCGTGTTACCTCACAGGCAGGTAGCAACAGGTGAAAGCGCAGGGTGGCCTCTCTCACCAAAAGGTACTCCTGAGGAGTGTCCCCCAAGGTTCAATCTTGGGCCCATTATTATTCACCATGTATATCAACAATATTGACCACAATATTAACTCTGCCAGTGTTCACCTATTTGCAGATGACACTGTATTTTACGTTACCCGGCCCACCATTGAATTCGCTTGTATGGACCTTCAGCAAGAATGTAATACTTTACAACAAAATCTGCTGCAACTGAAACTCTTACTGAATGCAAAAAAAAAAACACCATGACTCTCTCTCCATCCAATTCATTAAATACCATAAACGTCCAGCCAGTCAACAACCATATAGCAACTATGATGGGTGAAACTCTGGAAAAAGTGGATAAATTCAAATATCTAGGTTTCTGGCTAAATTGTAAACTCTGTTGTGTCTACTATGTCAAAGAGCTTTCCAAAAATCTTAAACCAAGGCTGGGCTTATTTTATTGCATTAAACGATTACTTACCTATAAAGCGAAATTACAACTAGTCCAAACAACGTTCCTACCACTTTTAGAGTATGCTTATTTTCTCTATAGTAATTGCCCCCAAACTCTCCTTACAAAGTTGGATACCTTGTACCATAGGGCTCTAAAATTTGTGACAAATTCCCCCTTCAAAACCCACTACTGCTCACTTTACAACCAATTAGGCTGGACCTCGCTATATGGACATTTAAAGCCCTCATCCACAAATTACCACAGTACATAACCAGTCTATTCAAGTTCACACCATGTATGTACTCTCTCAGGAAATATACTTACATCCTTCTGGATACCCCTAGAACCAGGTCCCGCTTTGGTACCTCCTCTATTAGCCACGCCCTCCCTGCACTCTGGAACACACTCCAAAGTACCCTAAAACTAACCCACCTTGTTAGCTTATCCTCCTTTAAGACACTACTAACACCCCTTATGAAGGAAAATTGTCAGTGCTACGCCTAGTCCCTACCAAGAAGGGGTTCTGCAACTGCACTTACCCTATCACCTTCCCTCTAGTTCTCCCTGTTTTTCCCTCCCTATATTCCCATGTCTGCCTCCTGTTCTCATGTTCTGCCTTTCATTAGCCTATATACCCTCTCCCCCTCCGCATCTGTCCCTATACCATTCCCCAACCTCTCCATCTTTAAGCCCACTTGTCTTCTCTCTTCCTACCTCCTCTACTTTTCACTACAGTTCCACTTATTTATCTATCAACTAAGAAAGAACTTGATCTCTGTGTATTCTAAATTGTCAAATTCATTATGTATTCCCACTCTGTTCCTGTAACTGTTACTTGCATATTTACAAACCATGTATCTTACTATGTACTGACCATGTTTTATGTCTGTATCGTATGTATCCAGTTGTAATTTGTCAATCCTTTATGTCCGTCCAGGTTCACCTTGTAAATGACTATCTCAATGGTGTATTTCCTGGTTAAAAATAAAATTTAACTGAATTGAATTTCCAGGTAGCTGCCTTACAGATGTCTACTAGGAGAACGTCTCTAGCAGCTGCCAAAGAAGCTGCTGTACCCCTGGTCGAATGGGACCTGAGGCCTGCAGGTGGCTGCTTACCCACCTTATTGTTGCAAAACTGAATACAGGCAACAATACATCGTGCAATGGATCTTTTTGTGGCTGGTTTTCCTTTCCCCACATCCCCATAGGTGAGGAAAAGCTGAGTTAGATCCAGTCTACAACCTTTTGTGTGGTCAAGGTAGTAGCTGATTGCCCTTTTTACATCCAGGCTATGCAGCCTGAGTTCACCTGAGGTGGAATGATCAGTAAAAAAGACAGGTAATGTAATAGACTGGTTGAGGTGGAACTCTGACACCACCTTGGGCAGGAATTTTCTGTTAGTCCTAAGGACTACCTTATCCCTGTGGACAGCTATGTACCCAGGTTCTGTAGACAATGCCTGAAGCTCACTGATCCTTCTGGCAGAGGTTATGGCTACCAGAAATACCATTATCCAAGTCACATACTTGAGGTCTGCCAAAGATAAGGGTTCAAAGGGGGGTTGCACGAGCTGGGCAATGCAAATGTTCAGGTCACATATGGGAGTTGGTTCCCTATGTGGGGGACAGAAATGTAGTAACCCTTTGAAAAACTTTTTAAAAACTGGGTTTGAAGCTAGGGAAGAGCTCTTACCTGCAGACAAGTAGGCTGAGATAGCTGCCGGGTACTCTCTCAGGGTAGAGGCCCTTAAGTCTGTAGAATGTAAATGGGCAATATAGTCCAGGACTATTGACAGGCTGGCCTGTTTATGGTCCATGCCCTTGCCCTGACACCAAACAGAAAATCTCTTCCATTTGGAAGAATAGTTTATTTTTAGTGGATGGCTTTCTGGATACTCTTAGGATTTCCATAACCCCTTCTGACAGTTGTAGATCTGCATATTCTAAGTCCGCAAAAGCCAAGCTTTGAGCCTGAGGAATTGCAGGTTGGGATACATGATCCTGCCCTGTGAGGATGACAGTAGGTTGTGGCTCGTAGGGAGACTGATTGGTTTGGTTACTGACATTAATAGAATCATGGAATGCCAAGGTTGTCTGGCCCAGTCTGGGGCAATGAGAATCACTGTTGCTGGCTGGGCTCTGAATTTGTTCAGCACCTTTAACAGTAGGGGGGAAGGGAGGAAATGCATACAGAAACCACCCTGCCCAATCCAGCAGAAGTATATCCAGAGGGATTGTGCCTCTGATGGGGGGTCTGCAGCAAAACTGTGCTAGCTGATGATTGCTTGTAGCTGTGAACAGGTCCACTTCTGGAGTGCCCCATCTCCTGAAGATAGCCTCCAGGATCTGCTTGTTCAACAGCCACTCATGGTGGTTCTGATTGATTCTGCTGACAGCATCTGCCAAAACATTGTCCTTTCCTGGGAGATGGACAGCTGAGAGGGAAACCTCCAGTGAATATGCCAAGGCCCACATTTTCATTGCCTCCGTGCAAAGAGGAGTTGACCTTGTTCCCCCTTGTTTGTTTATGTAGTACATGATGTTTGTATTGTCTGTTCTGACCTGAACCACCTTGTCCTCTGTTTGATTGGTGAATGACTGGAGAACCAGGAGAACTGCCCTGAGCTCCAACAGGTTACTATGCAGGAGTGATTCCTGCTTTGTCCATGTGCCTTGTGCTGTGTGGTCCCTCAGATGTTCCCCCCCCGTCCTAGGATGGATGCATCTGTAGTCAGTACCAGTGAAGGGGCCTGCTGCAAGAATGGCACCCCTTGCCTGAAATTGGCCTGCTCTTGCCACCACTGCAGAGCCTGGAGAAATGTCACTGTGACTGGTACTGGTTTTAACAGAGAGTCCATTTTTTGAAGCCAATGAGCCCTCAGGTGGCATTGAATGTCCATCATTTGGAACCTGGCTCCTGACGCAATTGCTGTGGATGCTGCTATATGGCCTAGCAGTTGCAGGAAGTGTCTTGCTGGTCTTGAGACATGAAGCTTGAAGGAGTTGGCTATCTGAATGAGGTTGTCCACTCTGTCCTGAGGGAGGAAAGCCTTTCCCTTTCTTGTGTCCAGTTCTGCCCCTATGACTCTGAGCAGTTGAACTGGCTCCAGAACAGACTTTTTCTGGTTTACCAAGAACCCCAGTGAGTGCAGGGTATCTTGTATGAGTTTCAGTACCTCTATTACTTGTTGGTATGACTGGCCTACTATCAGCCAGTTGTCTAGGTAGGGAAACACTGACACCCCTTGTCACCTTAAGTGTGCCACAACCACAGCCAGGCATTTTGTGAATACCCTTGGAGCAGATGTCAGTCCAAAGGGCATTGCCCTGAATTGATAATGGCCCGATGGTAATCTGAACCTGAGGTACTTTCTGTGTGATCCTCTCATTGGGATATGGAAGTAAGCATCCTTTAGGTCCAGGGATGCTAGCCAGTCTCCCTGCCTTAGGATTGGTAATATGGTAGCCAGAGTAACCATCTTGAATTTTGGTTTTGACAAATGATTGTTTAAGTGTCTGAGATCCAGAAAAGGTCAGCACTCCCCTGTTTTCTTTATTGTGAGGAAGTACCTTGAGTACAAGCCCTTTCCCTTCTGGTCTGGGGAAACTGGCTCTATTGCTTTTTGTAACAGAATGCTTGAAACTTCTTCTTGCAGTAGGGCTGTTTCTGATGGGAAAGAGGGTTTGAAGTCCCTTGACCTCAGCTTTGGCATTGCATTGAAGCTGTGAACAAGCCCCTGGCCCACTACCTCCAGGACCCACTTGTCTGTGGTGATATTTGTCCATTCCTGGAGGTAGTGGGCCAGCCTGTCACCTACTGGGATTGGGGAGGCAACCTGAACCAGCACCTCAGGGTGTCTGCTTAACCTGGGCTGCTGGCTGGACAGTGGGGGCTAGTCCGGCCACTGCCCCTTCTGCCTCTGCCTCTAACGTATCCCCTTTGTTGGTATTGGGAAAAGCTTGAGGCTAGAAAAAAGGCCTGAAGGGAGCTCTGCCCCTGCCACCTCTGGTCTGATGTTTCTGGGGTGTAGAAGCTCTCTCTTTTGCTGCTGCACTCTTATAAGCAGCTTTGTTTTCATCCAATTTTTTCATATATGCTTCTGTTTGTTCTCTAAACAGAGACATAGGATCACAGGGAAAATCCATGGCTTTAGTCTGTGTGTCCTGTGTCAGATTGGTAGTTCTGAGCCAGACAAACCTCTTAAGTGACACTGCTGATGCTAGCTGCCTGGATGCAGTGTCATTGGAATCCACTGCCATCCTAAACTGCATTTTAGCAGCCTCAGTTCCCCTTTTTGCAGCTTCCTCCAGGTCAGCAGCCATGGGAGAAGGAGCTGCCTTAGCAATCTATAATACAGTAGACCAAAGGTTCATTTGACACCTAGCTATGTAGGACATGTAAGAGGGCTGCCTAATAGCCAGGGAGGACCCTAGGTAACATTTCTTTGCAATAGAATCCACCATCCAATAGTCTTTATCTGGAGGGTGAGAGGCTGGAGGTAGGCCAGCTCTGTCACAAGCTGCAGCCTGTACAACACCTTCATGACTGGGGTGCCACAAAAGGAATTCAGCACCAATCTTGGCCACCCAATACTTTTTGTCTACCTTTTTATCAGTAGGAGGCACAGAAGTGGGTGTCTGCAACAATTTCATGGTCTGCTTTTCTTGGGATTTGTGAAGTGGCAGCAGTAATATCTACCATAGTTAGGGTTGAGGAGCCAGTTACATGTTAAACCCCAAATTTTGCACCTTAATAACTTTGCAACTGTTTGACAGATTTGCCTGAAATTTGTAACACGCGATCAAGACCCATACATCTTGGGATCTGCCAAGCTTTGTACCGGTAAGATACATGGCTGCGGAGTTATTAAGCGTGATCTGCGCGTGTGTTTACGCTTTTTCTGGAATTCTACGGTCATGCCTACAGGTCGCACAGTTTGCGCGACCGGCCCAAAATCTTCAGGGAACGGTGGACGGATCCTGATGTGCCTTTCAAAGATTTCGTGAAAAATATTAAACTCTTCAAAAGTTATGGCAGTCCGAACTTCTGTTTTTTCCCATAGGATAACATTACGGCCGCGCTTTGAGGGCCCTATCTAGAAAACGGTGCGAGATACAGAGTTTTTGTCAAAAAATTATAACCCCCTTGTGGGGGCTATGTATAAAACTAGCCAGGAAAGTGATAATACATATGACTTTTAAATTTTTTTTCTATGTCGTACGGTTACTGAGATATAAGCAATTTACTATTACAACTACTGATTTTTGTGTTCTGACAGTCATTACTTTGCATACATTCTTTCTACTCACTGTCTTCCTCTATACAGCTTTTGGGGAAAACCAGTGCGTTACCCTTTGCGTTTTCATTTGCGGTTGCGTTTCCATTGTTTTTAACATTTCTGTCTACAGTACTGTTCCTCTTTCTATTTCGCTTTGCATCACCATGCGCATTACGATTTGTGTTTGAAGGGCATAATGTTACAATGCGACAAGATATCACTCCCGCGCTCCCGCCGCTGCATTAAATTCACTATTTCTCATTATCATTCTCAAAAAGAAGGGAAATTAGAGGCAGAAAACTCAGTTTAATGCATCAGTTAGGGTTGTTCCACAGCGACAAAAGTGAGGAAATTCGATGTTAGGGTTGAAACCCCCTTTGCACCCCTCCAGCCCACCCCCAACTGGAATCAGGGTGTGCATTGGGGTCATCGGTCCTAACTGTCACCCCATTCTCCTATTCCTCAGCTTCTTTCCACATGTGATGGGGTGACACTTAGGGCGATGACCCCAATGAGCATCCCGATTCCAGTTGGGGGTGGGCTGGAGGGGTGCAAAGGGGTTTCAACCCTAACATCGAATTTCCTCACTTTTGTCGCTGTGGAACAACCCTAACTGTTGCATTAAACTGAGTTTTTGCTCTAATATACATATATATATATATATGTGTATATATATATATATATATATATATATAGTATATAGGCTTGAGTCACAGATGTGCCTTTTGAAGGTTTGGTGAAAAAATATTAATCTGTTCAAAACTTATTAAATTTCAAATTTTCCCATTATTTCCTATGGGAAAATTTAGATGTGAGGCTTGAAACATGATTCTTGATTGCAATTGCTGAATCCTAGTCCACAAATGCGGAATTCTCATTTGTGCAGCCGCCATTTTGTTTTCAGTTAACGAGGCAAACAAACTTAAATATCTCAAAAAGTACTTAAGCAATAAGGCACAACAGGGTGTGTGTTATTGGGAATTTACCCATGCCTTGTGTGGTGTAGTGTGTCACGAGGCGCAGCCGAGTGACTTAACCACACAAGAAGTGGGTAAACCACCCAATAACTCACACCCTAGAGTGCCTTATTACGATTATACAGTGAACCCATGTGTAAAATAAATTTAAAATATGTTTAATTATGATTTTTATAAATGCCATTTCTCAGCCTTGGGTTATGCAGGATTTACCCGTGGTCATGTGACATGTTTTAACCAATGAGGTTACAGGATTTTCATACACCATTGTATAATTAGAGTTGGTAAACACCAACACCTGCATTTACCTAATCGAGGCCAGAGGAATTGGATTCTGGGGTCGGTTCTTTTTTTTTTAAAGACCAGAAATATGTTTATTTCTTTAACCACAAATTGTGGAAATCTCTTTCTGCAAAAAAGGATCCTTTGCCACAAATTTTGAAAAAGGATTGTTTTACTGCAAAACAGGATTCTTGTTTTGCAATTTGAGATACAAATTTTTTATATAGCTGTTTCTTTGTCACTTCATAGCAAAAAGAAACAGTTTGGAATTTTGAGCTGAAATTTTCAGGCTACAAAGGACTTGCCTCACACATGTGCCTTTTGCTGGTTTGGTGAAACTATATTACTTTGCTGTGGAGTTCTGTGGCTTTAAAATTATCTTAACTTTCCCTGCACACAGGAACAGGTGTGAGGAGTGTGCCTTGGGGTTGTGAACCATAATGCTCACCCCATTGTCTTATTCTCTTATTCTGTACCCATCTTAGTTTACTTTATTCTTGTAATTGGGTGAGCATTGGGGTTCACAACACCAAGGCACACCCCTCATATCTGTTCCTGTATGCAGGGTAGCGGTGTTAGGGTTGGAAATCGAGGGTGGGGATGGGGTCTTAGGGTTGGGAACCCTAAGATGTAAGAATATATATATATCTTCGTTGCAAAAACTCAGTTGATGCATAAGTTAGAGTTCATAGTACAGCATTAAAAGTATGGAAATGGTGTTGGGTTCTTTATTTTTCCCCATCTCGCCCCCAACCAACCCTGCTACCCCACCCCCACCCTCCACGCAACAACAGACATGGGGGTGTGTCTTGCGGTTGTCTGCCCTAATGCTCACCCCATTCCCAGTGTAAGGAAGCTGAGATGGTATAACATAGAAGAATGGGATAAGTGTTAGGGTCGATGACCCCAAGATATACTCCAGCACCTGTTGTGTGGAGAATGGGATGGGTGGTAGGGTTGGTTGGGGGGATGGGATGGGGTGCTAGGGTTGGGAACCACAACACCACATTTCCATACTTTTGTAGCTATACTATGAACCCTAACTGATGCATTAAGAAAGTTTTTTGGAATGAATTTCCTTACTTTTTGTGAAAGTATCACCACAGCTGTAGTTGGACATTATAATTAACCTTCATCTCCCTGTTGGAGTGCAGGGCCCTCTCCCATGTGCCATGATTTCCCATATTTTAATGTGGGAACACAGGGTCCCAAGGACCCTACGCACCCATCCCTCTGTAGATGCACAAACAAATTATCACCATAGCCATCTGATTACCCCAGGACATGCACTTGGTACAGAAATTTTTCGAATCCCCGCCAAAACATAATTCTGCACAACTGCGATGCCATTACATGCCACAGGTGTGCAAACACATTTTGGGCAGGATTTGAAAACTTACAGCTGTGACATACTTGAGGTGGGGCACTAAGGAGGCTATCTTGTAAATCTGGGGTCAAAATATTAAAAATTGCAGAAGTTATGAGTGGATGTGCCAAAATTGCAATGAATGGTCATTACTTTGGCATTTTTTCATATTTTGACCCCAAATTTTGAACATAGCCTTCTTATCACCCCACCTCATAAACCTCACAGGTGAAAATGTCTTAATCCATGGCAACATGCCATTATGCACCTCAGGTGTGGAAACACATTTAGGGCAGGGTGTGAGAAATGACAGCTGTACTGTTTATGAGGTGGTGTGGAAAAATGGCTAGGTTGAAAATTTGGAGCAAAAATATAAAAAATTGGAAAAGTTACACACTTGCATAGAAACATTTCAAAACCGCATGTAACTCAGGCATTTTTGGGCATTTTGGCACCACAGTTTTCAACATGGGCTTTTGGGACCACACTTCATGAACACTGGCACTGTCATTACATTACTCGGTCCTGAAAGGTGATTTCACACAGCGACTGCAAACTCACCTTATGGATCCGACTAATAAAATGACAGTGACATTGTTCATGAAGTGGCGTCCCAAAAAGGCCATGTTGAAAATTTGGTGCAAAAATACAAAAAAAATGGCCAAAATATCAACATACAATAAGTTCAAAATGCCACTGACAGACATTATATGGCACTTACTTTGATTCTTCAGTTTGTGATTCAGCTTTGAAGCATGGAGATGCGTCCCAGTCCACAGAAGATGACAGCTAACGATCTGCAATGGTAAGTATAGGGCAAGGGTGTGTGTGGAGTGGTGGGTTACTCAGTGAGAAGGTCAAGATGGGGAAGGGGGATGGGGAGATGATGAGGGGCCTTTGTTTTTTTTTTTAGTTTTTATTTAAAAAAAGACATCTGGGATTGTTTTCTTTTTTGGCAGGTACATCTGTAAGCAATATTTTGGGACACTGGGTGTGGGCTCCCCATTGTCCCACAGTACTGCGGGGAGGGACATAACAGGGACACTGGGAGTGGACTGACTCCCCAGTGTCCCACACTGTCGGGGGGTTGCAGTGCCGACACAGGGATTGGGTACCCCTATGACAGCCAAAAAACTCTTTTAAAAAATAAATATTTGGGGATACTGGGAGTGGCTCAGCAGTGCCCCACACTGGTGGGGGAGTGGATTTCTACCACTGACATGGGAGTTAGGCAGAGAGAAAAAATGAAAGGACCAAAATTCTTCATTGAGGCCAGCACAAATCTCCAAGTAAAGATGTCAGTACTAGGGCAATTACCACTCGATACACCTTTATTGAAACATTATGTAAAAAACGTAGAAAAAGGTTTTTGCTGAAGTATACAGTTCTTTCGAGTATACAAATAAATAACATGTGCAAACAATGCTTAAAAGTGCATATATATATATATATATATATATATATATATATATAGCATACATTAGGAAGGTATCCAGTAAAAAGAAGCAGAGGAAGCGTCGTCCCCACAGCTGCTATGCATCAAATAAACAAAGCGGTAGGCTGTGTGCTCAAGACAAAAACTACCTGACTGTAGTCTAAAGTCCATGTCCTTCTTCCTCTACAAAATTCGTTATGGACCACCAACTGGAGACACAGAGAGTCTGCTGTATTGAGAAAGAATATAGGGACACCAGGAACCAAAAGGTCTTGATGGGGAGCTACACTTGATAAAACCAAATTCAAACAAATGCCATAAACCACGTGTTGCAGAGGGGACAATGTTAAACGCACTCTGCAGGCTGAAAGAAACGCTTATGTATAGACCTCCTTCACGGTCATCATCAGAGCTCTCCTTTCAATTACAAGCACTGCCTAATAAGTGCAGCCACGCTTCATATGTAATCACGGTTTAAAGTGCCTACATACTTTATTTTGGAGCTAAAAGACAAATTCAGCAACCCACCACCGGGTATGGAAACAGACATGCAAAAGAAATAAGATTACAAAAAGAATCCTGCAATTCTTCAATTAGTAAAATAGTAGAGAAAGAATGGAGGAAAAGGGGAAGGGAGAAACTAGTTCAAATCCCACCACCAGATTCCAAAGACAACATAAAGACCTGTACATGTTGCTGCAATACAAAAAGTCACTTTGATTCTAGCTCCAGAGGCAATGTGCACAGTTCTGTTTTGTGAGCACCTCACAGACATGTTTGGACTGTAATTTCTATTTTTTTGTTTCCATGGGAGTTAGGCACCCTGATGTTGGCAGAAACATTTTTTAAAAAACAAATATTTCAGTTATGTTGTTACCTTGTGGTTATGATATTGCTCCTCTTTTTATTTCTTGGTATTGATTATACCTCAGTAAAGTATATTAAATTGAAAAAATATATGTATTTTGGGAGTGGGAGTGGGCTCCTCAGTGTTCCACACTGGCAGGGGAGGGTGAATTTCTATAGCTGAAATGGGGATTGGGCAGCCCAATGTTGGCAGAAACTTTTTTTCTATAAAACATGCCTCACCCCCTTGGAGGTAATAAAAGGATAAAAGATCCTTTTATTAGGGAAACACTAACAGGTGTTTACTTAAATGGGTGCTGAAAGTACGATTTGGGCCCTTTATTTTGGCAAAAAAATGGCCAGGAAAGATTTTGGCCATTTATGGGGCAGATTTTTTTTTAATTCAAGTAGTGCCTCAAATTTGCTGCAGTTTTCATGAAACAGTGCCAAAGCTGTGGCAATTTCACGTTACAACAATTGCCATTGAATTCATAAAAGAAACTGCCACAATTTGCAGCAGTTTTGCAAATATAGTGCCACAAAAATGAGACACTAACAATGGCATAGTGGAAAAAACATATTTCCGGCCACTATTTACAAAGACTACAGTGCTTTTCACCATTGCTAACTGAAAACAAGATGGTGGCAGCAAGACACTACCTTTTCCATTTAAAGGCAGCAAAAAGTGCTTTCGCAGCAGCAAAACCTACTTTCACACAAAACATCTGATTTTTCCAGTTCCATGCCATAACAGCGATCACCCTTACAGTGAGTGTACATCACTGAAAAACCATAACAGTGATGTACACTCCCAGTGAGGCAACACCGGTGAACACAAATGATTTTTTATGCGGTGGGGCTTTGCACCCCCTCACCCCTCCCCTGTGTGGGCTTCACCCCACGCACTGCTTTATTAAGGATTCTTAACTCCAGGGGGGTGCATGTCAGAGAGGGGGAGAAACTTGTAAAAAAAATACTCCCATTGCAAAACACAAAATACTGTGCACCTTCCCAGCCCCCTAACCCTGAACTCTCCCCACTGTAGTGAGCCACCCTCACCACCACACCACATGGCCAGCTCGGCAGCCTCTCGCTGCACTTCCTCCCACATACCTTCCCTCCTCTTCCATTCCCCATCCTGTGCTTCCAGTCACCTTGCTGTTTGCCTGTTGCTACCCTTTCAGGGTAGCTCACATAATGAGGGCTGAACTTGAGTAACTCATATTCGAGTCACTCAAGTTCAGTTGCCATTTGATGAGTTACCAATTTTTCCCATAGATTATAATGGGAAACTTAAAACCTTAATAACTTTTAAATGGATTCATATTTTTCACCAAACTTTAAAAAAGGCACATCTGTGACCCAAACCCCATAAACCCTAACAATTTTGGACCAGACTCCAAGCCATTTCTGAGATGCAGCATGGCAAAGGATTTGCACCTAAATGGTAATTTTCACATTTTATGACACTCCGCATCTCCGCAACTGCACATCCGACCACAACAAAACTTGCCACATCAAAAGATATATGGTATATGATAACACATGAAACATTTTGTGTGCATAGGTTGTACAGTTGCAAAGTTATTAAAGTGCAAAATATTGGGTTTAACATAGAAGTGACTGTTGAACCCTAACTATGCTGGCTCTACCGTGCCAGAATAATATGTGTATGTGTATATATATATATATATATATATATATATATATATATATATATATATAGAGAGAGAGAGAATTAATACTGGATGGGTAATCATGCAGAACTAGTGTGTTCTGCCACAGAGTGGTCTGATTCCCAGTGACCTTGAGAGCGAAGCAGGATTTAGAAAAAAAAACATGGTGGACAGACGTCTTGCTTAGTGCGGTAAATACCTGTTCCGAGGCCGAAAAATTTGAGTTTAAAACTTTTAAGGATCAGAATCTAGTTGATCCAGCTTTTCTGTTACCTCTTAGCTTGTCCAAAAACCGCTGCAGTCATTTTCTGTCTGTTTCAGTGATATTGGACTGTGACGGTTTTCTGTTGATGCCTGCTCGAGCTTTATACTCTAAATGAATGGAATGCTGTTCTGCGCATACGGTCAGAACAGCGTTCCATTCATTTAAGTGTGTGTGGATGAACAGTGTTTTTGTAAGGCTAGCTTTTGGGTGAGAACAACGTTCCACCATACATTATATATATTATAGTGGCACGGTAGTGGCACTATAGTTAGGGCTGGGCAACCACTTCTATGTTAAAGCCAAAATTATGCACTGTAATAACTTTGCAACCGTATGACGGATTTGACTTAAATTTGCATGCATGGTGTGGTACCATAGATCTCCGGATCTGGCAAGTTTTGTTCTGATCAAATGTGCGATTGTATAGCTGCAGAGCACCAAAAAACATGTAAAACGCCACTTTTTTAGCTACTTCTTTGCATGGGGCTAGCAGCCCAAATGGTTTGGGTTTGTGGTTTGCCATGTTCAGGGTAGATGGGGCCTGGGTCACAGATGTGCCTTTTGAAAATTTGGTGAAAAATTATTAATCCATTCAAAAGTTATTCAAATTTGAAATTTCTCTTTATAGTCTATGGGGAAAAAATATATGTACAGCACAAAAGAATGTTTTACTTTCGCAAAAGCAAGTTTTGCTTTTGCAAATGGGCTTTTTACTTTCACAAATCTGCCATCTTGTTTTCAGTTAGTGGTGGCTAACAAATGTTGTAATTCAAAAAATATTTCCCCTTGGTAAACACCAACACTTGTGCTTGCCTAATCAGGGCCTGAGGGACATGTTCCTGACATTAGTTGTTAAAAACATTGGTCAGAAATATGTTTTTTCAATGTGGCTGTTGGTACTTTGGCAAATTTGCGAAAGTACATTTGCAAAAGTTTTGCAATTCTGAACATTTTGCAAACATTCTTTCATGAAACTTTCACAAATTTATGAAAGTAAGATACTTTTGCTCAAGTGCATTTGCAAAAGTATCACAAATTTGTGAAAGTACCACCCCAGAAACTTCAGTTTCTTTGCCACGTCATAGCAAATAAATGGTTAGAGTTCAGGGGCTGAAATTTGCAGGGTGGCAAGCTTTTGCCCCACAGATGTGCCTTCTGCTGGTTTGGTGAAAACATTTACAATGGTTCAATAGTTACAGCACTCCGTAGTTGAGAAATTTCCCATAGGCTAACATTGCGGTGACCGCGGCGCCTTTTGGCACCCGTATCTCAAAAACGATTCAAGATACAGATTTTTCGCTCCCGGCAGCTTAGTCCACCTTTAAGCCTTTTGCAATTAAAATATGCCTTGGCCCCCTTGAAGGCAGTAAAAGGATAAAATATCATTTTATTAGGTAAACACCTGCATCAAAGGGGGCTGAAGAATCTGATTCTGGCATTTTTTTTTAATAGCCAGAACTGTTTTTAACAGTTTTCAGGGGCCGATGTTTTTTTTCTTATTGGAGTAGTGCCACAAATTTGTGGCAGCTTTCATGTAACAGTGCCATTAGTTGTGCAAAGACTTCTGCAATTTGTGGCAGTTTTGCAAGAATAGTGCCCCAAATGTGCGAAACTACAAATGGCTGAACCCAAAAAACATATTTCCCAAGATTGTTTTTAAAAATGAATGCCGGGATCATGTTCCTCGGGCCCTGATTAGGTAAACACAACAGTTGGTGTTTATGAAGGGGCTGTATTTTTATGTTTGCTTGCACGCATGTGCAAGAAACATAGTGCCATCATCGGAGATTTCAGAGGTGTGTCACCTCCTCCTCCAATTCAGGCAGTGTGCTGGCAGGTGCGGCCTGAAGCCAATGCATTTTGGAGCTGTCTATGACATGCTCCAAATGCAGTGGCATCAGTTGAAAGGGGAGTTATGCTTGAGTGAGCAGCGATACAGGTTGCTCACGCCGCAGTTTCCTCCCCAGCCGCAGGCATGCGCGCCTCTGCATGCAGTGTATAGTCGATGGGGTGCCCAATCCCCATTGGCTGAGCTGCATCTGTCTCCTCCCCTCCCAGCAGTTGATGCCACGTTGGAGCCCACCCCAGCATGGCAATCAGTCATGTTGCCGACGGGGTGCCCAATCCCGTCGGCTGAATGTGCCCCCTCCCCAAAGTCTTTGTGCCATGCTGGGAGCCCACCCCAGTGTGGCAAACGGTCCCACAACGCTCTTTTTACCTGTAAGAAAAACGGGTTCAGCGGTATGCCTCCGACCCCTGGCCACCCGCACTCCACCCACCGCGCACTCAGCCTCCTACACCCCCCACCCCATACTTACCTCCGGACTCCGCGCAACGATCTTCGTGGACCTGGAACACGTCTGCACTCTTCAAAGCCGACCGCTAACTGAGGAAATGCCGTAAGCTGTATAATGGGCCAGATAGGGGGTTTCAACTTTATTGTGTATCTCAGCCATTTTGGGGAATTTTTGCACCAAATTTTCAACAAGGGTTTTGGACCCCTTCTCATGAATGATGTCACTGTCATGGCGTTATTCGGGCCAGAAGGGTGATTTCGCGCAGTGACTGCGCAGTGACTGCGAAATCACCCTTTGGGCCTGAATGCCACCATGACAGTGACATCATTCATGAGAAGGGGGCCCAAAACCCCCATGTTGAAAATTTGGTTCCAAAATTCCAAAAAATGACTGTTTAACGAGCGTATGCTATGCAGTTCCTACGCAGGCTCGTAAGTTCACAAATTTCAATATTTTCACTCCAGATTTTCAACATCGCCATTTCACCACACCTTCTTATGAGTAGTACAGCTGTCATTTTTCACATCTCACCCAAAATGTGTTTCCGCCCATGTAGCGCAGAATGGTGCAGTCAGTGTGCGAAATCAATGTACGGGACAAATTAAGAAAATCACAGTGACACTGTTCATGAGCAGAGGTCTTGAAATGGCTATGTTGAAAATTTGGTGAAAAATCCTAAAATGACTGTTTCTGACGTGCATTGGCAGTTTCTCGTAGCTCATAGGTTTGCAATTTCAATATTTCCACTCCAGATTTTCAACATTGCCATTTTCCACACCTTCTTATGAGCAGTACAGCTGTCATTTTTCACATCTCACCCAAAATGTGTTTCCGGCTTTCATGTAGCTTATTAATGATGCAGACAGCGAACTCAGTGTATGGGACACATTAAGAAAATCACAGTGTCCCTATTCATGAGCAAAGATCTTAAAATGGCAATGTTGAAAATTTGGTGACAGAATTCCTAAAATGACTGTTTCTGAGTGTGCGTTGCACAGTTCCCACGCACGCTCGTAGGTTTGAGAATTTTCAATATTTCCACTCCAGATTTCCAACATTGCCATTTTTCCACACCTCCTTATGAGCAGTACAGCTGTCATTTTTCACATCCTGCCCAAAACGTGTTTCCGCCCATGTAGCGCACAATGGTGCTGTTGGTGTGCGAAAGCAATGTTTAGGACAGATTAAGAAAATCACAGTTACACTGTTCATGAGCAGAGGTCTTAAAATGGCTATGTTGAAAATTTGGTGACAAAAGTCCATAAAATGACTGTGTTACGAATGAGCATTGTGCAGTTTCCACGCATCTTCATTAGTTCATGACTTTGTAATACTTTCAGTCCAGATTTTCACTAGTGGCATTTTTCAACACTTCCTTATGAACAGTACAGCTGCCATTTTTCACAACATGGCCGAAGTGTGTTTTCACACTTTCAGTGCAGAGATGTGTTGTTGCTGTGGGAAATCATTGTTCGGCACAGATAAAGAAAATCACAGTGACACTGTTCATGATTGAGGCACCAAAATGTCTGAGTTGACAATCTGCTATAAAAATTCCCCAACCTAATTATATAACGGGTGTGCATTGCACAGTTTCTATGTACGCTCGTGACATCACCATTTTTTTAAATATTTTTACTACACATTTGCAACATAGCCATTTTTACACCTCCCCATGAAAGAGTACAGCTGTCATTTTTTACATCCTGTTCGGAATATTTTTGCACCTGTGGTGCTAAATGTGCATAAGCAGCTTTTGGCTACCAAAGTGATATTCCCCCTGTTCATGAGGTGGGGTCACAAAACAAACATGTTGAAAATTTGGAGTTAACATACCAACGAATGCCTGCGGTATTAGGCTTTTCAACTACATCGCCCAACCCTATAGAGAATGACAAGAATCAGGGGTGTGACTTGGAATTCTTGCCTGTGATGCTCTTACCATTCCACACCCTGCAGTCACTGAGAGGCATTGAGGTATGCCTTGGACTCTTCAGACCCAAACTTCACCCCATTCTCCTATATCGCACCCATCTCACCGTATTTCCTAATGAAATGGGGTGCGCATAAGGGCCAAAGACCCCAAGGAACACGTGACACTTGTCAGTCTCTGCAGAGTGGGGTGTGGTGAAATGGCGTGGCCGTTATATATATATATATATGCATATATGTATACACACACACACACACACACACATACTGTATACACACAAACACTGTATCAGTTGCAAAAAACTTTGTTAATGCTGGGAAATGAGGCATTAAGGTTTCCCTAACACCCCACCCTCCCAACCAGGCAGGAGAGTAGGTGTGGAGTGTGCCTTGGGCTTCTTAAACCTAACACTCACCCCATTCTATCTGTAAATAAGGTTAAATGTGTAGAATTTATGAGAATGGGGTGAGCTTTAGGCTTGAGAAGTCCATGACACGTCCCACACATGCTCTACTACCTGGTTTGGGAATGTGGGGTGTTAGGGAAATCCTAATGCCTCATTTCCAAACTTTGGTTACTTTGACCCTAATTGGAGCATTAACAAAGTTTTTTGCAACTTATTTCCTTACTTTTTGAGATAGTATAGAAGTATTTTTATTTTACTGTAAGAGCACAGGGTCCCATCCCTCCGTAGATGTGTATATGTATGTAAGTGTGGAAGCACAGGGCCCCTTCTAGCCCTGTGCTTTCATTTATAGGACAACAGTGACCAAATTGTCAGCATAGCTACCTTATTACCCCACCTCACGTACTCAGTACAGAAAAAGTTTTGAATCCTCACCAAAACATAATTCTGTGCAACTGCAATGCCATTCCATGCCACAGGTGTAAAAATACATTTTGGTGAGGATTTGAAAAATGACAGCTGTGACATACATGAGGTGGGACAATAAGAAGGCTATGTTGAAAATCCGGGGTCAAAATATTAACAATTTCCAAATTTATGAGCTGGTGTAGCAAGATTGCAATGAATGGTCATAACTTTGGCATTTTTCCATACTTTGACCCCAAGTTTTCAACATAATCTTCTTATGTGCCCACATCATATACCCCATAGGTGAAAATGACCATGTTGCACTATATGTGGGAAATGCATTTTGGACAGGATGGGAAAAATTACAACTCTACTGTTCATGAGGTGGTATGAAAAAATAGCTATGTAGAAAATTTGGACTTAAAATATTGAAAATTACCAAAGTTATGCACATATGTAGAAAAATTTCAATGAACGCTCATAAGTTGGCCATTTTTAGGAGTTTTTTCATCAAATTTTCAACATGGCCTTTTTAAAACCCCAACTCGTGAACACTGGCACTGTCATTTTGTTACTCAGGTCTGGCAGTATAGCCTAGAGGTTAGAGGAACGAGGTGTGAATGATCTTGATACATTCAGTAGACCAGACCTGAGTTTGATTTTCACAACCTCCACTTGCATACTGTGTGACTCTGAGCAAGTCACTTCACTGTCCAGTGCTCCCAGGTCACCCCTGAAACAAGCACTTGTGCCTAGTGGGCCTTACCTGGTTACCAAAGACTAAAAAAAAAAAAATTAATGCAATGACTGTGAAATTACCTTCCAGGCCTGAATAATGAAACAACAGTTGGAGGGTTCATGAGATGGGGTCCCAAAAAATCCATGTTGAAAATTTAGTCTAAAAATACCTAAAAATGCCAAAGTTATGAACATAAGTTCCTAATGCCATTGAAATACATTATATGGCACTTACCTTTATTCCTCAGTCTGTGGTTTGGCTTTGAAGAGTGCAGACATGTCCTGAGCCACAGAAGATGACAGTCTATGACCTCCAGTGGTAAGTTTAGGGTAAGGGGTGGTGTGGGGAGGTGGGTGCTCAGTGGGAGGGTCAGGATGGGGGAGGAGGTGGCGGGATGATGAGGGATCATTTTCTTTTTTCAGGCTTAAAAAAAAGATGCCAGGGATGGTGTTTTTTTACTGGTACACAATAAATTATTTCAGGACACTAGGGGTGGGCTCTCCAGTGTCTCAAAGTGCTGGGTAGGGGGGCTTGAGAATGCCAACACTGGGATTGGGCACCCAATGTCAGCTAATTTAAATAAAACAACGGGCTGCCAGGGATGGCATCCGACACTGGGGGTTGGCATCCTGGTGTTGGATTATAGCAATTTACATTTTTTAAAACAGGGAGGAAAAGGGGGTGCCACTAGACACCAGGGACATACAGTACAGCATGGGAGAAGGGCACAGAATTCCCGATCAAAGATCCTTTTTTGTGACTTGTGATATGAAAAAGAATTCTTTTTCATATCACGCAGTCACAAAAAAAGGATTCCTAACAGGAAATAAAGCACATTTCTGGGCCATATCCCAAACATCAACATGCCGATTGCACCTAAGGGGTCCCGATTAGCCAGATAGTTGTGGTGGTCTCTCTCCAGGATATAATTTTTGTGACTTTTGAAATTAAAAAAAAGCAGAAAGCAAGATGGCGTCTTATGAAAAAGGAATTTTCTCTCACGAAAAAGGATTTTATTCTCACGAAAAAGGAACGGTCTCATGAAATTGAATCCTTTTTTGTGAGATCAGTTCCATTGTCAAACTTTATACATGTAGCCTGAAAAATGAACTTCCCATATGATATAAAGTGAACTTAAAAACTGAATAACTTTGCAACAGTTTAATATTTTTGCACAAAACTAACAGAGGCAGTTCTGTTTTCCAAGTTCTTTCTACCATAAAAAATCTAAACAAAATTCTACACCATCTGAGCACAAGGTGATGAGGAAAAAAAACTGCAAAAAATTGTGACTTTTTACTTTTTTTTGCTATGTAGACCTCAGACTCCACACATCCAACTGGAACAAAACTTGCCACATCAAGAGATCTACCCTACAGGACAGCTCATACAAAATTTTCTACAAATACATTGATTGCAGTTATTAAAGTGCAAAATGTGAGGTTTAACATTAAACAGGCTACTGAACCCTAACTATAAAGGCACGACTGTGCCCCTGTAACACCCCCACCCCACCCCCACACACACATATATATAAATATATACACACACACACACACAGTTAGTCTGAAAACAATTGCACTTGTAGCTTTTCCCTACAACTATCCTGTGTGACAGCCAAAAGCTGTGTGACAGGCTCCAGTTGCAAGGGAGAGCACTCTCTACATTTGAATCCACAATTTTAAACTGTGTAGGGAATTTTAATAACAGTGTTTCTTTTAAATAGCTAAATTCTTGTGTGGGGCACTGTAGTCCTTTTAAGGGCTGCCTCTAAACAAAGGAACTGCTTTTTTTGCATAAGTAGAGGTTAAGTGCCTTGCTCAGTGATATATACTGGGTACTGGGGCATAATTAGCAGTTATTACTCATTCCTGTAGCAGGGGATTGTAGTCTTGTGAGCAGGATGCCCAGTATTAGTCACATGATTGTGACTCTGGGTCCCACCTATAAAACGCTTGCAGCGCAAGCGTACGCTGAGGCACGCGCAGAGACACGCATGTCCTGTGCACGTGTCTAGCATGTCCAGAATGGCCAGAAGGTCCAAAGAGGTACTTAGCTCTCTAGCTGATCAAGTAGGTTTCATTTATAACTAAATAGTACAGTAGGATATTCAGTCCTCAATCACAAATGGAGGTAATCATGTCAAAGACAAGCATACTCACTCTTCAGTCAGGGGCTGTTTAGTAGAATGTAATATTTGTAATCACATCCTACTTAATGTGTTTTCATCATGCTCTGTTTCAACTAATATATGTTGTTCTTATTGTCTGGAAATAGAGTCACTTAAAAGTAAAATTGTATTGCTAACCAGGGAATTACAAGCTGTAAAGGAAATCAAAGAACTTGAAAACTTTTTAGATGACATGGTTAGGAATCTTCCCATAATTCATGCCCCAGTAGATACAGCACAGGAAATTAATTCTTCTCAAACTACTGGTATAGGCACTGGAGCTAATCATCTATCACTATGTGAAAATGCACTTCCACCAGTTGTAACAATTCATAAAGAGATACTGCCCTGTGTAAGTCAATATTCTTAAGGATTAGAGCCCAATCTTTTCCCAGTTCCCTTGACTCCTATTAAAAGAAGGAGAGACCCCACTTCTGATATTAGTCCTAATGATAATTGTGAAAATGTTCCCAAACACAAGTACAAAAAGAGAAGGAGAACAGACTACGTTCGCTCAATACCTCTAAACCGTGACCCTTTAGCAAAATCAAAGCAACAGTACTATTTTTCTTCCAATAGATATAATTATTTAACACTGGACGAAACTGAGTTAGAATCATATGAAGAAAATGTGTCAGCTAATTTTCCAGCGCTCATTATAGGTGTCTCAGTTGTGAAATACATTAGTTCTTAGATTACTAACTCGGAAAGCAACCAGATTTAAGTGCACTGCTTTCCTGGTGCTAAGATAGAAGACATTAGTCTCAAAGTAGATTCACTAATCAATGGTCCATCTAACATAATTATTGACGTTGGTACTAACAATGTGGGTTACTTACATGAGAAAGACATATGTCTTGAATTAATTGAGCTAGGAAAGAAAATCAAGGCCAAAAATTATAAGGTTTTTATTTCTGGCATTCTTCCTATTCTTAGGGCAAGACTAGAAAAAAATAACACCATAGAAAGAATTAATGCCAGATTACATAATTGGTGCCTTCTTAATGATCTTATTTTTATTGATCACTGGTCTCAATTTAATAACTCTCCTAGGATGTATGCCCGAGATGGTCTCTATTTGAATAGATTGGGTGCAATCAGTCTCAGTCGGATGTTTCAAACTAAGGTTCCCAATATTACTTTAAACTAGTAGGGGTGGGGGATGCACAATCGAGGGGCTCCCCCCCACCCCGTTACTTGACAGCAACACCAAACAAATAAAGGTTCAGGATGTAAAGATTCTTCTATTGAATGTTCATAGTTTAGGGAACAAAATGGATGAACTAATTTTAAGAACAGCTTATGAAAAAACAAACATTATAGGTATTACTGAAACCTGGTGGTCTTCAGACCAGATTTGGACAGCATGTATTCCAGGCTACACCCTATTTCATTTAAATAGAGCAAACAGGAAAGGAGGAGGGGTTGCATTTTTTGTTTCCTCATCCTTATTAGCCATTGATATTTCTAATAAAATAAAAAAAGCCTGTTCGCTAACTGAAACTGTTTGGTTGAATATCAAACTTTGGAACAATAAAAACTTTGTTTTTGGTCTCCATTACAGACTCTTGACTCAAAATATGAATTACTAAATGAAATTAATTCAGAAATTTCAGCAGCTGCTGACATAGGGAACATCCTGTTTATGGGGATCTAAACTTAGGAGACATCGATTGGAAAAACAAATCAGCAAGCTCTAAGAAGTCAAAAGAATTTTTGAATATTAGCGAAGAGTTGAATTTAATACAACATGTTACGTTCCCTACTTGTGGTTCTAATACCTTGGACATCGTACTCTTTAGTGGAACAGTTAACATCACAGAATGCACTGCTTTGGCACTATAAGGGAGCAGCGACCATTGTATTGTTAGTTTTAAACTTCATTGTTTACACTCAGAGTCAGAGAGTGTTACCCAATTATTCGCCTTTCTTAAAACAGATTTTCAGGGTCTAAATAATTATTTAGCTGGAATAGACTGGTCTAATAGCTTGCGTCAGGATAATATTGATGAATTGTGGCAATCCTTTACTTCCATTATAATGGATGCTGCAAATAAATTTATTCCAAAAATACAAAAAAAAAATCTTATCTTAATCCTAAATGGTGTAATATCAGTTTACAAAAACTAATCAAGCAAAAAAAATGTTACAAGAGATATAGAACAAATAAATGTGAAAAAACCTATGCTACATTTAAATCAATTCAAAGGAATTGTAAAAAAGAGATTAGGAAGGCAAAACTTAATATGGAAAGATATATTGCAATGCAAGCACAGAAAGGTAACTGCAAAATGTTGCTTAGTTACATTAACTGTAAAAGAAAACTGGAATGTAAAGTAGGTCCTATAACCTCTAATGAAACACTTGTATTTCATCCAGAAGAAATGGCCGAGTTCTTTAACTCACATTTCTGCAAAGCATTTAGCTCCAGTACTAATGTAGCTATCCATACAGTTCCTGTTAATCAGACATCTTATAATGTGGATATCTCCCTAGATATTATTAAAAATAAGTTAAATGCAGTCAAGAAAAGCTCTTCTGTGGGCCCTGAGGATATCTCTGGTAGCTTATTACTAATAATGAAAGATCACCTCTGTGCACCTCTTAAAATTCTTTTTGACAAAAGTTTAAATACCGGCACTGTCCCCTCTGAATGGAAACATGCAAATGTGATTACTCTGTTTAAAAAGGGTGCAAGAAGCTCACCAGATAACTATCGTCCAATAAGTTTAACCCCTATTACTGGTAAATTGCTAGAGTATATAATTAAAGAAGAACTGTTACCTGTAGTGCAAGGTCTAGATCCATCCCAGCATGGGTTTGTTAAAGGTCGATCATGTTCAACAAATCTAGTGAGTTTCTATGATTTTGTAAATGATGAGTTGGATAAAGGCAAATCATGTGACTTCATCCTCCTAGATTTAAAAAAAGCATTTGACTCAGCTCCTCACTGGGCTTTAATTCATAAGCTTCAGCTTTGCAACATCAATCTTTTATATATCAGGAGGATCCCAAATTGGTTATCTGATAGAAAGCAGGAGTGATTATTGATGGACATACATCTATTTGGAAAAATGTAGACAGCGGTGTTCCACAAGGTTCTATCCTAGCTCCAATAATTTCCAGATTTTTATATCTGATCTATCCTATAACATTCAAAGTAGCATCACAAAATATGTGGATGACTATAAAATTGCTAACATCTGTATGAATTTGGAAGAGTACATAGTCATTCAAGAGGATTTAAGTAGGTTAGAAGCATGGTCAGTAAAATGGCACTTGCTTTTTAATATATCTAAATGTAGTGTTCTACATTTTGGTAAACAGAATCCTAAATATGTATACCATCGCCATAACTCTCCTCTGTTAAGTAAAGACAGTGAAAGAGACCTGGGTATTATGGTCAACTCTCGACTAGATTTTGACACTCATATCACACATACAATTAGTAAAGCAAATAAAACCTGATGGGCTATTCGCCATAATAAAACATCAAAAAGTTCTGATATTCTGTTACCCCTATATAGGGCGTACGTAAGACCTTATTTTGACTATGTCTCTCAATTATGGAATCCCTCTAAAGGAAGGGACATTGCCAGAATTGAAAGGGTACAACGAAGGGTGACTAAATCTATTATTTCCAATAAAACCATCTCTTATGAGGATAGACTTGCTAAATTCAATTTAATGACGCTCAAAAATAGGAGACTGAGAGGTGATTTCCTATTTGTCTGGGACATCATATATGGCCCTTATCTATTAACTGAATGTGGTCTCGATTTTAAACAAATTTAAGTAACTACTAGAGGACATCCACTGCAACTTACAAGAAATAAATGTTATTCTTAGAAAAGGGCTTATTTCTTTTCTCAGAGAGTTGTCCGACCATGGAATCTGCTTCCTTTGGATATTATCATTAGCAGTAATAAGACTACTTTTAAGAACAGACTTGACAACCTTAT
Source organism: Neoceratodus forsteri (assembly GCA_016271365.2). Lineage (NCBI taxonomy): Eukaryota > Metazoa > Chordata > Ceratodontiformes > Ceratodontidae > Neoceratodus > Neoceratodus forsteri. Next base: position 1,074,622,238 of record CM057453.1, read on the forward strand.
GAGATCAGGAAAGCTCTTAACATTCAATATGTAGCCTTGAAGCTCTATGGGTTATAGCCTTTTGCTTCTTTCGTTTCTTAGTATGGTTCTTAGTGTGTGTATATATATATATATATATATATATATACACATATATATATATATATGTATGTTTTTTTTTCCTTTCTTTTTTTGCCAGGTAGGCATTGCAGCCCAGTCAGTTTATCAGGTTTAGTTTTACTGGATTTTTTTCTTGGACCTGTTTGTTTTATGTTTTATTCCCTTTCTCTGACCCACGTTTCTCCTTCTCAACCATTGAAACATTTGCTTTCACTTGTTCATCATTTGCAGTTTGCATTCCCTTATTGTCTAGCACACCTTGTGCCTGAACAGTGTCTTCATCATTTTTATCTTTACCCTCATCTGGCTCAGCCTCAGAGGTATTGAATGTTGCCTGTGAAGGACTAACAGTACTATACAGTAGTAATCAGTTGTTCCAAGCCTGGGAGTGCCTGTGCAGATAGTACTCAATAACCCCTTAGTTTTAACCAAGTTATCTTTTTTTTTTATTAATTGGGCCTGATCTGACCAATGCACCTTTATTGGATTTAAATATTCGCTTTGAAGATTAAATTACAGTTGTCAGAATCCCTTTTCTTGGTTTGATTTTGTTTTCCTGCTGCAGGAGGATGATTGCTTAGTCTGGCACTTGACAGTTCCTTTTGGTTGACTGAAGCTGCAGTGCCTACATGAGACTCAGAACAAGTCTGAACATTTTGATCCATTTTAATTTTTTTTGTATTTTAAATGTTCTTCTGTATAAAAATATCCCTTCTGAATCCCTAGCATCTTGATTCCCACTTCCTATTGACCAGGGCCCAAACGTTCAGTACAGCACACAATGATGACCACTAGCACTTTGTTCTAAGCTCAGTGTAGAAGAGTGACTCCTAGTGTTACTGTTCAGTGACTGTATTCAGCAGCTCAACAATGACATGCTACTATGGCCTTGGAATTTTAAATTGGGACAAAGACATGTTTAATTGCTCTGGGGCTCACTGATATGGCGGTGATGAATGATAAGGACAGTGATAGGGTAGGGATGATGACTGATTATGACACTTATAGGTAGGCACTAATATTGTGTAGTACAGTTGCAGTTGTGTCACACTGAAGAATGCTAAAAACACTTGTATGGCTTGTTTCCTCCTCCTTCTCTGCTGTACAGAAATTTAAAAAATGTAAAAAATTATCTGCTACCAGTCAGGATTAGAGATGCAGAGAATGTAAAATTCATGGGAAAAGTCCTCACGAATCAATGAAAATTTGTACGTTGCCGAATCTGCAGAATCTGCCCCAGCATAGCAAACTTCGGCATTGCACAGATTGCACAAATTTTACCACGATATTCACCATGGAGCATGAAATCTGTTGTGAAGTGTGAAATTTGTGGGTGGAATTTCGCACTCCAGGGCAAATTTTGTGGAATTCAAGGTCTGCAATTTCCATGAAATTTGCGGAATACTCCAGGGAGTGGATTTTGTGGACTTTGTACATCTCTAATCAGGATTAGTAGTATGAAAAATATTTACTCATCTCTATCTCACAATCTCTCTCACTCGGTCTCTCTCTAATTTGCTTCTTTATTTTTGTAAACACTTTTGCTGCCAGGTTTCTGTAATTTTTTTTTGTTGCAGCCTTCCAGCAGGCATAGAGCAGCACCACTGTGCTCTTTGGTTTTTGTGTGTGTTTTTTTTGGGTTTGTTTTTTTCTTGGCAACCTGCAGCACACAAGCATCTGGCAAAGCACCACACCTTCACTAGCTGGTCTGTCTCACTCAGTCTCTTTCTAATTTTCATCTTTATTTTTTAATCTCTTTTGCTGCTGCGTCTCTGTTGAAAAAATGCCATGTGCTGATATCCAACAGATGTCTGTCTGATGCAGCACTCTAATCCTCTTCAGAACCTAATGTTGAAACTGTCTCTAATGTAACTTTAGCAACTGATTATGTATGAACAGCTCAAACATATAAGACTGGGCTAAATGAAAAAAATCCTCACCTTCATCAAAGTCAGCACAAACCATTTCTGTTGCAGATCCTGCTTTCAAACGCCACATCTAACATGCAGACTTCAATTGGAGCTCACTTTTTTAAACTAATTTTTATTCAAGAGTAAGAACAGTGCCAAAATATAATTCTGACAGAAGGAACAAACAAGTATCAAATCCATAAGTGCAAATATTGACACTGATTAAAAATCCCAACCTAGAAATACATAGTAACCTATGCCAGTTGTTCCCACTCAGTATCTCTAAAAAAAAACTTTATGTAATAGCATTACAAACTGAACAAACTAAGAAATATACAAAAACTGTTTCATGCACCTCAGAATGTTACTAGGAAGATCTAAACCCATGCGTGGAAGGGATACAGCATGTCACATACTTTTAAAGAATTCATTCATATCCTCCAGAGAATAGTAAAGAAGAGCAGTATCTCCAAATGGAAAGAGGGTATCTGGAGATTTCTAAAATATCATAAAAAAAGAATTACCAATGAAGTTTATTTGTACTTACTGAGTGGCCCATCAGGGGAAATGATTTGTGCCCTGTTGTGCTTCTACCCATTGTAACGGTGGGCACCACCTGTCTATATACTTATCAACCTGAAGATGGAGTTTAACTGTTATATGCTCCAGAACATAGACCTGTTGCACCCTGCTGTACCATTCTCATACCGTAGTGGAATCCTGTTGAAACCAGTGGACTAGAACACACTTTAGTAGAGGTGCACAAAAAAAAAACATTCGCTGGCAGAACTGAAGCGAAAGTCAGACTTTCACTTCTGCGGAAGTTCAGAAATCTATTTCTGAACTTTCGCAAAAATTCTAGCTGCTCTGTATCGTTGCCCCAGTGCCGATGAAATACTAAAAAAAAATAAAAAACCACAATCTAATGTGCATTAAAAAAAAATACCCTGGTGGCTAGTGCACCCTACCCCCCACCTGATCACCCATACCTAGAAGCCCGGCGGATGTATATTTTAATAAACAAACCCTGGTGGCTAGTGGTCCCTCCGCCCACCGGTTCACCTGCCCATGTGCAGACTAGAAGATTCATACTTGCAGTAACACCCCCATCCCTATCCACAATATTTAGTAAAATATCCACCCTGGTGGTCTAGTGGTAATGAACTCTGCTCCCTCCCTATCCCCGATCCCCACCCCATATGTATAAATATAATTTTTTTAAACTTATTCCTTCAGTATACTTGTACAAGCACACACTCATTCATTGATAGCTCAGTGGGTTGCCAGCCATGGAGGAGATCAGAGGGCTGTGCCTGTGGCCCACTCCATTTTGGGATCAGGAGTGGGGTGGGACACTACCTGCCAGGGTGGGGAGGTGGGGGGCCACTACTTGACTACTGCTACTTCCATATTACCACTAGACCACCAGAGAGGAATTGGATTTTGGCAGCCAGGCACTGTGGGAATAATTAAAAAAAATGTATTTATACAGATGGAGTGGGGATCGGGGATAGGGAGGGAGTGGTGTTTTATTACCACTAGATCACTAGGAAGGTTATTTTACTAAATACAAGGGATAGGGATGTGGGGTTACTACAAGTATGAATCTTCTAGTCTACACATGGGTGGATGATCAGGTGGTGGGAGGGACCACTAGCCACCAGGGATTTTTATTAACTCATTCAGGCCTAGAGACGTCTGTAGGCGGTGCCTGAAAGCATAGCCACTCAGGACAATAACGCCTGTAGACGTACTCAACTGACTTTCACTCAGGACTAGAAACATCTGAGGAAGTCAGCAGTTTTTACCTAACTTTAAACAAACCGAATTGCTTAGAATTGAATGCATAGCACCATTAGAAGGTAATTTTGCTCTGAACAATTTTGCTGCTGATACTTTGTGTCTATCATGTATACTTTAGGAGTTATTCATATTTGTTTAAGGTATGGTATGCATGGCTAACATTTGTCTCACAAGCCTCACCTAAGCACATTGAATAAATCTGAAAAATAAAAACAGTTGTTTGGTATTTTAGCTACTACTGAATAAAATAAAAACTAAATGGATTACAATTGATTGCATAGCACCATTAGAAAGGCTATTTTGTACTGAATAATTTTGCCACTGATACTTTGTGTCTACCACATATACTTTAGGAGTTATTTGCATTTGTTTAAGGTGTGTTGTGCATGGCTGACATTTGTCTCTCATGCGTCACCTAAGCACTTTGAAAAAAAAATCAGAAAAAAATCAGTTGCTTGGTATTTCAGCTAGTATAAAATAAAAACTAAATTGATTACAACTGATTGCATAGCGCCATTCAAAAGGTAACGTTGTGCTGAACAACTTTGCCACTCATACTTTGTATGTAGCACTTACGGTTCAAGAGGTAGTCACATTTGTTTGTGGCATGCTGATTATGGCTTGATTTTGCTTAGAAAGGCCCAGGATGCAGTGCTAAGAGTATACTGGGCACAAGTGGTAGAAGTCTCAAAAGAGCTCCTGTGGTGTGAATGAGTTAAAATACACATCTGGAGGACAACTAGGGATGAGTGAGCAGGTGGTGGGAGGGACCACTAGCCACCAGGGTTTTTTAAATTTATTTAACCAGGGTTTTTTAAATTTATTTAATTGAAGAGGTGACGATTGGCGTCCCGTGGGGGGAGGTGCTAGCCATGAGGTGGTATTTAACACATTGGAGGGTGGCGCATAGCCAGAGGAGGAGGGATATTTAGCACCTGGGTGTGGAACAGGGCAAAATTTCACCGTAAACATTTGGAAGTTTTCTGATCCACCACAGGCGGAACCTCGAAAACTTCTGTGAAAGTTGCCAAATTTCACGAAAGTTCCACTAAGGTGGAAATGGCAACTTTCCCACACCTCTACACTTCAGTGCCACTGCCAATAGTATTAATGCCAAATATCACTTATCAGAAGACATCTGCACTATTGTGAGGAAACCCAACACCCAATCTGTAAATGTTTCTAGAATGATTGCTTGTAAAGTCTTCTGAACACTTTCCTTAATGCCCGCGTAGAAGACATCTGTCTTAGGACAGGCCCCAAAGATGTGCCATTGGGAGCCTATTCTCCCACAACTTCTCCAACAATCTGCTATATTGGTAGTACCAAAATGCTTAGTTACTGCTGGGGTCCTAAAGTAACTGACCAAAATTGTCCAACAGAATTCTTGCCGAGTAGGTGAGGAGGTAACCCTCTCTCCCAGTCAGAAATGTGTTCTCCATTCCTCAGTAGGTATTGCGCAGGGCATTTCACTCTTCCAAGTGGCCCTGACTTCCTGAAGAGGCTCCACCTTGGGTTCCCCCAACCACCTGTACACATTAGAAATACACTTCAATTTAACTCATAGTGTCACCACCCAATATATGAAGTCTTCCCAGAAAATCAAAGGTCTAGTTAAATGGGTCTCATTTGTACCACTAATAATAAAGTGGCACACCTGTAGGTACCCATGGATGTCCTGGGATCTGAGATAGAACTTATCCTGTAAGGTCTGGAAGGACACACATGAGCCCTGTAGGATGAATTGGGAAAATTTGGTCAAGCCCTGTCTTTCCAAATATACATTGCCCTGATCTAACCAGGTGGGCAAGAAGTTTGGGTGAAAATGAATAAGAGGGAGAGGGCCCAGTGGAGTATCTGGTGCTAATTTATGCTGAACATTCCTAAGTGTTCTCAAAGTGTGGTTGATCCTTGAGTTTGAAATGCTCTTAAAATGGTCCTGTGTGATTGGTGCTAGGGCAAGGGTAAATAAAGGCAGTCCCCCACATTTTGAGTCATCTATGGTGTGCCAACTGGATGAGTGTCACTGTTTCACTCAGGTATAAACTGGTGTCATCTGTCTTGCAAAAAAGTGAAGTCTGAAATTGGGTAATGAAGGCCCTCCTTTGTCCCATGGGAGCATCAAATGTTTGTTATTATGCAAGTCTTATGGCCTCCCAAAACAAATTGAAGAAGGCCTTCCTGAAAAGTGTCCAGAAGGAATTTGGGATTGGGAGGGGGAAGGTACTAAACAAAAAAAATTAACTGGGGTAAAATATTAATTTTAATTGTCTCAATGCAGCTAGTTACAGACAAATGGAGTAGGACCCATCTAGCAAAATCACACTTTACCTCCCCCAGAGCTTCCCATAGTTAAGATGAAATAATTTGGATGTGTCTACCAGAATTTGGATTCCCAGATAGTGTACTTGGTTATTTTTCACCCATGCAAATGGGAAATTAGCCCTGAATCCACCTGGGCAGAATCCACTAAGGATCAGTGTCTCCAATTTACATAAATTAATTTTGTAACCAGAGAGTTGTCCAAACAAGTCCAAAAGAATCATAAGGCATGGGACTGAAGATTCAGGGTGGCCCACAAAATAAATAGAATCATTGGTGTATTACACCACATTGTGTTCAAAGTCCCCGCCTATGACCCCCACTATTCAAGGATCTTGGCATACCGCTGCTGACAAGGGCTCCAGATAAAGGGCAAACACTATGGGGGACAGAGGGCATCCCTTTTGTGTTCCTTGAAATAGAGAAAAAGTAGTGGAATTAATCCCATGAACTCTTATCTGTGCTTGAAGAGAAGAGTACAAAGCTGACATTACTGCTGAGAATTTAGGGCCAAATTGCATTCTCTCTATGGTTTTTTGTAGAAACCTGCCTATTAACCCTATCAAATGCTTTTTAGCATCCATGGAGATGGCTAACTGGAATGCCCCCACCCCCATTGAGAGGAAAGGATATTTAGAAATCTTCTGATATTGTCCTGGAGGTAGCAGCCAGTAATAAAGCCAGTTTGGTCAGGATGCATCAGCCGCTGGAATACTCCCTGGAGGCAGCCCACCAAAATCCCTGTAAAAAGCTTCAAATCTACATTCAACAATGACATAGGGTGATATGAACTACATTGTTCATGGTCTTTGCCCTCCATAGGCAAAACAGAAATTTGTGCATAACGCCATGGGTCTGGGACCTGCTCCCCCCTCCAGAATATACTGGAAGCAATCCAGCAGAGGCGGTAACAAGATCTCCTGGAAAACTTTGCAGAACTCTGAAGGTAGGCTGCATAGGCCAGGAGATTTCCTTTTTTTTAAATGTTTGATTTGATTGCTAAGCTCCTGGATAGTTATATCCCACTCCAGGTCATCTGTCTCCTCCTGTCACAAGGCTGGATAAAAATTCCTCCATATGGGAGAAAAAGTCCACTGGAAGATCCTGAGAATAAAGTTGGGAGTAATATGAGGTAAATACTGAAGTGATCCCTAAGGGATCTGCCACCAAACTGTCTTCCTGATTGGGGTCCCTAATTCCTAACACAGACCTATTAGTCTGTTGTTTCTTCAATTGCTGGGCTAGCAGCTTACGCTCACTATTTCCCCCTTCATAGTATCTGTGACCAGGTCTTCTTAACTCTTACTTCACCTGGGAAGCCAAAGACGTTTCTAAATCCCGTCTCTTGGACTCCCAAGCTCTCTGATCATTAGTGTCAAGAGTTAGTTTATATTTAAGTTCAGCTTCTCTGAGTTTCTGCTCTAACTGACATTGACGGTCCCTCTTCTGTTTGTTAATGTGAGAGCTATAACTTATAATCATGCCTTTCTGATTGACCTTAAGAGCATCCCACTGAACAGATGGGGGGGGTATCCTCCAAGGATTATTGGAGAGATAACATTGGACTGTGTTAACTGTGTGTTGTTTAAAATCATCTAGATTCAAAAGGCCTACATTAAGGCATCAATTTGAGTTGTGTATGGTAGAGGCCGAGGAAAGCATCAACAAAACAGGGAAGTGATCCAACCAGGTCATTGGCAGGATTTTACAATCCTAAACTGAGGGTAAATTTCCAAGAGATAATAAAAACATATCAATTTGGAAAAGCTCCCATGCTTGTTAGGAAAAAAAGTATAATCCCTTTGTCGAGGGTGCAGGGTCTGCCAAACATCTGCAAGTCCTGTTTCTGAAAAAAATCTCTGGAGGAATCCTCCAGAGTGCCGGTTAACATTGTAATATGGTCCATGCCTATCCCATCTGGGGGAAAGTACCATATTAGATGCCCCCCTATTAGATATACTGACTTTGCATCAGTTATAGTGTTTAGCAGAGTTTGTTTAAGGAAGGTTTTGGCTTCTGTTTCTTTATTTGGGGCATATAAGTTCTGAAGGGTGCATTTTATCACTCTATAGTTTACTGTATGTGTAAGAAAACACATCTACCCTCTTGGTCACTTTCTGAATGACACACCTGTATGGGACTGTCCTTATGGATTAAAATAGCTGTACCCTTTCAATGAAAGTGAGCACACCAAGAGGCAGCAAATACCTCACCAACCAAGGATCTATGAAGTTTCTGGTGTGCAGTCTCTGTAAGGTGTGTCTCCTGTAAAAACGGCAGTGTTGCCTTATACCGATTAATTTCTTGTAGCACTTGGGCCCTCTTAATTGGGCCATTAAGGTCCTTCATGTTATAAGTTAATATTGATAAGTTGGCCACAAAAAGGAGTATTTAGAATAAACAGAAGAAAGCAGAGATTGGCACCCCAAGGGGGTATCCAGCCCAGCAGACCCCCCCCCACCCATGAGTATCAATATAGAGGTGCATAAGAAAAAAGTTACTAAACTGCATTTTGGATTGGTCAACATTAAACAACTGTAAACCCATGGGAACAATTAGTCAAAATACCACAACTACAATAATAATACAACTGCTAATAAGGCAAAATTGTTCAAAATTAACTTACATATGTGCCACCCTGTTCCACCCTCTAAGTGTCTACCATGAGAGTGGCTGGTGCAGTATCAAGAGCTGCACCCAGCCCAAGTGCTCCAAACAGAGTGCTTTGGCATCAGGTGGAACATATATCCTCCATGAACTGTGAACCAATCCCACTTATCCCCCCTGGCCACCTTCCATCTCTGACCCCACCCTCCCTCTAGTATCAGAAGTAATATAAATAAAAAATCTCAGTCTTTAGTAGCAGAGGTGAACACCATCCATAAAGAAAAAGTTGTCACATCAGGGGATGGAACCTGAGGATCTGCAAACAGCTGATATGCAAAGATCCCAGCCTGGTACCAGCTAAATTAATATGGCCCCAATCTACCCTCCCCATCCCTTAGGAACCAACCAGCCATAGGAACAGTCCTTGTGCAATGACCACTTAAAAGAAAATTAAAGCATATATCACCTCTGCCACCAAGACACTATTAAGCCAGCTTTTGATTCTAAAGAAAAGGGCTGACCATATATTTAAGGGTCTCCCATAATCTGCTCCCCCCCCAGTGCCAGTGATAATTCACCAATATATAAAAGATAAATTTACATCACTCCCTCTCTGAGTCCCCCAGGAAAAAAGAAAAACATTGAGCTCATTTAAATAAGAGTATATTAATGAACTGGGATAATAAACATACATATGTCTGGGGTGCAATGTAAGAAAGTAAAATATCACAAGGGAATCACCCTCCTTAGAGTAAGTCAGAGTGTTGCCACCATCCTGGTCCATGCAGAGGCACCAATTCAGCAGGCTGTACAAAAAAAAGGGACTGTTCTAGAAAAGTGGTCAAAATAACTAGACAACTCAGAGAAGCCCACTAGAGTTCCAGCCACCAAATGATACTTGAAAATGTGTACCTCCCTGTTGGACCAAGAACCCAACCCTCTGCTCCAAAAAGATGCTACTAAATTAAACAAGGCAGAGTGCTAAATAACTGTTACGTGGGGGCCCTGTCATGTCTCTGGCTCCCTGCTGCCACCATCTCAGCAGACTGGAATTTTCCCCATTCCATCTGTCCCTCTCTTTCAAATCACAACAGGGGCATGACTATTTTATAGACATGAAAGCAAATTGGGTGGCTATATAATTTCAAACATTCATTTTATTTATTGAAATGTTTCACCAGGAGTGCACACTAAATAAGTTACTCATCTCATGGTGTGACCTGGGGACGTGGGGGTTACATTAGGATAAGAAACAGAGATTATACAGTTAATGGATGAAGAACAGTTACAAACTGTGTAGGATGGAATACAAAATAAATGCAGCAGAAGGACATGGTGAAGGCAATACAGTTTGTAAAATTACAATGATAGGAATCAGCAGATTAGGATACAGTAAGCCAGCAGTACAATTATACAAACAGGACAATCAAAGCGCTATGACAAAACAAGAGCGGGCTCAAGGAAGTGTGCAAAGTGCTGTTATTGGGAGTAGGAGGGAATAGCTAAGGGCACTAAAGAGGTGAAAGAGAAGGAGAAGAGGGTAGAAAAAGGGAGGCAGCCAACCCCTGTTACCCCTTCAGGATGCATTGAACCCTTCAAGGGTGTAGGGAGTTGGTGGTAATGAGTTAGGAGTAGAGAGTTTAAGGAGAGTTAAAGCAGGAGCAGCTGGGAGAGAGGAAATTGTGGAGGGCAGTGCTAAAGGAATGGTGGAAGAGGAGTGCCATATTTGGGGGGGGAGAGAATTCCAGATTTTAGGGAAGTGATAAGCAATGCTAGCCTGGCCAATGAGGGTGGAATGGCATGGGACCTCCAATGTATGCATGTCAAAAGATCTGAGGGAATGGAAGGATAGGGGAGGAGAGGACAGAGAGGATGAGAGGTAGGGAGGAAGTTTGCCAAGCCACAATTTGGAGGTAAGTTTGACACAGTGGGAGAGGTGCCTATTTGATAGTGGAGGAAAGGCAAGAGAGCGATAGAGTTCACAGTGATGGGTACAAGAGGGAGAGTCAAGGGCAAAGTGACAGAAGGAGTTAAAAAAGGAGTCCAGTTTGGTCAGGGAAGATTTGGGAGCAGCACTGTAGGCTACATCGCAGTAGTCAAACATGGGGAGTATCATCTTCTGAACAAGTTTGCGCCTCATAGACAGCGGGATGCAGCTACGATTCCTATAAAGGGCCCCAAGCTTGGGGTGCAGTTTCTACAGGATGGTGTTGATATGCACAGAGAAGCTGAGGTGTTGATCCAGCCAAACACCAAGATATCTAAATGAGGATGTGTCCTCAGTGGTTGTCCCATCAAGGGTGTGGAAGGAGGGTAGGGTGGTGAGCCTTGACAGTCTCTGCCTGGTGCCAAAAATTATAGAGACTGTCTTCTTAGCATTAAGGAAAAGCTGGTGGGAGGCAAACTAGAGCTGAACTTGGTTGAAGTCATGCTGTAAGCTGAATTCCACAGCAGCGGGGTTTTTGCAGGAGCTGTACAAGACAGTATCATTGGTGTACATGTGGATGGAAGAGGAGGAGGAGGAGGAGGAACAGACTGTGGGAAGGTCATTTACGAAAAAGGAGAAAAGCAGGGGACCAAGTACTGAGCCCTGTGGGACTCCAGTGTTGATAGGGAGAGGAGGGGAGGTGGAGTTGGAGATTTTTACTGATTGGGTGCTACCAATGAGGTAGGATTTGAACCAGTTTGTAGCAGACAAGGCAAGGCTTGCTGTGGAGAGGGAGTCAAGGAGCAGAGTATGGGAGATGGTGCTGAAAGCTTTGGCTAGATCAACAAAGATTGCTGAGGTGATCAGGCCATCATTCATCCCAGTAAAGATGGAATTTGTGAGCCTGAGGAGGGAAGTGGTAGTCAAGTGATTCTTCCGAAAACCATATTGGAACAGGGTGAAGAAGGAGGAATTAGTGAGTGAGGAAGTAGGAGAGTTGAGAGAACCAGATGTTCCTAGAGTTTAGCAAGGGTGGGAAGGAGAGTTATAGGGAGATAATTAACAGGAGTGGACGGGTCACCTCCCTTAGGAAGGGGAAGTAGAACAGCATGTTTGCAGGAGGAGGGAACTTGAGCAGAAGTAAAGGAGAGGTTTAAGATTAATGAGATAGGATAAGCAATAGCAGGAGCAGAGAGGCAGAAAACTTTAGGATCAAGATCATCCGGAAAGGACCCTTTAGAGGGGATAAGGGAGAGGAGAATGAGTAAAGCTTCAACAGGGGAGATGGTAGAGAAGGAGAAAGGAGGAGAGCTAGATGCAGGGTATGGTGGGGGGCTCGAGTTAGGAAGTGATTGTGGGGAGAGGGAGCAAAGGAGAGACAAGGTGCACGAGGTGTAGTGGTTGTTAAATTCATTGGCAACTAAGTAAGCATCAGATACCAAGGAATTATTTATTTTAATAATGGGGAGGGTGGGAGGAGGAGAGACTAGGGCGTGGACCACCCTCCAGAATTTGGATGGGGAGTTATGTTTGTGAGGATTGAGGATTTGAAATATTCAGACTGCCAGTCTGGTAGTCTTGGTACAAGAGTTGCATAGCATTCTGTACAAGGGAAAGTTGCTGGGGTGCTTTGTAGGTTTGTGTTTTTTCCATGCCCAGTCTCACTCCCAGAAGCAGGACAGTAATTCTGGGGTGATCCAGGGAAGGTGTATTCCATGGACTCTGGTCCTCTTGAAGGGAGCAAATACATTCCAAGTGGAGATGAATTTATCCTTGAAGTAGTCAAGGGCTTGATCAATGGAAGTGGTGGAGGCAAGTGGAGCCCAGTCTGTAGAGACAAGTACATATTTGAGTGAGGCAAGATCTAGTGATTTAAAGGAGCAAAGTTGGATGCTTTTGATAGGGCGGGATTGGGGTGATGGACCTTTCGAACCATGAAAATTGGGTTGTGGTCACTAAAGGTATCCGGGAGGCTACCTGACATAATTACACAGTACAGATGTGAAGTGAGTGCCCAGTTGAGCAGGGTATGGTTTAGCTTTTTGTGATTTGGGCAAGTGGGCTCAAGTATAGGTTGGGTGAGGTTTAGTGTGGCAACGTCGTTCTGAAGCTTAGTCGACTTGGAAAACAACCAATTTTGATTCAGGTCACCCAGTATGAATAGTTCACCTGATTGGGAGAACGAGGTGATGGAGGATAAGAGTTCCATCATGACTGAGAGTGGGATACTAGGTCAACAGTAGATACCAGCTACAAAAACAGGGACTGTGTAAGGAAGAGTAATGTGGGTGACAAGGGCCTCGTAATTAGCTGGAATGGAAGAGGATAGGATAGTTGCAGAATGCAGTGAGGACTGGATATACATGGCTACTCCTCTTCCCCGACCTGTCTGGTCTTGTCTGGAGAGGGAATAACCAGGGTTGGCAATGGAGTTGTCCGGGATGCTTTTTTGAGCCAAGTCTCATTTATTATTAAAATGTCTGGGTTGTGTGTTACCATGAGAGTTTGGATGAGATCAATTTTAGGTAGCAGGCTGCAGATGTTTAGGTGAAGAAGTTTTAACCCATTGGGGATAATCGCAGAGACTGTGGAATTTGATGTAGAGGAATTGGGGGGAGTAGCTGAGGGGGGAGAAAGGAGAGGGCCAGGGTTGGGATGGATGTTCCCAGATGAGAGAAGGAGGAGGGAAAGGATGAAGTAGTATCATTTAGGACTTTTATATTGAAAGTGGGAAATTTGGGAGGATGAGGATGAGGGGGGCAAAGGAGAGAAGGAGATAAAAGGATGAAGATAGGCTAAGTGGTTTGTAAGAGAAAAAAGAGAGGCAGGAGGGAAGAGGGAAAAATGGGACCATATTTTGAAAGGGGAGAGGGGGTGATTCCAAGGATAAAGGAGGTAGCAGGTAGCAGAGGGGGGAAGGATGATACATTGGGTGTGGTGGGGAAAGGGGAGATGAAAGTCAGCACCAAGAAGGGAGGAAAAAGAAGTAGAGGATTGGCATTTTTGGGGAGGGAGATAAAGGTTGTGTTCAGTTGGAGGCTGTTTGTCTGAACAGTGAGTGTAGAGGTGGGAAAGAGTTTAGAATCGTTCCCTTTAAGGGGATGACAGTACACAGTAACAAATTAGGAGTGGAGCTTGTGGGCTGAGCCAGAGCCTATTTAATAGAAGATCTGGGCTGGGGAGGGTGACAGGGACAAAATTATACGGGTTAGCAAGCTGTGCAAGGTAAAAACAGCAGAGATTTCAGTATAAAAATCGAAGTTCGGTTTGAAAAGCAGTGCTGAAACCAGGGAGGAAACATCGCACCCCATATCTCACAAAATGATAGCTATATCCTGCTCTCATCCCCCAAAAAAATAACACAGCAAGCCATTCCAATAAGTGAAGAGGGGCTCTATATCGTATAAACATAGCCCATCCACAAGCTGCAGTCTGATGGGGAGCCATATTTCGGTCTCTTTGTGTAAGATTTAAAAGTGGCAAACTGAAGAAATGTGGAGGGAGGGGGAGATCAAAAACGTGTCAGTCAACAGTCTGGATTGAAGGGAGTCTTTCAGCCACTCCTTTCGCAAAGTCGCTGACTGTGAGCCACTGGTCTCTTACCACAAAATATACTGATATACAGATATAGTCTTTGCTGTATTGGTCCCTGTAAGAACAGATCCAGAAGCAAATGATTTGATACATTTTATTGGACCAACATAGATGTAACAAAAAGAACAAAGTGCTTTAGCTTTCGGATCAACAAGTCCTTCCTCGGAAGCTTAATGACAGTCATTTAGAAAATCTCATAATTTAAACACCCAGATCACACAGAAAAAAACCCAGAAAAATTCCCCATTGGTTCAAAATACTCATTTAAAAAATAACAGAAGAAAATGTCAGAGAAGTTGAATGGTACCATTTCACCTTCAGCTGAAAGATCCTAAAGATCAGATGTGCTTAGGGCATGACAACATACAGGGAATGCACTGCTCATAATTGGGTTTAGAAGCTCTCTGCTTGAGTAGTTAACTTATTCTGAAAGTATCTCTAAGTCATTTTAATTTATGTGCAGTGCACTCCCTGGATGTTGTTATGCCCTAAGCACAACCGACCCTTTCAGCTGAAGGTAAACTGGTACTATTGAACTTCTCTGACATTTTCTTCTGTTATTTTTTAAAGGAGTATTTTGAACCAATGGGAATTTTTTCTGTTTTTTTCTGCATGATCTGGGTATTAAAAGTATGGGATTTTCTAAATAACTGTTATTAAGCTTCTGAGGAAGGACTTGTTGGTCTGAAAGCTAAAGCACTTTGTTCTTTTTGTTATATCTATGTTGGTCCAATGAAAGGTATCAAATCATTTGCTTCTGGATCTGTTTTCACAAAATATACTGTAATGATTAGTGGCAGAATAGAGTTACTGTACAGCAATGATATGACCCAAAAAAGGAGTAACAGTCAAGGGTCCTATCCCAGGAAAGCATAAAGGGTGCCAGGAGGAGTGGGATGATACTCATTGTCCTAAAAGTATATACAGCATTCCATCACTGGATGGAGAGAGGTGCAAATCAGGTCTCTGAGGCAGCAATATTTGCAGGGGTTACCTCCGAATGTTTAGTCTGGCTCCAATGCTTCCCACTTGATTTCTACTGCAGTAAGGGACTAACCCCCTGAACCTTTGCTGTGTAGCCAGTCACCATTCTTTCCAGTGGTTGCTGAGCTGTGTTTGATTGTTTTTTAGCTCTCCCATGTTGACCAGGCATTGATACTGCTTGCCAACGGTGGCCATCCAGTTTTTTTGATCGTCCGAGGGTCAAGAAGCTCATCCATGGCAATGTTCCACTGTGACAGTAAGTTTTTAGCTTCCGTAATAGTACTAAAAGAATGTACCCCTGAGTCGGTCACAATTTGGAGGGTGGCTGGATAGTCCAGATGAGCCTTTACTCCTGGTTCTCTAAGTTTTTTTAGAATAGGGAACAGCTGCCTTCTACAGGCCATAGTGAGAGGGGCATAATCATGCTCAAAAAAGCCAAGCCAAGGGGGAGGCACTAGAAAGGAGCAGGGAAATCCTAGCCCCCCCAAAAAAATCATGGTAGTAAGTGAGGTAAACACCATGACAGAGATGTCAATAGGGAGAAGGGCAGGGGTAAATGGAGAAAATGACAAAGGCAATAAAGACAGGGATGGGGCAAAAAGGGGTAAGGCCATCAAGAAATGGAGATTAATAAGTACCAATGCCTGTTGTCTGGGCAACAAGCTCCCTGAACTGGTGGCCTTGATGGAAGAGGGATGCCTGGATATCATAGCAGTCACAGAAACATGGTACACAGAGAACCATGACTGGGATGATAACATACCAGGGTACACAACCTACAGGAGAGAAAGGAAGGGTAGAAGAGGGGGAGGAGTAGCTCTCTATGTAAGGGAAGGGATAAAAGCAATGGAACAAAAGAGTAAACAGGGAGGCGAGGAGGCACTGTGGGTCACCTTAGAGACTGGAAATGGCACTACAATCCGCATGGGGGTTGTATACAGACCCCCATGTCAGGAGCAGGGAATGGACAAGGATATGATAGATGGCATCCTTAGGATGGCAGAAAAAGGGGAGATGCTGTTGATGGGGGACCTGAATATGCCAGATGTTAACTGTAGCACCTTTGCTGCAGCCACATCCAAGAGCAGGGCCATTCTCGATGCCCTACAGGGAGCATGCCTCAGACAGCTAGTTTTGGAACCCACTCATGAGGGAGCAATCTTAGACCTCAGACTCTCAAATGGGGACAGTGAGAGGATCTCAGATCTAGAAATGGGTAACCATATGGGAACAAGTGACCACCAAACAGTGTAGTTCACGATAAACTCAGCTACTGTACAGAGTCAAGCCATACAAAAGTGAGGGTACTGGACTTCAGGAGGGCAGACTTTGGAAAGATGGGGAAGTGCCTTAGAAAAGCACTAGCAAACAGACTAGAAGGAGAGGTGGAGCAACAATGGGGAAACATCAGAACTGCTATCACAGAGGCAACAAGCCTTTATGTGAAGCAAATAAACAAATCAAAATGAAAGAAAAAGCCACTATGGTTCTCAAAAGAGGTGGTGGGAAGGTTAGGGAGAAAAAATAGCATTTTGGAAGTATAAGGAAACACAGAAGGAGCAGGACAGAGAACTGTACCAGTTCAGGCAGAAGGAAGCAGGGAGGGAAGTCAGAATAACAAAGGCCCAAACTGAGGAAAAGATAACCAACTCAGTTAAGAAGGGGGATAAAACCTTTTATAGGTACATCAGGAAGCATAGAAAGACAAAGGGAGGGATAGTGAGGCTGAAAAGAATGGGTGGTAGGTGGGCAGAGAGGGACAGTGAAAAAGCAGGGATACTGAACAACTACTTCTACTCAGTATTCACAAAAGAGGAGGGGGGAGGTGCCTAATCCAAGTAACAGAAGCACTCTGGATGGGGGGGATCCCAGTCCTTTCACAGAAGAAAGGGTTCTGAAAGAACTCCTAAAACTGAAGGTGGACAAAGCAATGGGGCCTGACAGAATTCATCCCAGAATTCTAAAAGAATTAAGGGGAGAACTAGTGATACCACTGACTACCCTTTTTAACAAATCACGGGAGGATGGTGTGGTACATGAGGACTGCAGGAAGGTGGATGTGATTCCCCTTCATAAAAGTGGGAGCAAGACAGAGGCAGGAAACTACAGACCTGTCAGTTTGACCTCTGTGGTAGAGAAAGTGATGGAATCACTTCTGAAGGAAAGAATTGTTGAGTACCTAGAGGCCAGTGGGGCACAGGACCCAAGGCAGCATGGGTTCACAGCGGGAAGGTCATGTCAGATGAATCTGATTGATTTCTTTGATTGGGTGACCAAAGTAGTAGACCAGGGCGGGCTGTGGACATGGCCTACCTGAGACTTTAGCAAGGCATTTGACACAGTCCCACACAAAAGATTAATAATCAAATTAACCAGCCTGGGAGTGGGTCCCAGGGGATAGCTTGGTAAAACATGGGCTGGACAACAGGACACAGAAGGTAATTATAAATGGAGTCCACTCTGAAGAAAGAGGGGTTACTAGTGGGGTACTGCAGGGTTGAGTACTGGGTCCAGTCCTTTTTAATGTCTTTATAAGTGACATTGCAGAGGGGATAGAAGGAAAAGTATGCCTATTTGCAGATGACACAAAGATCTGCAACAGGGTTGATGCACAAGTAGGCATAGAAAGGATGAGAAGGAACTTGGCAAGGTTGGAGGAATGATCAGAAGTATGGCAGCTTGGATTCAATGCAAAGAAGTGCAAAATAATGCATCTGGGAAACAAAAACCCAGGGGAAGATTACACTATTGGGGGGGAGGTAGTAACAACAACAAAAATGGAAAGGGACCTGGGGGTAAACATATCAGATGACCTTAAGGTTAGCAAGCAATGTGAGAAAACAGTAGGGAGGACTGGGTGGATAGTTGGATGTATAGGGAGAGGCATCACCAGCAGAAAACAGGAAGTTGTTATCCCTCTGTACAGACAGTTGGTGAGACCACGTCTGGAGTACTGCGTCCAGTTCTGGAGACCCCATCTCCACAAGGACATAGACAGGATAGAGGCAGTCCAGTGGAAGGCAACTAAAATGGTGCAGGGTCTGCAAGAGAAGCCATATGAGGAGAGACTAAAGGAGCTTAATATGTATACCCTTGAGGAAAGGAGGGAGAGGGGGCACATGATAGAAACTTTTAAGCACCTCAGTGGAATCAACAAAGTCCAAGAGGGTAGCATCTTTCAGAAAAAGAGATGTGCAAGAACAAGGGGACACAATTTGAAGATAGAGGGGGGACAGCTCAGGGACAAAGTGAGGAAGTATTTTTTCACAGAGAGGGTGGTGGACACATGGAACAGCCTTCCTGAGGAGTTTGTGGGGTCTAAAACTGTGGGAGAATTCAAGAATGCATGGGACAGACATAAGGCAATTCTTGTGGGGGGTAGGAAGAAATAGGCTGTTGGTTAACTAGGATCTGCAGCTTATCCTGTAGGTAGGGAAATGGGCAGACTAGGTGGGCCAAGTGATCCTAATCTGCTGTCAAAGTCTATGTTTCTATGATATGTTGGTCACAAAACACAATTTCTTTTTGGCCAGGCTTTGCTAAGAATGTCCATTTTTGTTTGATAGTCAAGGAAAGCCACAATGACTGATCTCGTCTGACCTTTAGGGCTAGTGGGCATGACTAAAAGAGATCTATGTGCTCAGATGATATTTAAATCATAATCCAGTGCCAGACCAAAGAGTTCATGAATGAAGCAGTCCATGAATTTAACCATAGTACCCATTTTAGTACGTTCAGGGGTGCCGTGGATCCTTATGGTGATGCACCTGGAATGGTTTGCCAGGTTCTCCACCTTACATTGCACTCAAATTTCCCTATCACGCAGCTGCAGGATGGCCCCATTGTGAAGATCAACTGTATTTGAGATCTCGGTTATGTGGGTCTCTAACTCCTGAACTTTCTGTTGTTGGAACTTAAGGTCATGATGAGCGTCTGCAATTTCTTGCTTAATATCCAATAATGTATCACACAGCCTCCTCAGTTCCTTAAAATGTTTTTTAGATGTTGTTGTAAAAGTGGGTTCATCATCTACACCTGAGTCACTGCTTAAAGTCGGGTCAGGAGAACTGGCCCACTGTGAGGAGGAATGACTGTTGCTAAGCGGTCTTGTGTCACCATCATTTTTGTCTTTGCACACATTTATTGCTGCAAATTAGCAAAGCCTCTGTCTAGCGACCATCTATAGTTCTTCTAAGTTATGTTTTTGGGTAAAGCTGGTATGATAGTGTAAACTCTACACTGGGAAACAAGAGGTTAACATCTTGTTTGAGGCTGAGGAAATGCAGGGAATGCAACATGAACAGGCAAGGGGTGGGGTGCCTCCCCAGGTGTTGCTGAGTAGAGGGATTGCTAAAAGGCAGAGAGAATCCAGCAAGGAGTCAGTTAGAAGCTGGAAACTGCTGCAGGGAGGAGACACTCCTAGGCAGAGAACCCTGCAAGATGGAGGGTGGAATGTAAGATAGGAACCAGAGAAGAAAGCCAAGGAGAATGGCTAATTATTGGAGAGAGCCTTTTGGTAGAAGTTGAAACCTGCTGCTGAGAAAGAGACCATTTCTAGAGCAGAGAGTCCTGAGGTAGAGGATCAACCTATCTAGCTGGGCCAAAAACAGTGAGTGGAATGTACTACTAATTATAGCTTGCAGATAAGGCTAAAGGGAATTGAGGCTGTGCATTCAAAACTGCTGGCCCACAAACCATTTATGTTTTGTTTGAGACTGTATATTGAAAAACTGCTGGTCCACATAGGTGGTTCAAAGATTTCTTTTGTCAAGTCAGCCTGAAAGAACTGTTTTGTGTTAACCTTTATGTTACCTGACCAAGCAGGAGAAGTTGAACTGACTGATGATGCTTTTCTGGAGCAATAACTTAATTTGGAGCAATAAAAGTAAATTTTCTTCTGTGAACTTTAAACCCAGCGTGTTGCCTCTCCATCTACCATAGGCCACTTTGTCACACATGGTGTTAGTAGTGGGATTTGAATCCCTGCTTGGAGTGAGCAGAACTAGTTACATTCTGGAAAAATGGATATGGAGAAATTGCTGAAGTTCCTTGCTGAACAACAACAGGCTTTCAGACAGCTGGCTCAGCAGCAGCAGGAGGAGCAACAATGGGCTCAGCAGCAGCAGAAAGCGCAACAACAGGCCTAACAGGAGGTGCAACAACGGGCACAACAGGCTCAGCAACAACAACAGGTTCTCACCCAGCTGGCTCAGCAACAGCAGGAGGTGCAACAATGGGCCCAACAAGCACAACAGGAGGCACAACAGCAGTTTCTTATACAGCTGGGGCAACAACAACAGCAGCTCCTGCAGCTCCTGGTGAAACAGCCACAAGATCCTACTGGTGAGGCTGGTCCAGCAATCGTGGGGCCAGGGGTTCCTAGGATGAATGCCATGCTGACCAAAATGACATCTGATGATGATCCCGAGGCCTTCCTGGTAATGTTTGAGTGAGTGGCGGAAGCTGCTGGATTGCCCAGACCCCAGTGAGCTGTCCGCCTTGCCCTCTGTCTGATGGGGGAAACCCAAGCAGCCTATTGAGCTATGGACAGTACCACAGCAAGGGAGTACACAGAGGTGAAAGCAGAAATCCTGGACTGCCTGGGCATCAATGGAGAAAGTTACTGACGGAGGTTCCGGAGCTCAAATTTGCAGCAGGTGCATGACCTAGACCAGTGGGACAACAACTGTGGGACCTGTGTTAGCATTGGCTAAAACCTGAAGGATGTAGTGGCCACGAGGTGGCCGAGTTAATCATCTTGGAATAATTTCTGAACATCCTGCCCCCAGGAAGTCAGAGCTGGGTCCGCAAACAGAGATCACCACACTAGCAGAGGCCATGCAGATCTCAGAACAAGTGTTGGATGCTAAACTCTCCTCCCGCCCCATGACCCAGCTTACAAGGCCACCTGGGACCATCTCAGATGGAGGAGTTAGACAGGGAACTAACGGGACAGATCAGGAGGACCTGCGAGAAGGGTAGTGTGGTGATTGTGGGGGACTTCAACATGCCAGGAGTGGACTGGAGCACCCCAACAACCAGGAACAGAAGGGAGCAGGTACTGCTGGATGCCTTCCAGGACAGCTTCCTGCTGCAAATGGTCAGTGAACCAACCAGGTTATGGAATATCCTTGACCTTGTGCTGACAAATGGGGACTTTGTGAGAGAACTTACAGTGGAGAAACCGCTGTCAGGGAGTGACCACCACTCAGTATGGCTCACATTGGATATGGGCAAGGAAGGAGTGGAATCTGGCACAATAGTGCTGGACTTCAGGAGGGCCGACTTTGGGAGGATGGGGGAAGTGGTAAAAGGGTACCTGGCCAGAATTCAATCTAGTATGGACACTAACCAGAGGTGGGAGCTCATAAAGCTGGGGATAGTAGAGGCAACAAAAACCTGCTGCAAAGCCCAGAGCAAGAAGGTTAGGGCTAAGAAACTGATCTGGTTGAGCAAGGAGGTCATGGAAAAGGTAAGGAGGAAAAGAGCTGCCTTTAGGAAGTATAAGAAAACAGGGAGGGGAGAGGACAGGGAGGAGTACTTGACAGAATCGAAGGAGGTGACAAGGGCAGTAAGGAGAGCCAAAGCATCTACAGAACTCAGGCTGGCACAAGGCATTAAGAAGGAGGAGAAGGACTTCATTAAGTACATCAGGGAGAAAAGTAGCTGTAAGGACCACATAGTAAGGATTAGGAAGGAGGGGGGTTGGGTGGAAGCAGGGTGTGATAAGGCGGAAGCACTAAATGAGTACTTCTGCTCAGTATTTACTAAAGAGAAGAGGGGTGACACCCAAGGTGGGAGAAATGGCAGAAGCAGGGTGGGAAGTGGTGACAGATGGGGAAATCATGGAGAGCAGAGTTCGAGAGGGTTTGAAGGCACTGAGGGTGGACAAGGCACCAGGCCCAGATGGCATCCACCCCAGGGTACTGAAGGAGCTGGCAGAGGTCCTTGCAGGACCTTTGGCAGACCTATTTAATGCCTCACTACATTCGGGGTGTGCATCTCAGGACTGGAGGATGGCTCATGTGGTGCCCCTCCACAAGAGTGGCCCCAAGGATGAACCGGGAAACTACAGACCAGTGAGCCTCACATCCATCGTGGGTAAGCTAATGGAGACTATCATGAAGGAGAGGCTGGTGGCCCTCCTAGAGGCCAAAGGACTACAGGACAGCAGACAGCATGGCTTCATACGTGGCAGATCCTGCCAAGCCAACCTGGTTGAGTTCTATGACTGGGTAACTAGGCAACTGGACAGGGGCCATGCAGTGGATGTCCTGTATCTGGACTTCAGTAAGGCATTCGACTCAGTGCCACATGGAAGGCTGGGAAGGAGTTAGTAGGCACAGGGCGGGTGCAAAGCTGGTGAGATGGGTGGGAAACTGGCTGCAGGAAGGCAACAGAGGGTGGTGGTGGGTGGGAAGCTCTCACACCCAAGGGCAGTGACGAGCGGTGTTCCACAGGGCTCGGTGTTGGGACCAGTGTTGTTTGGGATATTCATTGCAGACATATCATGGGAGGTCAAGAGCAAGATCAGTCTGTTTGCTGATGATACCAAGGTAGGTGCGGTGGTGGATGACCTAGGGAGATGGCAGGGATTGCAGGAGGATCTGGCAAAGCTTGAAACCTGGTCAGACACCTGACAACTGAGCTTTAATGCCAAAAAGTGCAAGGTGCTGCATTTTGGGATGAAGAACCCAAGGAGGAGTTACCAGCTGGGGGGCAGCTAGCCCAGACAGAGGAGGAGAAGGATCTGGGTGTGCTCATTACAGGGTCAATGAACAACTCAGCACAATGTAGGAAGGCAGCTGCAAAGGCCAACAAAATGCTGGGTTGTATAGCAAGGGGTATATCCTCTAGGAGGGAGGAGGTGATTCTGCCACTGTATAGGTCATTAGTTAGACCACAGCGGGAGTACTGCATGCAGTACTGGTGTCCGTATCTGAAGAGGGACATTAAGTTACTGGAGGGGGTGCAACGCAGAGCGACAAAGATGATCAAGGGGCTGGGGGACTTATCACGAGAGGAGGTTGAAGGAGTTAAACATGTACTCACTGGAGGAGAGGAGAGACGGGGTGACATGATTGAAACCTTTAAATACATGAAAGGAATAAACAAGATGGGTACAGAGTGGCTGTTCAAAGTAAGGGAGGAGGGCCACCGGGGCCATGATATGAGACTGGGCGAGAAGGCTCAGAAGGGAGATGAGGAGACACTTTTTTACAGAGAGGGTGGTGGCTGGGTGGAATGCATTACCTGCTAAAGTGGTATGCAGTAGAACAGTGGACTGCTTCAAACGAGGATGGGACAGGACAAGGGGAAGGGTTAATTATGGAGAAGGGTGGAAGGGAGGGGCAGCTGCAGAATAAGGGGTGCTAGCTGCACATTCGAGCAGACTTGATAGACCTCTAGGCCTTTATCTGCTGGCAAATTTCGTATGTTCGTAGGAGCCAGACTGAAGGAATATTGGCTGAAACTGTGAAGGGACCTTGGGCATGTAGGGAGTGGGGTTATGGGCCAAATAAGGGTCAAACTCTGGGAAAGATGACAAGCCAGCAGTCCAGGGAGACAATTCCTGAGGGTCCGCTGCCTAAACCCAGAGGCTCACCCCATAGCTGAGACACAGGGGCATGTTACTCATGTAGACAGAAGGGGGTAGCATGTGATGTTGGCACCTGAAAGATGGCGCCATCCGAAATGGTGACGCGTTGTGGGCAAAAGCCCTAATGGCGGTAAGGGGGTAGGGCGACCGGATGTGGTGGGAATGGGCGCTGCAGCGACAGTTTTCGCTATATATCATGTGTGCTGGGGGAGCGAGCATGGTGAACATGGGGCTGGAAAGGGGGCAGAGGGGATGTAGGGGTGGCACTGCGGTCGGCTGCTGAGCTATGCCATGGCTTTTGGGGGTTGGCATCCATTTGCGGTGCGGGGGTACTGAGTTTGGGTCTGGATCTGGAGCCTGGGTCTGAGTCCGAGACCTATTATTTTATTGTGCCATTTAAACTTGTTTTTTTGCTTTTACCCCCCGACATACACCCCCTGGAGCTGAGAATCCTTTAGTAGGGGGTGTGGGGGTCGAAGCCCCTCACGTGGGGTGGCGCAGCAAAATAAGTAAGTCCCTGGCACCGTTCTTCCGTGTGCAGAGGATATCAGGGTGGCGAAAATGTTTTTGCTGCCCAGACGTCGCGATAATGTGGCTCGCCATTCGGCAGTCACCATTATCACATAGAACCACAGAAGGGCCACTTTACGAAGAACTGCCCCCACATGGACTGTACCTTCATAGACTACATGTTTACAGATATGTATTCACTGTACAGTGGGGGTGGGGGCTCTGAATCCCGAGATTTTGTGATCCCTGTCAAGGTAGAAGGGATAGAGATGGAGGCTCTGGTGGACTTAGAAAGCCACCAGAGCCTAGTCAGGTTGGCCCTTGTGAACCTCCGATGCTGGCAGGACCAGAACCCCATCCCTATCCGATGTGTGCATGGGGATGTAAAGGTTTACTCTGGTGCTATGGTTACACTTATTCTAGGGGGCCAAATAGAGACTATAAAGGTGGGGTTGCCCAGGGGTTACCCTATCCTGTGTTACTAGGGAAAGATTGGAAATGGTTTGATGACATATGGAAAGCAGACTTATCTTTGGTAATTACCCGGTCTCAGGGTCGTGAAGGAAGGGGGGCCAGCCACCTGCAGCTGGGAGAAGTTTTTCCTTTCCCAGACCCAGGGATTTTTAATGCCCAGACAAAAACCCCCAAATCTAAGTGAGAACATAGGGCAGCAAAGGAAAGGGGTCCCAAAGGGGTAGGTGCACATGAGGGAGGTGAAGCAAAGGCAAATATGGCTCCAGTCCCATAGTCCAACTCTAACACTGATCCACCTAACCAAAGTCCCAGAGGGCTGTCCCTGTCAGAACAAGATGTGTTAAAGCACTGCCTGGACATTGCCAAGGGACAATGGGCCGATGGTATACTGAGCCAGGTATACACCCAGTTGGCTGTCAGGGAAGGGGAAGTGGTAGATGAGAATTGAGCAACACGCTATCCTCATTTTGAGTTACAAGGGGGTACCCTGTATCAAGTTAGTAAGGAGGCCCAGACGGGGGATACCCGACATCAGTTGCTAATCCCTCGAGTCTTTCAGGGGGAATTACTATGCCTCATCCACTCTATTCCTGTGGCAGGGCACTGTGAGGTATAGAATACATTAGCCTGACTGTTGCCCCGATTCTTTTGGCTGGGCATCTATCAACATGTTAAAGATTATTGTGCATCTTGTCCTGAGTGCCAGTTAGCTCCAAAGAACAGTCCAAGGGCCTCTTTAGTGCCCTTACCTGTTATGGAGGCACCTTTTGACTGGATTTGGGTTGATATAGTGGCACCCCTTGAAAAGAGTGCAGGGGGGTACCAATACATTCTGGTGATTGTAGACTATGCTACCTGGTACCCTGAGGCCATCCCATTACGAAGTATTTTGGCCAAAATTGTAGCCGGGGAACTATTAAAGGTCTTTAGTCATATGGGAATACTGAAGGAAATGTTGACTGACCAGGGAACTAACTTCGTGTCCGGCCTGACTCAGGAGGTTTGTACTTTATTGGGAATTAGCTCCATAAGGATCTCGATCTACCATCCCCAGACAGATGACATCGTGGAGTGATTCAACAAAACCCTTTAAACAATGCTTCGAATGTTCATAACCACTAAGGTCAGGGCCTGGGACAAATTACTTCCCTTACTGATGTTCACAATGTGGGAGATCCCTCAAGCTTCTACGGGGTTTGATTCTTTTGAACTCCTCTATGAGCACCACCCACGAGGGGTTCTTGATGTAGTAAAGGAGATGTGGGAGAAACCCGACCCCAAGACTGAAAATGTGTTGTAATATGTCCTGCAATTGAAGGAAAGATTAGATTGGGTGGGGAAATGTGCCCGAGAAAATCTGGTGAAGGCTCAACAAAGACAAGAGTGTCGCAAATTCGCTCAACCGGTCAGCCCTCTACTCCCAAAGTGCCAACCTCTGAGCGTAGGATTTGTGGACAGTTAACAGTACAAGGTAACACTCTTGTCTGTTTTGTGGGTTTGAGTCACCTTAGTCTCAAGTTCTGGAGGGATTCAAACTGATAACCTCTTGTTAGCGTACCCAATTATCAGGCTCAGATAATTCTGTTTTCGTCGGGGGGGGCAGATATCTTTGCCTACGGGTACCTAACCAGGTCTACAAAATGAACCCTTAGAACTCTATGCAAGACCTTAGAGAACTCTATCCGTTTCCCAGTTTGGTATAACAATAAGCTCATACACAGTGTCAACTATAACCTTTAAAAGCTTCACTTAAATAAAAAGAAATGTCAAGGCACACCAGGCAGTTTCCATTTTAAAATATATATCTTTACTTTAAAATAGATAAAATAGGAAAACAGTAAAATTACAGAACAAAATATCCCCACACATACAGTCTTAAAACAAACAGGTTTAAAAGTGCAGATTTCTACAAATAATAACACTCAGACTAGTCTTACCTAAGGTCCTTACTTCTTAATCTTTCAGTGCTTTGATGTTCCTTCGCTCTCAGTCAGAAATATGAAAGTGTGTCTGTCGAGGTTTTCTCAGCAGTTAAAAACTGTCCTGAGCCAGCCTTCTCTCTGAGGTTACCAAACTCCACCTTGGTGTAACAAAATCTATATTTTATAACACCAAGATGGGCTACTAAGGTATTTAAAAAAATAAGAGATGACATAATAAATCTCCTCTTCTCAGGTTGACTGGTCTAAACCAGTATGTGCTTTGCTTCACACACACATCAAAAGTCTCTTTGATATAAGTCACTGTATTTTCAGCAAAAGTGTATTTGACTCCTTGATTCCATCTGAGCCTTGGTATCTACACATCAAAGGTCTCTTTGATGAAATGAGCTTGCTTCCTGGGAGGTTATTCATAACACTGGCCAGTGTCCCTTTTCTCAGAACATCTAGTGCAGATCAAAGGATTTCCCTGAGGACATCATGAATGGCTAATTTTATTTCCTGGGATCAAAGCAAATTGACCAGATAATTACACCCCAGATATCTGCAGTTTAGCTATGTCCTGTCCTTTGAACTTATCCCGGGGGGGGGGGTGTTGAAGTGTCAGTTTCAGCAGCCAGCATTTCCTCCTGCCACAGTCCACCATACTTTTTTGTTATATTTACAAAAAATATGATACAGGGATCAGAACTAGCTGTCCAAGTGTGACAATTCCTCCCCACCTAGATTGAATTTGGGGGATCCATCCCCTGCATGGAATGAGCTTCCCAAATCAGTTCACTGCTAATATACGCTGGACAACCCATCTGAGTTCTGATTGGTCTCTCCAGCCCTATGTAGAATGGTAATATCATATCCTTACAAAGCAAGACTCCATCTTAGTAATCGACCATTGTTTTTCCCCATCTGCGTCAGCCAAACTAGGGGGCTGTGGTCAGTTTGCACCACAAAATGCTGCCCATACAAGTATGGCTCCAATTTCTTTAGGGCCCACACTATGGCAAGACACTCCTTTTCCACCGTGGAGTATGACTGCTCCCTGGGAAGTAACTTTTTACTCAGGTCGGCTATTGGGTGGTCCCTCTCTTCGCTGGATGTCTGGCTCAGTACTGCCCCAATACCCATGTCTGAGGCATCAGTCTGAACTATAAAGGTTTTCCAGTAGTCAGGACTTGTCAAAACAGGAGCACTGCACAGTGCCTCCTTTAGTTTAAAAAAGGCTTCCTCACAGGCTGGACCCCAGGTAATTTTCTTGGGCATCTGTTTCTTTGTCAGGTCAGATAGGGGAGCAGCCAGGGCACTGTAATTGGGTACAAATTTTCTATAGTACCCTGCTGTCCTGAGAAAACTCCTGACCTGCTTCTGAGTTTCTGGTCTGGGCCATGCCTGGATTACCTCTATCTTTACTTGGTTAGGATGGAGCTGTCCCTGGCCTACCACATGCCCAAGGTATGCCACCTCTCCCATGGCCACCTGGCATTTCTTGGCTTTGCTAGTGAGCCAAGCCCTCTGTATCCTGTCCAGCACTTCCCTAAGGTGTGACAGGTGTTCCTCCCAGCTGGTACTAAAGATGGCAATGTCATTCAGGTATGCCATGGTGTACTCTTCAGCATCATTTAACACCTGGTTCACCAACCTTTGGAAAGGGCCCGGGGCATTCTTCATTCTGAAAGGCATTACTTTGAACTCAAATAAGCCTATCGGAGTGATGAAGGCTGACCTCTCCCTAGCTCTGTCCATCAACTCTACCTGCCAATACCTCTTTGTCAGGTCAATGGTCGTAAGGTAGGTCACCCTTCCCAACTTGTCCAGAAGTTCATCCATCTGGGGCATCAGGTGGGCGTCTGACTTCGTGACTGCATTCAGTCCGTGATAGTCTACACAGAAACGAGTTGAGCCATCTGGCTTGGGT
Organism: Neoceratodus forsteri; assembly: GCA_016271365.2. Taxonomy (NCBI): domain Eukaryota; kingdom Metazoa; phylum Chordata; order Ceratodontiformes; family Ceratodontidae; genus Neoceratodus; species Neoceratodus forsteri. The sequence goes on from CM057453.1 coordinate 1,074,650,919, forward strand.
ACAAGGACTATGGGTGAGGTCCAGGGACTGTGAGATCTCTGGATTACCCCTAAATCCAGCATCTCCTCCACTTCCCTCTTAATATCCTTTTGGACAGCCTCTGACACCCGATATGCTGTCCGCCGTATGGGCGTCTGTGTCCCTGTCTCCACATTGTGTGTCACTAAGGGGGTTAGTCCAGACTTGGAGCTAAACAAGGGGGCAAAGTCTGCTTAAACCTCCCTTACTTTCTGGATCTGGCCTGGGGTCAGCTGGGGAGACAATTTTACTGCCTCCACAGAAAACTCCCGCTTACTGTTTTCCAGCAAGTCCAGAAGGGGGTCTCCTTCATCTGTCCCCTCCCCATGACTACACACTGCGAACACCATGTCAGCCCTATTTGCATATGGCTTTATCATGTTGACAAGGTACATCCTTTCTGTCTGTCTATGGTCAGGTAACTCCACAATGTAGTTCACGTCATTTACCTTCCTAATCACTTTGTACAGTCCTTCCCACTCAGCTTGCAGCTTGTCTTTCCAGACCAAAATAAGGACCATGACTTCCTGACCCACCATGTATTAGCGAGCTCTGGCTCTGCAGTCATACCATACCTTTTGTTTCTGTTGGGCAGCTGCCAGGTTTCTCTGGGCTGTCCCCATAAGCTCCTTCAGCCTTTCCCTAAACCTAAGGACGTAATCCACAAGGGGAGTTCCCTGGGTGGCATGCTTGCCTTCCCAGTCCTCCCAGATCAAGTCTAGGGGCCCACATATCCGGCATCCATACAAGAGTTCAAAGGGGGAAAATGCTGTCGACTCTTGGAGCACCTCCCTGTATGCAAACAACAGGTGGGGAAGGTATTTCTCCCAGTCCCTCCCATGCTGCTCAGCAAATGCCTGGAGCATTGACTTTAGGGTACCATTGAATCATTCCACAAGTGCATTGGCTTGTGGGTGATACAGCGTCGTGCATCTCTGCACCACCCCACACTTCTCCCATAAACATTTCATCAGGTCTGACATGAAGGAACCCCCTCGATCGGTGATTACCTCCTGCAGAAACCCAACACGGGAGAAAATCCCAGTTAAGGCATCTGCCAATTTGTCTGTCCTCAGAGAGGATAGGGCGACTGCCTGTGGGTACCAGGTGGCATAATCCACCACAGTCAGTATGAATCTCTTCCCTGAGGAGCTGAGGGTATTTAAAGGCCCCACACTATCCATTCCCACCCTCTGGAATGGCTCCTCCACTATGGGCAAGGGGATCAGGGCAGCTTGGGTTTTCTTTCCCACCGTCCCTATTTCTTGGCACCGGTGACAAGACCTGTCATCCTTCACCTGCTGGGTGAAGTTAGGCCAATGAAATTCTGTGCCAACTGCTGCATAGTTAAGTGTGATTCCCAGATGACCAGATAATGGGAATATCATGGGCAACCTTGAGGAACTGCTCACAATATCCCAGGGGACGACAAGCTGCCTGCCTAGCATCCCTCCCTCTGTCTGTACTGCCTGTGTATACATAAGTCCATTTTCCCAATAAACCTTATGTCTGCTGTTACCTACCTGTGTGCCCTCTGAGTCTGCCCAAGCCCTCAGCTTCTCTAAACTAGAGTCACTCCTCTGAGCAGCTGCAAACCCCCCACACTGTCCCAAGGCATGGGACATGTCCCCTTCAGTCGCTAAACTAGGGTCCCTAGCACTAGTGTCAGGGCCCTCAGGATCACTGTCAATCCCAACTCTCTGACAAGGGGTCATCCCTCCCTCTTCAGAGTAACCCTCTGTAGCTGTGTGGTTACTTGCTACTGGGGAAATTTCTACCCCCTTTTTATCAGTCTCCCCATCTGGAGACACAGGCTGGGGAACCAGCCTTTCAGTGGTTTCCACACTGGTTTCTGTGGGGTTCAGGGAACTACTATTTTCCTTTGCCGCTTGGCTACGGGTAACTGCACATACCAGCCCCTGCTGGAGATTGTTACCCAGGATCACATCCACTGCTAATGTGTTGGCTACAGCCACCTGTTGCACAGCTCCCACTGTTTCACCCCAGTCCAGGAGAACACTAGCGAGTGGCAATGTTTTCTCTTCATCAGTAAACCCTTGTACAGTTACGTATTTATTGGGTATAAGCTGACAAGGCTGTACCAGATCCCCCTTTACCAATGTCAGGGATGCCCCTGTGTCCCTTAATCCCTGCGTCTGTACACCATTTACTATGACTGGGTGCATGTGTTCCCTCATGTTCACTGGCATGCTCTCAGGGTCACACAAACAACACACTTCTTTTCTAGCACCCTGTTGTGTATTATGGCTTGCCTTTTTGGGGCACTGTCTGGCAATATGCCCAGTTTCCTTACACAACCAACATGCATTTCTCATTTCAGATAAATCTTTTCATTGAAACCTGTGGCTAACTGGTTTCAGTGGAGGCAGTGAGGGTTTTAGTTGCCCTGAAGGTGCACTTTTCCCTTTCTGCACTGCCACACTTGCCCCATTCATTCTCAGAGCAGGTCTGCTCTTGGCATAGCCATCCGAGAGTTCAGCAGCCTCTTGCACTGTTTTTGGATCTTGGTCCTCTAGCCAGGTTTTCAGCTCTGATGGGCATGCCCAATAAAACTGTTCTAATAAAATCACATTTTCAATTTTATCAACAGAGGTTACCTCAATTCCTTCCCACCAATGTTTTAAAAACTGACATTGTTTCATGGCTAGCTCCTCACAGCTCATATCAGGGCCTCTCCTGAGCTTACGGAATTTAGCTCTGTATGATTCAGCAGTTAATTCAAACTTTTTTAACAGTGCAGCTTTTAACTTGCTGTAATCATCACTGTCCTCATTGTTCATTTGACCCGATGCATCCCGAGCTTTCCCGGTAAGTAGCGGGGATAGCTGGAAGCTCCAAGACTCTCCAGGAATTTTAGCCTGAATACAAACTTTTTCAAACGAATTTAAAAAGGCATCCATGTCCTCCCCTTCCTTAAACTCGGCTATTAATTTGGAGTTCAATTTGTAACCCAGTCCTGCAGTCCCAGTTAAACCTAAGCCACTTACCTGCTCTCGTGCCGCTGGTTGGAGTCGTAGCTTCTCCAGTTCATGTTGCCACTGGTGCTCCTCTCTCTTCTCCTCTGCCTCTCTGCGTTATCACTCTCTCTTCTCCTCTGCAACTTGCTGGTGCTCACGCTCCTCATGGTCTGCCTTCCTCTGTTGTTGCTCTGCCTCACAGTCCGCCTCCCTCTGTTGTCACTCTGCCTCATGGTCCGCCTCCCTCTGTTGTCACTCTGCCTCCAGTTCCATCCTGCGCAACTCAATTTGCAGCCTGAGTACCTCTGGATTCAGGATACTGGTGACCTTCCCCTGCTGCTGTGGCCCTTCACTGATAGTGGCCCTGCTGTCCTCCTCATTGGCTCGGGACCCCTCACTGGCCACTAGTCCTGCCACACTCGAGGTCTGATCCCTTTCAGTCATGGTGTGTGACTCACTGCTCTGGGTATCTGCTACCATCTAGGCCTCTATGAGTTCTGCTTTTTGGCTGTCACCTCGAACGGGACTCCTCTGTCCTCACACAACTGTTTTAAGTGTTCTACAGTGTGCCTGCTGTAGTTGGACACCATCTTTCCTGACTACTGCTAATCTGACTGGCACTTTAGAAAAAAAATAAAATGGGTAGGAACTTTACTGTAAGCCAAGGGATATAGTTCTGTTTCCTTTTTAAATAAAACCCTGCCTTTCTTTTTTCCAAGTGAGCTGAATGGTCTCAAGCTGACACACTGAACAATTAAGCTTATACCTCCAAACTTTTTATGCCACCGCTGCCAACCAATCTGTCACAAATTTGCTCAACCGCTCAGCCCTCTACTCCCAAAGTGCCAACCTCTGAGCATAGGATTTGTGGACAGTTAACAGTACAAGGTAACCCTCTTGTCTGTTTTTTGGGTTTGAGTCACCTTAGTCTCAAGTTCTGGAGGGATTCAAACTGATAACCTCTTGTTAGTGTACCCAGTTATCAGGCTCAGATAATTCTGTTTTCAGGGGGGTCAGATATCTTTGCCTACGGGCACCTAACCAGGCCTACAAAATGAACCCTTAGAACTCTATGCAAGACCTTAGAGAACTCTATCCATTTTCCAGTTTGGTATAACAATAAGCTCATACACAGTGTTAACTATAACCTTTAAAAGCTTCACTTAAATAAAAAGAAATGTCAATGCACACCAGGCAGTGTCTGTTTTAAAATATATATATTTACTTTAAAATAGATAAAATAGGAAAACAGTAAAATTACAGAACAAAATATTCCCTCACATACAGTCTTAAAACTAACAGGTTTAAAAGTGCAGATTTCTACAAATAATAACACTCAGACTAGTCTAGCCTAAGGTCCTTACTTCTTAATCATTCAACGCTTTGATGTTCCTCTGCTCTCAGTCAGCAATATGAAAGTGTGTCTGTCAAGGTTTTCCCAGCAGTTAAAAACTGTCCTGAGTCATCCTTCTCTCTGAAGTCACCACACTCCACCTTGGTGTAACAAAATCTATATTTTATAACACCAATATGGCCTACTAAGGTATTTAAAAAAATGAGAGTTAACATAATAAACCTCTTCTTCTCAGGTTGACTGGTCTAAACCAGCCTGTGCTTTGCTACGCACACACATCAAAAGTCTCTTTGATATAAGTCACTGTATTTTCAGCAAAAGTGTATTTGACTCCTTAATTCCATCTGGGCCTTGGTATCTACACATCAAAGGTCTCTTTGATGAAATGAGCTTGCTTCCTGGGAGGTTATTCATAACACTGGCCAGTGTCCCTTTTCTCAGAACATCTAGTGCAGATCAAAGGATTTCCCTGAGGACGTCACAAATGGCTAATTTTATTTCCTGGGATCAAAGCAAATTGACCAGATAATTACACCCCAGATATCTGCAGTTTAGCTATGTCCTGTCCTTTGAACTTATCCCTGGGGGGGGGTTGAAGTGTCAGTTTCAGCAGCCAGCATTTCCTCCTGCCACAGTCCACCATATATATTTTTTTTATATTTACAAAAAATATGATACAGGGATCACAACCAGCTGTCCAAGTGTGACAAAGAGTACTACTATAATCAGGGAGCCCAGCTGAGGGAATATAAACTGGGGATCAGGTACTAGATTTGTTGCCAAGCAGACAGAATAAGCTTCTAGCCAAACTGAAGGGGCCTTACAAAGTTACCCGGAGGGTGGGCCCAGTTGATTATGCAGTTTGCCAGCCAGAGAGGTGAAAAGAGACCCAGATCTACCATGTCAATTTGCTGAAGTTCTGGAACCAGAAGGATAGCCTATTGATTCCCCCTGAACCAGACATAGTGGATCTGGGACCCCAAGTGCCGGACAAGAATCTAGGGATACAAGTCCCAATGGGAGAACAGCTGTCTCACAAACAGAAACAGCAACTAGGAGAGTTGGTAAGCCAGTTCTTGGATGTTTTCTCCTTCCTCCCAGGGACAACCCATACGATAGCTCATCATATAGAAAGAGAGCCAGGGGAGAAGGTGAGGCAGTGACCGTATTGCTTGCCAGAAGCTGTATGAGACACTGTTAAGAAGGAGTTACATGACATGCTAGAGTTGGGGGTGACTGAGGAATCCAGCAGTGATTGGTGTAGCCCCATAGTGTTAGTACCAAAAGAAGGTGGGGCTACCTGCTTCTGTATTGATTTTCGCAGGGTCAATGCCATCTCGAAGTTCAATGCCTACCCTATGCCCCAGGTAGATGAACTGTTGGATAGACTAGGGGAAGCCAAGTACGTCACGACTTTGGACCTAATGAAAAGGCACCGGCAAATCCCTTTGACCCCGGAGTCTCGGGAAATGACAGCATTTGCTACCCCTTTTGGGCTAAACCTGTTCTGTACCATGCCTTTCAGCTTACATGGGGCACCTGCAACCTTTCAAAGGCTCATGAATCACTTGCTGCAACCCCATATCCACTATGCAGCTGCTTACCTAGATGACGTGATGATCCACAGCACTGATTGGGAGTCCCATGTATCCAAGGTGGCAGCAGTACTACAGTCCTTATGAAAAGCAGGGCTGATGGCCAATCCAGTGAAGTGTGCTTTGGCCAAAGCTGAAATGGAGTACTTAGGGTACTGTATAGGCAATGAACAGGTGAGAGCCTTGGTCAGTAAGGTCGAAGCCATGGCCGAGTGTCCGATACCCACCACAAAAACCCAGATGAGGGCCTTCTTAGGATTGGCGGGGTATTACCGCAGGTTTATACCACACTTCTCCACCCTTGCCAGCTCCCTTACAGACCTCACCCAGAAATATGACCCCCAGTAAGGTCCAATGGTCAGAGGAGTATGACCAGGCCTTCACACAACTCAAAGCGACACTGTGCAGACAGCCAGTGCTACACAGTCCTGATTTCACCAGGACCTTTATCCTGCAGACAGATGACTCTGAAGTTGAGTTAGAAGACATGCTGTACCAGGAGTTTGAGGGAGAGGAACATCCTATCCTCTACCTCGGTCGGAATCTCTTTCCCCAGGAGAAAAATTATGTGGCGATAGAGAAAGAGTGTCTTGCAGTCAAGTGGACTGTGGATACCCTCTGCTACTACCTGCATGGCCAGCAGGTTATCCTGGTCACAGATCATGCCCCTCTGAGGTGGCTTCAGGTGATGAAGGATGGCAAATCCCACATCACCAGGTGGTACTTGGCCCTCCAGCCATTTTCCTTTATGGTGAACCACCAGGCCGGGACCCAGAATGGAAACACAGACTTCCTGTCCTGGGAGGGGAATGGTCAGGGGCTGACCAACTGAGCCTTTGCACAAAGGGGGGAGGTATGTGACAGTGTAAACACTACACTGGGAAACAAGAGGTTAACATATTGTTTGAGGCTGAGGAAATGCAGGGAATGCAACATGAACAGGCAAGGGGGAGGGTGCCTCCCCAGGTGTTGCTGATTACAGGGATTGCTAAAAGGCAGACAGAATCCAGCAAGGAGTCAGTTAGAAGCTGGAAACTGCTGCAGGGAGGAGATACTCCTAGGCAGAGAACCCTTCAAGATGGAGGGTGGAATGTAAGACAGGAACCAGAGAAGAAAGCCAAGGAGAATGGCTAAGTATTGGAGAGAGCCTTTGGGTAGAAGTTGAAACCTGCTGCAGAGAAGACCATTTCTAGAGCAGAGAGTCCTGAGGTAGAGGATCAGCCTATCCAGCTGGGCCAAAAACAGTGAGTGGAATGTACTACTAATTACAGCCTGCAGATAAGGCTAAAAGGGAAAACTGTTTGTGTGTTATTTGAGACTGTGCATTCGAAACTGCTGGCCCACAAACCGTTTATGTTTTGTTTGAGACTGTATATTGAAAAACTGCTGGTCCACATAGGTGGTTCAAAGATTCCTTTTGTCAAGTCAGCCTGAAAGAACTGTTTTGTGTTAACCTTTATGTTACCTGAACAGGCTGGAGAAGTTGAACTGCCTGATTATGCTTTTCTGGAGCAATAACTTACATTTGGAGCAATAAAAGTACATTTTCTTCTGTGAACTTTAGACCCAGCATGTTGCCTCTCCATCTACCATAGGCCAGCTTGTCACAGCTGGCAAGGATGACAGTGAGGATGGGTCCAGATTAGGAGCTGACTGGGAGAGCCTCGCTGAACTCAGTCCATCATGGAAGGTGATGTCACCAGAAGTCCCCCAATTGGAGCTCACTTTTAATGAGGACGAGCACTCTTGCAAGCTCCATTAACGTTTCAGTCATTGACGTGTGGTCTCACAGCAGAGTGCTCATTTGTGCTTGCTTGTTCAGGGGCATGTTACCGGCAGTCATCAAATAAATATCAAAATATGAAGACAATTGGATTATCTAATCATCTTTCAGGTATGCCACTTACCAGCTGACATGAAAGCCTCATTTAATGCAGCAAGTGCATATTTCTGTTGCAGACCAATTTTACCTGTTTACTTGTCCTTTACCTGTCCATTACATTGAATAGAAAAAATGAATTAGTTAAAATGCAGGCATATACCACTAAGAAAAATAATGTTTTGTGTCTAATCGTGTCCTTAAAGCTATCGCGACCATATTAGGAAAAGTAGAAGAAAATGTAATAGGTAGACACAGTTCAGCAAATACTTCACATATTTTCTCTGATTCTCATCTTTCTGTCTTTTATAACAATATCATTAGCATGAAAATGCATGACCTGTAGAGTTGATCTTCTCCTGCAGTTATCTACACATGAAATCATAATCTTCCTTTTCATAATCTTTTGCTATGGAAATTATGTCATTTGTTGACAAATGAGTTGCTTTGTGTCAGTGAAACTATGTTTAGCTACTATAGGTCGGATTCTTAAAGTGGCCCTTAGATTGGTGCAAGCTGCAGAAAACAGCAGCTTGCATTGATCTCTGATGCACCAGGGACCCTGCACCCATTCTCTAATGGGAGGGGCCCCAAACATCAAACTCCCACAGTTTGCAGCAGATGCTGCCATGTGTCAAAGTCAAGGTGCACAAGAGGGAATGCCACAATCTGCAGGATGGCCCTGAGGCATGTCAACCAGTGCCAGAAACCTACTGACTGTGGACCCTGGAAGTCAGCAGAGGATGTACGGGACAGGTAAGGTGGATTGGAAGGTAGTAGGTGCCACGGAGTGGGCCAGAGACAGTGTGGTGTGCATCATCACCGCACAGATAGTCCAGAAGAAGCAGACAGCAATGTGAGAGGTGTTGGGGGCTGGGGAGTGGCCGAGGCAATGTTCCCTTCCCCTTTACCTACTGTATATACAGTAATAGCTGTATTTAGTAAAATGCACCATTATGCAGTAGTAAAGTATTCCTGTGTTCCCTGTGCCAGCCACCAACCCTTGGTCACCCCACTCCACAGTTCTCTGCTAGACGGTGGCAGCACAGGGGTCATTAGACCAGCCCTGGCTGGTCTAACTCAAGCAGACCCTGCGCCCTTTGGGGGGATTATAGAATTCTGTTTAAGGGGATGCTGCAGTGCTGCACTGGCGCAAGCTCCTTTCTGCTATGGCACACTGGTACATCTGTTGCAAAGATGGTGCAAGCCAGTATGGCACAGGCAGTGCCCCAACTTGTACAGATGGCAATGTAGAACTGGAAATGATGCAAGGTGCAGTGCACTGAGCATCTTACATCACTTTTCTTTGACCCAAGCAACTTGCATCATTCCTGATACTTTGAGAATCGAGCCCTATAACTTTTACTTAAGCATGTAGGTCCAGGACCCACTTGCAAAACAGGTGCGATAGCTAAATGTGGCTATCCCTGAGTGCAAAACTCAAACTACTGTAATAATCCTGGCTGGAGTTGATGAAGTCCAAGGAACAAATATGTTTTCATGCAGATGCCCATGGTAATAAAGAAAGAGGGTGAGAATAACAGAAATATACAGAATAAAATACATAGCAAGGTGAATTGTGTCTCAGTGGTCAAAGTTTATGTATAGCCAGAGGCTGACATTAATATTTCAAAAAGAAATCTAAACAAACCAAACTAAACCAAACCATAAAAGCAATACTTACAAAAACATATATTATAATAACATATTTTCTCAACTCCTTTTTAAAACAATATTAACAAAAATCCAGATGTCTGGAATACATTTCTAACTCCCATGCCACTACCCAATTCTGTTTCATATACGTTTATAAATACATATAACAATGAGGGCAAATTTGGCACAGAGTATAAAACAGTCACATCTGGTTGTTTAATAGAAAGCAAAATTTATTGATTTTAGAATGACTTGAAGTTCACTATAGATTAGGGTTTGACCATTTTGAATGTAGATCTTTTACTGGGAGATGCTGCAACAGCCTAAGTGATGTTGAATATGTACCTAAGCAACCATGTTCACAATCTAATCCTTGTTGAAGTACTCCCATTTCAAAAAAGTTTGTACTGCTTCCAAAATGTAAATCGAGACAGGCCAATATTTTGATATGTGAATTATGTTCACACTTTTTTAGGAGCCAGCAAGTGTTAACTTGCTATAGTTGGTGGCATGTAATGTTAGTGACTCCGGAACAGCGAGTACCACTGTCAGCAAGGGAATGGCAGTAAGGATGGAAAAGCGGCATAGGTTTTACCCCCTCGCCGAGGTGCTGTACCCTCGGAGTTGGTTATTTAAGTAAGGGGGTGTGGGGGTGAAGCCCCCCCAAAAAACAGTCACCGTTCCGGTTGTCACCCACATTGCTTCGTGATTCCAGACTTGCCATTCCAGAGTTGCTGATATCATATAGAACACTAGAGCCTCTTGTCATAATTGAGGTTCTTTCCTGCATTTGGTAGTTTTTGGCTACAAGATGTCTATGATTATGTCAGCGACAGGGTTCCAGAAGGAGCAGAACTTGTGACTCTACCACTCTTCAGTTATGGTCCTGCCCCCCTCACTTGTGAAGAGAAATTGCATATTTTGACAACCTACTGCATATCCCTAATGTCTCAGCTTAAGATAATAGGCCAGCCAGCCAATGTTGAGCATTTGTTAGGTCATGGTGAGCCCAAAGCAGCAAAGTAATTTAAAAGGATACTGTCTACACTTTATACCATATTTTTCTAGTTAAAAGAAAACATTATTCCAGAATTTCTGGAATTTATTTTGTTGCTAGTTCCAAAGTTGTCACTGGGTAGTTCATAACTGCTTGGTAGTTACATAATCCAACCTGGGAGACTGAAACACTCACAAAACTGTGACACCAATACAGAACTCTGCCTGTCCTACTTTGCCATGATCTCTAGCCTGAATTCAGTATGAACCCAGTTGATAAAGGCTGGGGTAGTAGATCTAGCTCTAACAAGAGTAGTGGAGGACTGCAGATCCACAAATGCTGTTTTGACAACTTCACTACACTGTACGCCATGTCACCACATCCACCCATGCTTTTACACTCCCTCCACTGCTAAGTGCACGTTCAGCCCTGCTCCAACTGCTCAGCTGTGCTGATTTCAGCATTAGTGGAGATCTACAGACCCACTTATGCTAGTTGTGCTACTAGGAGTTAGTTGGTATGGTCTGATAGGTTTTCTTAATCAGTTTATTTCAGTTGGGGGGGCTTCACCCCAACACCCCCCATATTAAATAAAAAAAAATCATGGCAGTGGGGTGGAGCCCTCCCAACTCAAACTCATAAAAAAGTACAGAACCATCCCAATTAACCCCGGATAGCTAAGCTGGTCTGTAGCTAGTGTAAGTCAATACATAGATCTCCACTTTTGCCCTGATTTCTTACCGCTGGGTCATGTACAAGCTGACAATGGCAGCGCTCATTCAGGTAGCACTCAGTCATGCTAGTTGCATTGTAGTAGTATATCAGAATGTATGCCAATTCCAAGACTGCCATTCAAACAAACAGTGAGAGCTATGCAATAGCCAGACACTTTAAAGAAGCTGGTCACACCTTGATAGCAATACTGGAATATATTGGTATCGAATTTGAGTGCTACAGGAGGTGATATAGTGAAATGGCTTTTACAAAGATAGGCATTTTTGATTACCACTTTAGAGAGCCTCATTCCACATGGACTAAATGATAATGTGTCACTTCATGCCTTTCTTACAGACTGATTTGGACATTTTCTGTGTTGTATATTAAGCAATATGGTTAATCTATTTTGGCTTTCTAGCATCTCTAGTGTATCTACTTGATTGTTTTCTTATAAGTCTGTATGTGATAATATGAAGTATGTTGTATAAATAGGATAACATATAGCTTCCTATCTGTTATGGTGCTGTTAACTCCATCAAGGGATTCCAATGACATCATAAGCTCCGAGAGTGCAGCTTGAGAGATTTATGGAGTCATTGGAATCACCAGCTCAAGTTGCAAGCAACATAACAGATAGGGAGCCATATGTTTTTTTTTTAATACATGGTCCCTATCTTCTAACCAACAACAATTCTATTGATTCACCCCTTCCCTCCATCTTTCCTCATCTTTTGGCTCTCAACCACACACCCGCTTGCCTTCCCTCTTCTGTCCTCACCTTAGTACTCCTGGACTGGTTGCTGCTTGATAGACTACTTGACTACTATCTTTATAACCAATAGCCACAGAGATTCCCCAGTGTCCTCTCTCTCATCTGTCCTGCCCCTCTACCATCCTGGTAAATGAGCATCTCTGTGCTGTCAGATTTAGCAGTAAAAGTCTCCATTGGATTGCCCTCACAGCTTCCATCTGTTGACGTTCACTTGAGCAGTGTGGCGTTTCACTGGCAGTGGTTTCAAATTGTGATAGTAGCACAAGCACATTGGATCCAATGTTGTAATACCATCATTCTGACGTCAGATTGATTCTTGATGTCAGAATGATGGTTTTATGAATTTCAAACTACACTGAAATCTTATGAGGAAAAACACTTAACCATGTATTACAACCCCTTTTTCCTTTTTTAGACTATTTATGTATGCAGTAGTCCCCCATCCTTTACTGTAGCTTCTCTTTTTAATACTTTTAGATAAGTATGCTATGTGTGCTATTTGTGTGTTTAATCTATTTATTGCATGTAGTTTACTTGCACTAGTATGGTTTGCACATTCAGTAGCACTTTATGAATGATAGTGCTGTCACTTTAATTGGTCTGTTTTTAAGAGAGAGTTTGACACATGGCCATCACTCTGAAGAAGATGTAATTGTTATGTCAAAACATAAAAACATAAATGACGTGTGTTCTTTGAGGTTCCAGGAAGAGTGACAGTCATCAGAAAAAAAAAATTGAAGTAAGTTATTTATAGGTTTTCTGCTTGCGTGGACTGCATTAGCAAGCTTACAGCAAAAGAAGCTTTCTGCACTCTGTCCTGGATTACCTACTGGATTACCTGTTCTGACGATTTTGCGTTGGGTTTGCTGCTGCACTTTTTCACATTATTTAATAAAGAGGCTCGACTTAACCATATGAAAGCGTGTAAGCCTAATATTTCAAGTGCTGATTTTCCGCTATTGTAGGTGTGTGTTCTAAAGTGAACTGTAGCCCTGGTATGTGCACTGAAATGCTTCTGTAAGGGTGCTACTGTACAATTGTGCGTTGCATCCCTTTTAACTTGCCTTAAATACCAGTCCATTTGGCCACTCCCTTTTACAAAATAGAGCCCCAGGCTTGTGATTTGAGAGGTATTTAGAATTTCAAATAGATGAAATGACTTCCACTTTTTGGCACGGGGGATTTTTTCAGAAGTACATCATACCACTGGTGTTTCTCATGTTTCACATGTTTGCTGATTGCCTGGGGTACAAGATGATTTTTCCCCACTGCTTACTTGCGAAACAGTATCATAGCAGAGCTTCTCTCTTTGTAAAAAAGTTAGCCTCTTTAAAAAAAATAAATAAAAAGCTGGGCTTTGTAAAGAATATATTCCAGGCCTACTTTTGCTGTATGTGTCTACATTTATTTGTCACAGTTGGGGTATAATTAACTGTAAAGAGTGTAAATGGTTTTGCAGCTAGTTCTCTGGTCTTCTCTTTCAGTTATATGTGTTCTTTTTTTGTAGTAAAAAAATATTATTACAAACCAGACTGTTTGTTGTGGTGACTATGCTGGAATATTATCACTAACAGACATGACAGTGATGAGTGCAATTTGGGAGGATGTAAAACAGTGGTATGAAAAGGATGTGGAGAAAGGGGGGGGCAGAAGCAGCAACAGAGGTCATAAGGTGTGTGAATGCAGTGGTAAAGTTATATCTTCCTTCTTGTCATCACCCACTGGAGGAGGAGGAGGAGGATAAAGAGCAGGCAAGCATCCAGGATGACTTGGGTTGGAAATGTGAAAACATTTCTAGTAGTATTTTGTGCCTGGTGCATCCATCCATGTATCAGTATAACCCCTCATATATTCAGTAAACCAAACTCTTTACACATTGGTTGCACAGCTATTCTACCACAGTTCTTAGCAGATAAGGTTGCCACCATTAGGTCCGGGATCTGTCTGGCCCCCTCTAGTGGGTATTGCAGATGTCGATGGGAGGTGGCGGATGCCCAGTTTGCCAGTTCTGACTTCAGCTGGCTGGAAATCATGGATTTTGTAAGGGTTGTCCAGGCTTTATGGCTAGCCAGCTGTAGTTTGGACCCGGGACCTACGTGTCTTCTTGAAGGGTGCGTAGATGAAATTGACTCAGTCCTAGCCAAGATAATCTGGAGGTCATTGAAGTTGGGGGTCTTTTCAGATCCCTTAAAGGAGGCAATTGTTCAACTCCTCTTTAAAAATCCCTCCCTTGACCTGGACCGTCTGACTAACTACAGACCAGTCTCTAATCTACCCTATTTGGGTAAGGTTATTGAGAAGATGGTTGCGTTGCAGCTGGACAATCTTCTGTCCAGTCACAATATCTATGATTCTCTCCAGTCAGGATTTAGGAAGAGGCATAGTACCGAGACAGCTCTTGTTCGGGTACTAAATGACCTCCTAATAGCGAGAGATCGGAGGACTCATTCTATCTTGGTCCTCCTTGATCTCTCTGCAGCATTTGACACTGTGGACCACGGTGTGCTGCTGGAGCACCTGCAGTTCATCTGTGGATGATCTGGAATGGTCCTCAGATGGTTTCAATCTTTCACCGAGGGTAGGACTCTGAGTGTGGTGTCTGGAATTCATTCTTCAGCCCCTCTCTCCCTATCCTGCAGGGTACCACAGGGCTCCATCTTGTCACCCATGTTGTTCACAGAGTATATGCTGCCATTGAGAGAGATCATTAGGCAGTACAGTCTAAGTTTTCACTGCTATGCAGATGATACTCAGCTGTACATGTCATTTGTGCCCAGGCACGATGTGATCCTCTCAGTATTTAACAACTGTTTGTCTGAGATCAAGGACTGGATAAGTGCCAACTGGCTGTCGGTTGAATCTGGCTAAAACTGAGGTGATGGTTGTGGACCCAGATCATCAGGAGGTGGGTTTGTCGGCAGGACAACCTTCTGAGCTTTGGCTCGGGGGTGTTCAGCTGACTACCTCAGATCGGGTGCTGAACCTGGGTGTTATGTTTGATGATGACCTGACCCTTAAATCTCAGGTGTTGGCCATTGTCAAATCCTCTTTTTACCATCTGAGGAATATCACCCAGGTAAAGCATCTGGTTCCTCCTGATGATCTTCCAACATTAGTCATGCCTTCATAACCTCCTGCCTTGACTTTTGCAATGCCCTTTACCTAGGGCTATCAGGGGTTGATATCCACCACTTGCAGCTAGTGCAGAATGCGGCAGCCAGGTTATTGACTGGTATTTCTAGGACCAGTCATATAACACCTATGCTCCATGGACTGCACTGGCTGCCAATACAGTGGTGGATCACCTTCCAGGTCAGGCTACTGACCTATAATGCCCTACATGACCAGGAACACAGTTACCTGCAAGATCTCCTTCACCCTTACTGCCCCTCCATCCTCTCCGATCTGCTGATGAGGGATTGTTAGATATTCCCAGGGTTCATATAAAGACATTGGGGGCCTGATCTGTTGCATTTGTGGCCCCGACCCTGTGGAATTCTCTCCCTCATCAGGTAAGAGATTGCCTGACCGTACAGAGTTTTAAGACAACACTAAAAACATACTTATTTAAGCTAGCCTATCCAGATTAGTTTCTGAATTGAACATTTAGCCTGGCATACCCAGATTTTATTGAAGTTGATATTTATGGTACTGTAGTTTTATGGACTTTAATATTCTGATTATTATGTGTGTTTTTAAATTGTTATTTTTTGTTTGGTCTATGTACAGCACCTTGGTTTTAGAAAGGTACTTTTACAAATAAAGATTTCATTCATTCATTTCATTCATTCACTTTAATTACAGAGTATACAGCTGTTACTCTCATCACAATCAGAATCAATACACCATTTCTGCAATCTTCAGTATAGAACACTTACACCAAGAAGTACTGTCTGGACTCTTCCCGCCATCTGCACATAACTCTCAACACACAAATGTTTCAATTGTGATGGGGAAACTATGCATGAGATATTATGAGAGACTGAGTATTTTTCTGATATATTCCATTTAAGGTTAGTTATGGGTAGTGTTGATAATTGATGTCCCAGTGGAGTGATAAGATTGAAAATGGTATGATGCTGCAAAAAAGTGGACATCGTGTGCTGAATGCTACATAACATCTGACACATGAAAGCCACTATTAGACAATATCAGCAATGTGAGTAAAGGTTTATTTACTGTGTGATTAGCCTGCATTACTTTTGTGTGAGGAGGGCTTTTCAGTGTTCTCAGTACCATAAGAACAGTCAACAGTTTATTTGTGTGAAAATCATTACTGTGGTTATTTTGTCTATTTAACAGTGGGGCAAAATATATATCCCTTTATGGGAGTGTGTTGCTGGCCCTTCCTCGTTGTTTGGTATAATAAGGCAACTGGCAAACAAACATTATTTTTAAATAACTGTTAAATCTATACAAATTTCATGCAGACATTGTTATCCTCAATTCTTTGGGGCTGCTCCCCAGATGGAGCAGGAGGCAGAGGAGGATGAGGCTACAGCAGCAGCAACAGAAGCCATAAGCTGTGTGAATGGAGTGGCAGAGGTATATTGGAGGTAGCACTCAATGGAGGAGTAAGAGGCAGTAGCAGTATTAACAGAATCAACAGGGACAGACCTGTGAAGAGAATAATAACAAACATTTAGACACATATCAGACGTCCAGGGAAGGAACAGCAGGGAGTGAAGAGGTGCCTGCTATCTTCGGGGAAGGGAAGTAACTGCAACACAAAGTGGTTTCATTTTTATCTGTTTGCATTGGTGTTTGTTCTAGGTTCTGGGGGGCTGTGTGAATAGATGGGGAATTTTACCTTGGTTGGCCTATTGTTTTTTGTTGGAGCAGGGGGCAGCAATGCAACTCTGCCCCCACTGAGGAAATAAAGGGAATTCCCCTACTCTAATTAGCCAGAAGGGATTTTCCCTACTTTAAATAACTGAGGAGGCAAAGTGAATTTCCCTGCTTTAATCAGCCAAAAGGGATTTTTCCTACTTTAAATGGCTTGCCAAGAAAAAGGAGCTTTATAGAGCTCAGCAGCCTTACAGGAGTCAGAAGTGGACATCCAGGGAAGGAACACCAGCGACTGAAGAGGTGGCTTCTATCTTCAGGGAAGGGAAGTAACTGCAGAACAAAGTCTTTCCTTTTTTACCTGTTTGCATTAGTGTTTGTCCTCGGTTCTGGGGGAATGTGTATAAAGACAGGGTACATTTTTCTCCAACCCACCCGCCCCACACCACCTCCATATTAAATGGAGTTTGGAACCACTCCCTGAAGTTGTCTAGCCAATGAAAAAGAAGCAGAGGGAGGAATAAAAGTGAGAGCAGAAGGAAAGCACCAGGGGCAAGGTCAGTGTCGGCTGAGTGCACTTCTACTAAAACAAGGTACTGTGGCTCTGGTATACTGCAACAATGTTTAGAAGGCAGTGGACTGAAATGCAAAACCATCAGGATTCTGGGACTGTTTAATTATCTGTGGATTGCGCTTAAGCATTGAGTGAGATACCACTGCAGGAGTACTCTGGGACTCAACAAAGAAGGACTTGCATTAAGTACATTTTTGAAATGTGTAGTATTTTACAGTAGTGCAGTCAATTAGCTAGTCAGTTTTGAACTATATTAAGGGTTGGAAATTGTATTGCATTCTATAGTATTGTATTAGCTAGTCGTACATTATTGATATTAGCAATGGTATGGCATTATATAGTCTTACAGAACAAGAGAGGGAGGGCCTTGATTTGTTTCTTGGGATAACTAATGATTACTTTAGAAATGTTTATTAAGCTTTTGAATTTGATCTATGTTGGATAAAGATTGGATAGGAGGGTAATTAAGGTTCAATAACCTATAGAGGGGATAAGATAGGGTAGGAGTGTCAAGAGGAGGATGCGAAATAGGTTCTAATACTAGCAAATAAAGGTGGGAAGAGCTTAACAAAAAAAAAGCACCACACCCTGATTCAGCTAGAACAGCAAGGTAACAAAAGGAGGGGCCAAGATGAACATGGGTATCGATGCTGGAGGGGGGGATGGCCTTGAGGGGAATGGCTATCCTTCATCTGGAAGGACAAGGAGACATTGGAGGGCACATAAGGTATTGGGAAGGGTGGTAGGCTGTAACAACTGCGGAACACCAGTCTTTCTTAACATGACATGGAAAGTGAGGGATGTATAGTGTGCTTCCAAATAGGGCAACTTAAATGTGAGATCATAGGTCTACGGGAGGAGCTGAGGAACGTAGATCGGGTCATGATGTGTTATGGCCCATCTGAACGAGGAGGTAGCAGTGGAGTTGGGGGGGACATTTTGTATCGACAGAAGGGAGGAGGAGAAATAGGGTAAAGTAAGGGGAATTGAGCCAGGAGAACCCAGGCCCAGGGACACTGAGTAGGGGTAACTGAGGTCAGAGGTCGGAAGAAAGAAGGAATGAGAAGAAAGAGAATGAGAGAAGTGGGGAGACGGTGAGGGAAGAATAGGCCAGGGGAAGGGGGGAGGGGAGGTGGTAACAGACGGGGAGGAAGGAGGGGTATCAGGATAGCAGGAGGAAGGAGGTTATTGATGAGGGAGAGGGAGCTGTGGAAAAGCTTTCCGTGGTGCTGGAGGGAAGGATGACTGAGAGAGCAGGTGAGAATGGAGAAGTAACTGAAGAGTGTCAGGATGAAACTGGTATGGGGGGAGTACTGCTGAGGGAAGTATAACAGGGGCAGAAGGGGGGAACAAGGTGCAGGAGGATGATGGGGTAGAGAGAGGGAGGAGGTGGGAGGAAGGGATGAAAGCAGAGGAAAAACAGGAAGAAATATTAGTGATAGGTGACTTGATACTAAGCGGGGTCATGTGGGGTAGCAAAGGAGCGAGGCATGGTCTGGTTTGGGTGGAGGTCACACCAGGAATGACAGTAGAAAGGGTGGGGCAATAATTCTGAAGTATGCTAGTAGGGGCAGGGACAAACCTCACCTAATTCTGCACTTGGAGACAAACGACCTGGCTGATGGATGGTAGCTGTAGTAAAGAAGAGGTTTGAAGAACTAGGACCACTTTGCGAGGGGAACAGGAAGATCAGTAACTTTTTTGGAGATACTGCCAGTCCCCAGGGCAAGCACAGCAATAAAAATGAGAATACAGGAATTTAACAAATGGCTTGGAAAATGGTGTAAGGACAAAGCATATGGGCTGATAGGAAAGTGGGGCGTGACCTGGGAGGACAGCAATCTGTATGCTAAAGATAGACTGCACCTAAACGAAGAAGGCAAGAAAGTGTTAAAGCAGAGGATTGATGAGTACATAGGGGAAAAAGAAAATTTAAACTAGGAGAGGGGGTAGCAAGAGGGTTAGAGGTATGCAATGGCCTCAGGATGGGAAGCCAAAAGACATAACAATGAAATCAGACTAGGGGCAAGTACTAGAGGGGGTGCCAGAGAGGGAGGGCAGGAGAGGGGAGGGAAGAAAGAAAGGGAATGGAAGGTGTTCTCCTTGAATGCCAGAAGCTTGGGGAATAAAATTACAGAACTGCAGGCTTTCATGGCAGAGGGTGAGGTGGACATGGCGGCCATCACCGAAATATGGACCACCCAATACCATGATTAGGACCTGGCAGTTCCAGGATACAGGATACAGGTTATTCCATAAGTATAGGGTTCAGGGAAAGGGGGGAGGGGTGGTGCTTTATGTGAGGGAGGAACTGAGTTGTGTCAGGGAGGAGGGGGAGGAGGACAATACAGAGTCACTATGGATGCAATTCCAAGATTTCAGAAACAGGACACTAAGGTTGGGATTGGTGTTCAGGCTGCCCTCCCAAACAGAAGAGATAGATAAGGTACTAGCAGGGCAGATCCAGAAGAACTGTGGGAAGGGGGCTGTGGTGATAGTGGGAGACTTCAACCTGTCGGGAGTGGATTGGAGTACCCCTGCCACTAGGAGGGGAAGGGAGCAGGTTATGCTGGACACCTTCCAGGATAACTTCCTGATGCAGATGGTCAGTGAACCGACCAGGGAAGGAAACATCCTTAACCTCATGCTGTCTAATGGGGAATGTGTGAAGTAAGTGAGGATGGAAGAACCATTGACAGGGAGAGATCACCAGTCCGTATGGTTCCAGTTGAACATGGGTAAGGGGGCGTATCTGACACAAAGGTGCTGGACTTTAGGATGGGAAGTGGTACAGGGGTTCCTGGACAGAATTCAGCCTAATATGGACAAGAACCAGAGGTGGGAGCTCATTAAGATAGTAATATTGGAGGCAACCAAATCCTGCAGCAAGGCCCAGAGTAAAAAAGGCTAGGGCAAAGAAACCTAACTGGATAAGCAAGGGGGTCATAGACAAGGTAAGGAGGAAAAGAGCTGCCTTTAGGAGATACAAAAAAACTGGGAGGGGGGATGACAGGGAGGAGTACCTGAAGGAAGTGACCAGGGATGTAAGGGGAGCCAAGGCATCCAGGGAACTCAGGCAGGTGCAGGGTATTAAAGAGGGGGAGAAGGACTTCTTCATGTACATTGGGGAGAAAAGGAGTTGTAGGGATCAGATAGTAAGGATAAAGAGGGAGGGGGGATGGGTGGAGAAAGGGAGTGAAAAGGCAGAAGCAGTTAATGACACTTCTGCTCAGTTTTTACTAAGGAGAAAGGGGGGAGATACCCAAGGTGGGCGGGAGGGTATGAACAGAAGGAGAGGGGGGTGACTGATGGTGAGATCACAGAGAGTAGAGTGCTGGAGGGGTTAAGGTCACTACGGGTGGACAAGGCACCAGGAACAGATGGGATTTACCCCAGGGTACTGAAGGAGCTAGCAGAGGTCCTGGCAGGGCCCTTGGCAGGCCTATTTAATGCCTCACTGGTCTCTGGATACTTACCCCAGGATTGGAGGATGGCTCACATGGTTCCCCTCCATAAGAATGGCCCAAAGAATGAACCAGGAAACAGTAGACCAGTGAGCATCATGTCCATCATGGGAAAACTAATGGAGACAATCCTGAAGGAGAGGCTGGTGTCCCTGCTGGAGTCCAATGGCTTGCAGGACAGTAAACAGCATGGCTTTGTCACAGGCAGATCCTGCCAGACCAACCTGGTAGTATACTATGACTGGGTGACTAGGCAAATGGACAAGGGCCATGCAGTGGATGTCCTGTACCTGGACTTCAGTAAGGCATTCAACTCAGTACCAAATGGGAGACTTGGAAGTAAACTTGAAGGCACAGGGACGGGTGCAACAATGGTGGGGTGGGTGGTGAACTGGCTGCATGGAAGGAAGCAGAGAGTGGTGGTGGGAGGGAAACTCTCATCCCCAAGGGCAGTGATGAGTGGGATTCTGCAGGGCTCGGTGCTGGGACCACTATTATTTGGGACATTTATTGTAGACATTTAGGTAGGCATCAGGAGCACTATCAGTCTATTTGCAGATGACACCAAGATGGAGACAGTGGTGGATGACCTAGGGGAGTGGCAGGGTTTGCAGGAGGATCTGACAAAGCTGAAGACCTGGTCAGATACCTGGCAACTGGGGTTCAATGCCAAGAATGCAAGGTGCTGCATTTTGGGGCAAAGAATCCAAGGAGAAACTACCAACTGGGGGAAGAGCAGCTAGCTGAGACTGAGGAGGAGAAAAATCTGGGGGTGCTCATTATGGGAGCAATGAACAACTCAGCACAGTATAGGAAGGCAGTGGCAAAGGCCAACAAAATGCTGGGTTTTATCGCAAGAGGTATAACCTCTAGGAGGGGAGAGGTGATTCTGCCATTGTGCAGAGCACTGGTTAGACCTCACCTGGAGTACTGCATATAGTACTGGCATCAGTACCTAAAGAAAGTTATTAAATTACTGGAAGGGGTGCAGTACAGAGCAACAAAGATGATCCAGGGTCTGGGGGACTTAGTGTACGAAAGTAGGTGAGAGAGTTGGACATGTACTCACTGGAGGAGAGGAGTGACTTGGGGGATATGATTGAGACCTTCAAGTTCATGAGAGGAATAAGCAAGACTGGAATGGAGGAACTGCTCAAAGTAAGGGTAGGGAGGGATATAATCGGGGCCATGATATGAGATTAGAGGTTGGAAGGGTCAAGAGGGAAATGAGAAGACACTTTTTTACAGAGAGGGTGGTGACAGTATGGAACCTGCTACCTGCAGAGGCGGTGGCCTGTAGAACAGTGGGATGCTTTAAAAGGGGCTGGGATAGGGTAAGAGGAGGGTCAAGGGAGTGGGGTAGGGTGGGAGGGGCAGCTGCAGAATAGGTCTGCTAGCTGCAAAATCGAGCAGTCTCTATACACCAATTGGCCTTTTTCTGCTGGCAATTTTCGTATGTTCATAAGTTCATATATGCATGAATGAGCTTCCCTTACTCAGAACTGTCAGCATCCATCTTCATTCTCACCTTTTAAAAAAATGGATAATATTGGAGTGATACTAGTTATGGCCATGACCTCACTGGAGCAGGACAGTGCCCAAGGGAACAAGGACTTCCTGACTGGGTGGGGGCACACAGGAAGGAGGGAGGAGGAGGAGAAAGAATATGAGGAAGCGACATCAGCAGTAGCATTATCAACATAGACAGACACATGAAAAGAAGCACAAGAAGCATTCTTTGGACACACATGTATAAATAAATGGGCCTTCCACATTCTGTACTGTCAGAGTTCAAGTCCAGTAGTGTCACCTGTGAATAAAAGAGAAAAATGATAAAGGAAAACAAAAAAGTAGCATAATGCTTACTTTCACATGGTTGATAGCTATGGTCTGACTCAAGCATGACAGCAATCATGATCAGGACACACTGGAGGGAGGATATGTGGGAGGAGATGGTTGAAAAAACACTGGGAATATATTTAGAGAATAATGGACCCATGCATTGTTTGTAGTTGCATGGTTCATGTCTTGAATGAGTTAGTTTCATTATATTTTTCAGAGTACAACTAAGTTTGGAATGATGCAGTGGGATATGTTCACTTACATATTATGTTACTAATTCATGATGACTCTTCCTGATGCAAGGTGATGGCCATCAGTGGGCCAGATAAGGTCAGGAGGAGCAGCCTGGAGGAGTCAGCAGTTCAGTACAGGTCAACGTGAACATGGTTTGATCATCGCGTATGACAGTTTCTCCTACTTTGTGTGACATACATAGAAACAGTAGAATTTGATGGCAGATAAGGACCACTAGGCCTATCCAGTCTGCCCATTTTCCTTACCTGTATCAGCGGCCACTGACCCTACTTGGTCATTGGCTTTAGCCTCTCTTTCCCACCTCTAGAGTTCCCTTGTGACTATCCCATGCATTTTTGAATCCCCCCATTGTGTTTGCTCCCACCACCTTCTGGGTAGGCTGTTCCATGCACTTACCACCCTTTCTATGAAGAAAAACTTCTTCCCATTCCCCTATCCTGCCCCTCCAATCTCATATCATGCCCCTCATTCTTATACATCTCCTAAACTGAAAGATGTCTCCCACTTGTACCTTGTTGATGCCCTTAAGGTACTTGAAGGTTTCAGTCATATCCCCCTGTTCTTGCCTCTCCTCCAGAGTATACATATTGAGGTCTTTTAATCTCTCCTCATATGCCTTCTGTTGCGAGCCCTGCACCATCTTAGTTGCCCTTCTCTGAACAGACTCCACCCCATCTATGTCCTTCTGCAGATGCAGCCTCCATAACTGAACACGGTATTCCAGATGAGGTCTCACCAGTGTTCTGTACAGTGGTATCATCACCTCCCTTCTTCTGAAATTGATACCCCTTGCCATGCACCCTAGCATAACACTGGCCTTCCCCACTGCTTTTGTACACTGCCTGGCCACCTTTAGATCATCTGAGATGATTATTCCCAAATCCCTTTCTTCCCTTGTGACCATCAGTAGCTGCTCCCCCATCCTGTAACTCTCCTCAGGGTTTTAGCACCCCAGGTACATGATTTTGCACTTCTTCGCACTGAATCTTAGTTGCCATATCTTGGACCATTTTTCCAGCTTTCCTAAGTCCCTCCTCATTTTCTCCACCCCTTCTGGACTGTCTGCTCTACTGCAGATCTTGGTGTCATCAGCAGATAGGCAAACCTTCAGCAATGTTGCTAATGAAGACATTAAAAAAAAGGACTAGCCCCAAGACTGATCCCTGTGGTACCCCACTGGCCACCCCGTTCCTCTGATTGGACCCCATTTACTACCACCCTCTGCTTTCTGTCCTTCAACCAATTACTGACCCAATTCATCACCTTTGGACCACACCCAAGCTCCCCAGTTTGTTTACCAGTCTCTTACTGTATGTGGAACAGTGTCAAAGTTCTTGCTGAAGGTAGGTGACATCCACCGCTCCTCCCTGATCAACCTCTTTGTTATGCAGTCAAAGACATCTATCAGACTTGTCTGACATGATCTCCCCGCTGTGATCCATGATGCCTCAGATCCTGTGCTCTGCTGGATTCCAAGTGTTTCACAATCCTTTTCTCAAGAAGTGCCTCCCTAATCTTCTACACTACTGAGGTCAGGCCGACCAGCCTATAGTTGACCAACTCCTCCCTGCTTCCACTTTTATGAAGAGGGACTACATGCACCCTCCTCCAGTCCTCTGGAACCACACCTGTACTGACAGGAAAAGTATTATAATTTATAGTGTGGGGTTAAAGCAGCTATAGTGAATGACAAAACTGACAGATGGTTCTGTACTACTGGATCCCAATGGACTATGTTTTTTTCCCCTTTTTTTAAAACTTTTCTTTTTCTTTAAAACTAAAAATAGCCAGCACATGTGAAATAATATACATTATTTTTCCTGTTTTCAATAACTTATGAATGATTTGTTTTCAGAGACTATGTAATTTCTATTTAACTGAAGGTTCATTATATGAATTTGACATCAGAATGCACTAATAGAGCTTTGTTCAAAATACCGTTCTGCATTATTATTTATTTATTAGCTTTTGTTTACCAGGTAAGCATACTAGACAAAGGAATGCCTATTTTCAGGTGCAACCCAGGAGATTACAAGAGCAAGTTGTACAAATAGTGCAAAGGATTGACAATAATGTAAAATACAAGCAAATGAGAACAAATGACAAGCAATGAGCATAGAATTACAATTTAACAGGTGCTGAATGAAACAGATAAGCACATACATCTAAGGTAATAACAAGCCAACAAAAATTACATCATTATTCAGTACACCATCAGTCAAGACGCTGTCACCCTTATTTCCCATCCCCATCTATGACTTCTGGTTTGTGTCCTCTTTCCCTCCTCCTAACACCTAGATTTAGCACTTATTCTGTAGTCTGGTGAGGTGCGGTCTTTATTTATTTTGCTGAATGTTAACATTTGCACATTCTTGTATGAAAGGCTAGTTCTCCAGTCACGTATGATGGTTTCTACTGTGCTAAAGACTCTTTCTGAGTTTTCACTGGCTGCTGGGCAGGACAAGTACTCAACAGCTTAAGTGCAGGCCCTGCATTAGACTTACTTTGCCAATACAGCAGGGTCAAGCCAATGCACACTGATTCATTCATACTGTATATGCCTGCACAACAGAAATTGCACACTCATGACCCTCTGGAGCTGATGGAACCACCTTTTTGCTGGACATACCCACCTGAGAAACAACAGCTATAGAGGAGTTAAATCAGTGCCAGTGGTTGGTTATTGGGTAGTACCTATAGAGGAGCTAAACCAGTGCCAGTGGTTGGTTGTTGGGTAGTACCTATAGAGGAGTTAAACCAGTGCCAGTGGTTGGTTTTGGGGTAGTACCTATAGAGGAGTTAAACCAGTGCCAGTGGTTGGTTGTTGGGTAGTACCTATAGATGAGTTAAACCAGTGCCAGTGGTTGGTTGTTGGGTAGTACCTATAGAGGAGTTAAACCAGTGCCAGTGGTTGGTTATTGGGTAGTAACTATAGAGGAGGTGGAAGATGAGGTCAACTGTGTGTTTGTGGCAGTGGATGATGCTGCAAAATATTTTTGGGAACATGTCGCTGTGTGCTTTCCTTTTCTTGCTGGACTGTCACAATATTTTTGTGTAGCATCCGTGTCAATATCCTAATGTACCTATCCACCCCTGACTTTTCCTATCAAGAACTGACACAATACCATGCTTGCCGTGTGGATCTAACATGGTTACCACAACATATGCCTTGGACTGCATCATGCTGCATAAATACTGGTCAGTGGACACACGTTCAAGCATCCCCTCTATTTGATCACTGCCTGCAATATTTCCTTTCCATGCAGACTGTTTACAGGTATTCAAAAGTGCCTGGCACAGCACATGAATGAGCAGTATTGCCTGGCTGATACAGACATTTGCTACACTAACCACTTCGTTAGCATGTTCAAAAGGCTGCAAGATATGGATCACATTATCCATCATCTGACACTGATCTACACTAAGGGAGAAGGATGCTGTCTCACAATCTCTGTGCAGTATAATGAACTCTGTTAGTGCCTTTTGCTGCTCAAATTGCCATTTGATTAGAGTTCTACCATCTGGCTACCTGCTCCTTCTGCCAGTGCAGAGGAATTCCATTTTTAATCTGAAGACTCTTCAGCTGGTTTGTGACCTTTGTGAAATTGCTAAAATGTCCACACAGATGATGGGCAGAGGTCAACATGGACTCTATCTCTGTAATTTGCTTAGAGTAGTCCTGTACAATCGAATTAAGACACTGGGCAAAGTGTGGAACATGGTAGAATGAACCATCCTCTGTGGCTTTGACCAAGTTCTTGTCATTGTTGCTGGCGATGAACCCTGGTTTCAAGTTGTGCCAGATGAGCCAGTCCTTAGTTTGGTTCTTCAGCTCAGACAGGATGGTAGTGGTATTGTACTGCATAGCATCCATAAATGTCATGCTTAGTGTGGCCTGCTGCCACACACCAGCAGGAGGGTGGCTTAGGAATGATGGAGATTGACAAGTCTTCATATTTATAATTGGGAAAATGTGCCCAGTGTGCTGAGATACACATATTTGTCCATTTCCAGATGCTGTAGTTTTTTAGCTGGTATTTTCTCATTACTCGTATGCCTTGCTGCACAGTCTGCTTTATCGGGAAAACTATTGGGGAATCAACCTCTTCCACTTTCTCAATGACCTCTTCCTATTCCTCCTCCTTCTCCTCCAGCACATCATGCTGAGACTCCTCTGTTATGTCTCAGATTAAACAGTATCCTGGGTTTTCTCCAGTACTGATGATCCACCCTGTGATTCTGACATCATAACACTGCTGCTACATCAGTAGCAATTTGTTTCACTAGATGTCTAGGCTGCACAGTCGCACTCCAGTCATCAGTTGCTCTCCTTCTCCCAGCCTCAAATGGCAATATAGGGGCCCATTGTTATCCCAGTAGCTGCTAACAGCATCTGAATTGTAGAGGGCTGGGCAACACACACAACAGATGCTAATGCTGCCGCACCGCTAACTACATGTGCAGACAATGCCACACCCACATCCACTGCCTGAGCTGCTCTTCTTCATATCAAACTAAAATCAATATATTTATTTAGAGTTAATAGCACCAAAAATAGCAGGCAGAAATTTTTAGTAATTGTTAAAAGTAGTACCTTATTACTTTTTACGTCTGAAGTGTTTTTCTTTTCTGTGTGCTAATTAGATGTTTTTCTATCCTAATAGCACTGGGTGTGATGTGAAAAGCAGTGCCCTACCTAAAAGTAGACATATCTCATTGTATTCCTAATGCTACATCATCAACATGGGACCTCACTGTTACTTCACAAGCCTTGCTACCTGATTGGTAACGAGGGTCACAAGTTACCTATCGAGCAACAGGAAATTGTCAATTCTTGGTAACTAGTGATGTCACTGTCAGTGAGGTCACAATGCTGCTGCTGTAGAAGGAAGAACAGAAATTACTAAGTCAGCCTCCAGTTAGAATGCTGTTTCACTCCACACCTAGTACTACCAAGTAGAACATCTTCTAATTAGCAAAATCAGAAAAAAATACTTCCGTTATCAGAAGTGATAACTAGCTGCTTCTGAAAGTTACTGTTAATTCCAGGCAGTACACTAGCTCTTTAATGCAAACAAATTGTGCTCACCTCTGATTTAATACCTTTTAATTCTCTGTTTGTGTTCCTTCACCAACCCCAGCTCACAACTGTAAATGAGCCTCCTGTTTTTTTTATACTTTCTTTATTAAAAGATTTACCAATATACTGCTTACAGGATAAAACACACACTCTGTAAAGCATGAGGTACATCACCTTAATACATGTAAGCCTTTCACTTGTTAACCATCAGTTTTTTTGTATATAACTTATAACAAAAACTATGTAACAGATACAGGATACATTGTAATATACGATATGAGAAAGTAGAACAAATGGCAGCCCCAGATCATGACGCCACCCTGTGGGTCTCTTGGCAGCAGGGAGGGTAAGCAGGATAGCCAGTTCATATCTAGTATATACTGTATATAGAGAAATATAAATTAGTTCCCTCTGATAGTCTTGTCTTCCTTAGACACAATGAAATTTGTTCCTGTTCCTCTTCTCTATCATTGGGACTATTAACCCACTTTCATTGTCCACCTGGTCCACCCCCCCCATAAATGTATCCATCTTTTCTTGTGTGAGGTGCATCAGCCTCTCCATTTCCTGCATCTCATTAATCCCTTTACACCACTCTGCAAAAGTGGGGGAATCAGGATTAAGCCATTTTCTAGTTATAACTTTTCCAACCGCTGCTATGCATATTCACTACAAATAATGTGAATCAGCTCCCCTCACAGAAGGCGGAGGCAGTCCCAGAATAAAATTCAGAAATGGCAAGGGCGTAGGACTCAAAAAGAGGGTTGCTATTGCATTAGATATCTTCCCTTAAAAATTGCCTAATACGGGATGCATGTAAAATATATGAGTGTGTGCAGCGGTGGACTCCCCACAATTTCAATTTGAAGTGTGGGGGGGGGGGTTATAAAATAACAAGCTTTGATTTTCCAAGTAAATTCCTGCCATTGTGGTGAAGAAGTTTTGAAGGAGCTTTCCCACACCCTCTACCATTCCTTTTATGTCAGGTGAAATCCCACTTCCAGTTTCCACCTGGTTATTATATGCAAATATTCTCCTTTCTTATGAAAATGTAAAAATTGGTATATATGGGATATGGCTCCCTTTGCAGCAGTTCTTGTAATCAGCTCTCCCAGTGTGGGATCACCCTCCAGGAATACCTGTATTCAATGAGTTTTGCACATTTAGGCCTGGATATAGATACTTAATTGAAAATATCTAAGTCTATCCACACTCCGCCAACCAAACTCTGTACAACATTCCTCTTATGTATAAATAGTGTCTCCCTTTAACACTTGTGCTGAGTATTGTAGGCCATGGTGTGCCTTTCTCTCATATCATAAGTGAAAGGATCCCTGAGAGAAGTCTATATTCCAAGCAAACCAGCAATATCTCCAACTGTCCCGTTGTGCTAATGGGAAATGATGGAATCTGTCCCATGCATTTAGAGTAACCTTCATGGCTGAGAACCATGTGTCTTTGGGTGCGCGGTGCTTACGTGAAGTGAACAAGGTGGCTAGGAGCAGTCCATCTCCCATCTGAGTTTCTTCCAAACTGCCAGTGCACCCTTAGTTGTGAAATTCCCCATAGTAGTGCCCAGTGGACCTGTGTAGAGAGCCAGTAGGCCTCCAATTCAGGAACTGCCCATCATCCCTATTTCTTTTTGGCCAGAAGTAAATTACTTCTTACCCAAGGTCTCAAGTCCACCCAGATACATTTCTATATATTTTTTCTGTACTGTATACCTGTAAATCATTGTTTAGATTACCTCATAGGATCACACTGAAATACCTATAAAAATCTAGGTAACAGGTTCATATTGACAGCTTGAACCCAGGCATATAAAGACAAGGGAAGCAAGAACTACCTCTGGATTTTCTCCTCCAGTTGCTTAATCAGGGGAACATAATTATCTTGAAACAGGGATTTGCTGGTGTTGCAAAGAATAATACCTAAGTATTTTAAGCAGGATAATGTCCTTTTCATGGGGTATAACCATTGGAGTTGTTGGGTAGATACAAAATTGAAGGTAAGGCCTCAGTTTTGGTTGAGTTTAAAGTGTATCCCGACATACCAGAAATCTTGGTAACCATGCACATTAGTCTGGGAAGGGACCTTTTGGGGCTTGTCATGTATAACAAAATATCATTTGCATAGAGTGCTGTTTTGTGCTCTTGTCTTCCCACCACCACCCAACTAAACTCTGGATCTTCATGAATCCACTGTGCCAAAGGTTCTATGCACAAGGCAAATGACAGGGGTGATGGAGGGCACCTCTGTTATATACAACACTCAAGATTAAACCTCTGTGATACTTGGCCATTAGCTCTCATGGATGCCTGTGGGTCAATGTACAGTCTCTGTATAATTTCTATAAAGGGCTCAGAAAAGCCAAACCTGGCAAGGACCCTACAGTATATAAATAATGCCAATCAACCTGATCAAACGGCTTCTCTGGGTCTAAACTCATGATCAGTGTTGGGGTTTTAGCGACA
The DNA here is from genome assembly GCA_016271365.2 of Neoceratodus forsteri. Lineage (NCBI taxonomy): Eukaryota > Metazoa > Chordata > Ceratodontiformes > Ceratodontidae > Neoceratodus > Neoceratodus forsteri. The sequence continues at coordinate 1,074,681,359 of CM057453.1, forward strand.
TTAATGTGATCTACAAGATGACGCATGTGCCTTACATTATCAGCTACCTGCCACCCTGCCACAAAGCCTCTTTGATCTACTTGTACTAGTTGAAGGATAAGCCCTTCTAACTGCTTAGATAACATACAGTAGCTGTAAAAAACATATAGTTCACATTAAGAATCGATATCAAGTGGTATGAAGTGCCTAAAGTAGGGTCCTTGCCAGGCTTGAGGATAACAGAGATCACTGTCTGTTTCCAGAATGGGGGTAAAGGACCACCCCCTTCTGTCAATATACAGGCCAGGAGTTTTATAGCTCGGGAGGCCTCCTTAATAATAATGCCAAGACATGTTAGGTTCTGTTCCACTTTATAATCAAGTAGGGTATTAAATTATTTTTTAAGTTTACTTAAGTCCTTCCCTCATTGTCTATCTAGTTTTATTTGTTGCTGTACCTTCAGGGTCTTTATCTGCACTTCTAAGGCAATTTGACATTCCCATCTTTGTTATTTCCTGGGCGTGCTAATTGCTATAAATTTCCCTCTAAGGATAACTAACAGTATCCCACAATATCCCCTCACTCACATCTGAATTAGAATGGTCTTGAATTGCCTGAAAAATAATCTGAGGCACCTGTTCCTGCACCTCCCTGTCCTGTAAAAGTGATAGGCTGAGTCTTCAGAAAGTGGTCTTCCTTGGATTTTGTAAGTTACTTTCAATGGTTAAGGGGGCATGATCTGCAATCCACGATGGACCCACCATGCATCTTGTCAAGCAATTTATATTTTCCTTGGAGATTAGAAATAGTTTCAATCTTGAATAGATGTGATGGACATGCAAGAAGTACGTATAACCTGGGGTTGATCCCTTTAAATAGCACCAAGCATCCTGGAGACCCAACTTCCCTAATAGCCCCCCCCCCTTACCTGCTTTGCCTGTCCACGTGCCATCTGTGGAATTTTACAGAAACTAGCTAAATGAGGGACAACAGTGAGATTCCAGTCTCCCCAGCATATCAAGGCACCCTCTGCTTTCTCCACCACCATCATTAATAACTTCCCAAAAAAAGCCATACAGTGAACCGGGGTGGGGGGGCATACACTAATACCAATGTCAGTAACTGTCTATTAAATCTGACTTTAAGTAGAACATACCTATCATGTATATCACCTACCTTGTCCAATATTTCAAAGGGGACCCAGTGTGGGACAAGTATGCCCACATCCCTCCTCTGCCCAGAATTATGTAAGGAGGAACAGACCTCAGCGTACCGAAACTGTGCCAATTTCTGATGTTCAGGTTCCATTAGATGTGTCTTTTGTAGAAACACAAAGTCTGCTTTGGTCTGTTTAACATAAGTCAATACTTCTTTCCCACTTTATAGGATTCAACAGACCATTCTAATAGTATGTCAAAATGTCCATTCCTATGGATGCCATACTGTATGTAGGAGATAATGTTAACAGGTGGCCTCACCAGAATCTCTGTGTGCCTGCCCTGCCTACCCCACCATCACCACCACCACCAGAGACCCATCAAGCCAGTTTGAATCTTACCCTGTAAATAACAAAATAAACAGCTGAACAATCATGCCAACAGGGCAGACTGTTCGAGCCTCCTGGGTTATGCTTGTTTACCTGACAAAATACGTTTTAAATAAATACATTTTGGTTTGAAAGAGTGATGAGTAATGGCAGTACAGCACTTTAAACACTGCTGCAATAAAGCTGTTGTTTTAATGTGTCTGTGTATCAGACATGAAACTGTAAGATGCTGGAAGTAGATGTACACTTCCGGTTATGTGCCCATAAAAAAACCCTGACTGTGCGAGTTTTGGTGGTTTGGGCAAAATTGAAGAAGCCACTACACAGGTAGAATCGGGTATGGTCCACCTGTGCAGTACTGCAGTACATCTATTAGTATTCTCTCTCTCCTTATAAAATACAGAAAAAAAGAACAAAAAAATATACTGGGTACCATCTTGTGCCCTTCTCTATCTTTGCCAGAACCAAGGGGTTGCTGGGATCTACGAGGACTGGTAGTGTGCAGACTCCTTCTGATATAGTCTGTCCAGGATTGTGTGCTTTCATAATGCCTGCAGCTATGGCTGAGACAACTCTGGCATTCACTATGGCCCCCTCGGACCACAGGCTTTCGATGATATTTCTAAGGTCCTGCCCAACATCCTCCAAGAACAGAGCTGGCCATCCTCTCAGTTTTGTTGGTAGGTCAGGGTGTATTTGGCTTGGATCCAGTGCCTTTGTCAGTTTAGCCAAGTAGTCTTTTTTTTTAAAGCCATGAACAGTACTTTCATTAATAGTGGCTTGGTATTTTGAGTGGCAGAATCATACAGCATTCATTACACCTCTCTCAGCAGCGTATTCACCAATCTGAAAGCGCACAGCCCCTGAGTAGCTGGTATACTCAGTTTTCCACAGGAGGACCTGCAAGTTCTGACACCAGAGACTCTGCAGCCTGTATACGGACAGCCACACTTTGAATTGGTGTTTCTGTACTAGGCAGCTCACCACATAAATCTTGCTTTAGGGACAGTTTCTTGTTTAGCCATTGTAGCAAAGATATCTTTCTCGAGTAGTGTTTCAGCAGTGAACAAAAGAAATTACAAGTGACTCTGTTGAGAGCATTTTGTAGACTACTGAGTTAGCAAGTACTGAAAGCTGCTCTCAGGACTGTACCGTAATTCTGCTAATACAAATTTGCGCTGATATTTCAGTGAGCCCCAAACGTGTGGAAAAAAGGTACATGGAAATAAGGTGTTGTACAGTGTGTGGATAATGTGGTAAGGAGTGTAGAGATTACTGAACCAGACAGCAACATACAGTGAGAACTGGGTAGGAGTAAAAACAGACCAAAGGAGGATGAGGTGGATGAGGAACTAGAGTTAGAAAATAATGATTATGCACAGGGGTGTCATTTAGAGGTAGCCAGGGGTTGCAGTTGAGACCCCTATGATTTTTTTGCAACCCCTAAGCCCTGGACACACTGGAGAACTTAAAACGGTTTAAGTGCCTTAAAATGTTTTAAATCCCCCAGCACTGTTTGCAGACGGACTACAAGCCCCTTAAAATGTTTTAACAAAAGTGTTTTTAAACCCTTCTAGAGACCTAGTCTTAAAACCATTTTTAAAAATGTTTTGGAGCTAGCATGGTTTTACTCACAGGTCTGTCCAGGAGTAAAAACATTTTAAGCTGTAATGGTTTAACTAAAACAGTTCTAGCTGCAGTGTGTCCAGACGAGCACCATTCTGTGTGTTGGACTTAACACAAAATAGTTACAAGGAGAACAGGTTTAACACTAGCAGTGTGGCCACACTACACCGTTATCAAAAATGGTTACTGAGTAGTGTGGCTGCACTGAAATGGTTTAGCTAAACTGGTTTTAAAAATAGTTTTCAAACACAGTTCTGTAGTGTGTCCAGGGCCATGCCCACTGCAACCCCTAAGAACCCTAAAACAAGGTTTCCCTAGCATTTATTTATATAAACGTGGTGGTTGGGGGAGTTTTACAACCCCTATGATTTTGCTGAAGTGGGACTTTGCAACCCCCATGATTCTACTGAAATAGTGCTACAGAGTATAGCATACTTCCTTCTGCTTGCTATCCCCCTCCCTATGCAGTCCATCATCCTATTTGCTCTTCCCACCACCATTGAACATTGGGCCACTACTTTCAGATCATCCTGACTGATAACCCTGAGGTCCCTTTCCTACGAGATATATTTTTTTATTTAGTTTTTGTTGACCAGGTAAGTGCACTAGACAAATATTGCCTATTTTCAGGCATGACACGGGGAAGGGGGATACAGATGAATGCTAACTGATCTTGAACCAGATGAAGCTGTTGGTGGTATTTTTCGTGAATGGAGGAAATTTTGTCATTGCACCAGGGAAATTCCCTGCTCTTTTCAAGAAGTGCCATGGGATCTTTAACATCCACCTGAACTACCACCAGAACAGGCAGATGGGACCTTGCTTTAACGTCTCATCCAAAAGACGTGTGCCACAACCTCTCCTCCCATCTTGTACTCGGCTCCAGGTTTTTTGTGCCTGATGTCCATGACTTTGCATTTTTTTGGCATTGAATCTCAGCTGTAAAATTCTGGACCACTCTTCAAGTCTTTCCAGTTCCCCCCTCATGGCCCACATTCCCTCCATCATGTCTACACTACTGCAAATTTTGGTGTCATCTGCAAATAGATAGACTATTCCTTCATGCTTCACCCTTATGTACCCTATGAATATACTGAAGAGAAGAAGGCAAAGTACTGACTCATGAACCCCATCTCCCCTGAGAATTCCCTATTTTAGTATAACCCTCTGGGTTCTATTCCTTAACCAACTGAGGATCATTGGTTAAGGATAGGTGACAGAGGATGATGGTAAATGGCATTGATTCTAATGAGGGGAGAGTGAACAGTGGGGTGCTGCAGTACTCACCATTGGGACCGGTCCTCTTCAAAGTCTTCATAAGTCACATTGCAGAAGAACTGGAAGGGAAGGTATGTCTTTTTGAAGATGACATCAAAATATGTAATAGGGTGGATACCTAGGAGGGGGTGAAGAGAATGAGTAGGTACCTTAGAAAACTTGAGGAATGATCAGTGGCATGGCAGCTGGGGAGAATTAACTGAATTAAACACTGAGTAAGCAATAAGATATGATGGGGGGGTGTTAGACAGTCCTAATGCACGGCTAGAGGGCATAGTGAGGTACGGAGCTGCAGGCCAAGTGCATTAAGTCCCCTAGAACTGTTTAACACACATCCCCAGAGTGGCTTATTGCGCTTATAAAATGGGTTTGTGTATTCTACATGGGGTTTCTAGTTTTAGCCATACATTAGACACTTCTAATGCATGGCTAACAACCAATCAGATTCCTTGAACTCCTTTGCCCATTTTATAACAATTGTTTTGATACGGGCCACAAACCAGTAGCACACCCCTAGAAAAATGCAGGAATTTATAAGACGTGTGATTAAATTTGATGAATGAGCAGTAGTAGAGCTTGCTAACCCTCTGATATGATTATTATTTGGGATTCAATGCTAAAACGTGCAAAATCATGCACATAGGGCATACAAATCCAGGAGCTGGTTATAAATGGGGGTGGGGGAGGTACTGACAGTAATTAAACAGGAAGGAGACCTTAGGGTTATCATATCTGATGACCTCAAATTGGCAGAGCAGTGTGCCAAGGCACTGGGCAGGGCTGATTGGAAGCTGCAGTGCATGCAATGAAGCTGGAATGGGGAAAGTTTAAGAAGGATGTAAGAAAATACTACTTCACTGAAAGAGTGGTGGATGTCTGGAATAGTCTGCCAGAAGAGGTGGTGGGAGCAAAAACAGTTGGGGGGGGCTTCAAACATGCATGGGATAGTCATAGGGGGATATTGATACATAGGTAGGGAGGGGGGAGGATTGACGGACACCAGGTTGGATCTGCAGAGACATAATAGGCAGGGAAAATCTGGGTGGACTGGGTGGGCAAAGTGGCACTTTGTGCCGATAATTTCTATGTTTCTGTTTCAATTTCCCACCTATCATTTTTTTTTTCACCTACCACTAGGCCTCTTAACTTTTATAGTAACCTCTCACATGGCATTATGTAAAAGACTTTACCGAAGTCCATATAGGCCACATCGACAGCTCACCCCCGTTCACCTCCCTTGTCACCAAGCAAAAAATTATATTACATTCATCTGGCACTACTTCACCCTGGGAAACCCTTGTTGCTTACTGTCTTGTAAACCATTAGATTCTAAGAATTCTAGAATTGTGCTGACAGAAAAATACCATTCAGCCCATTGAGTTTGCCCAAGATAGGTCCCCCCACCTCCCTTTTACCTCCCTCTCTTCTTCCCTCTCTCCCCTCCCCTTCCTAGTCCCATGCAGTTATCCCATGCTTTTTTGAATTTCTCCACTGTATCCATCTCCACCACCCACTCTGGCAACTTGTTCCATGGTTGTACAAACCTCTCTGAGAAATAGTGCCCCTCATGTCCCCCTTAAATCTGCCCCCCTCCAGCTTAAATGCATGCCCTCTGGTGGTTTTGTTTTCACTTAGTCTGAAGCTGCTGTCTCCCTTAAGCTTATTTATTACCTTTATGTACTTGAAGGTTTCCACCATGTCCCCCCTCTCACGTCTCATTTCCAACATATAAAGTCCAAACTCTTCCAGCCTCTCCCCATATGGTCTCCTCTGCATCCCCTGGATTATCTTGGTCACTCTTCTCTATATCCTTTCCAGACTATCCCTGTCACCCTGCAAATGGGGCCGCCAGAATTGAACCCCATACTCCAGCTGTGTCTGACCAATGTTTTATATAGCGGCATGATCACCTCCCTCCTCCTACTAGTGAAGCCTCTCACAATGCATGTCAACACATTTGTTGCTTTCCCAACTGCTCATTCACACTGACTCCTAGCTTTTAATGTGTCTGTGATCCAAATCACCAGGTCCTTTTCTTGTTCTATGACTTGTAGTGCTTCCCCCCCCAGGCAGTAAGTGACTCTTAGGTTATTCCGTCCTATGTGCATTAGTTTGCACTGAATTGCAATTGCCACTTTTCTACCCACTCCTCCAGCCTGGCTTGATCCTGCCTCCCCGGAGTGTCCACCCTGTTATATATCTTCATGTCATCCACAAACAAACACACCTTTCCATTTAGACCCTCCGCTATGTCCCTCATATACACATTAAATAGTATGAGCCCAACACTAACCCCTGTGACACCCCGCTCCTCACCCCTAGTTTCCTGGAGTGCTTCCCATTGATCACCACTCACTGGGTCCTCCCACCCAGCCAATTCTCCACCCACTTTGTAAGCCTAGCTCCCACACCCAGACTGTTCAACTTGCTTACCAACCTTTTATGTGGGATAGAGTCAAACACCTTCCTGAAATCTAGATAGGCCACATCCACTGCCCCCCACCCGATCGCATACCTCTGAACCCCCCCTCAAAGAATTGATCAGGTTGGTCTGACAAGACCTGCTACCTGTAAATCCATGTTGGTTGTCATCAATCTGACCCTCCTCCTCTAGGTACCCTACCAGTCTCTTCTTTCACTCTTTCAGCAGGGTCTCCATCAGTTTCTCCACCACCGAGGCTATTACAATGGGTGAACAGTTACTGCAGTAGCTGTTTCTTTAGCATGATACAGTATATCATCCATACTTCTTTTGCAGGACTTGACATTAAATATTTCACAGTGTCTCAGTGTGTTCTGTGTGTTGCATGTGGAACTCAGGAATAAGCCAGTTAGCCCATGGAACTCTGGTCTGTTCAGGTAAAAGAACAGTTGGATTCTCTCATTTAGTGACTCCAGGGAAACCGCTGAAAAGAACTTAGGCTACAGTTCTAATTGTCCTGGAAAAAAAATCCCAAACATGCTCCAAAGACAAGCATGTGGAAATGGATTTCATTACAGCTTGGATCATCAATAAAGTCTCCTTTAACCTGTTAGTAATAAAATGTCTAGCACTGTTCTTTACAATGTGACCTAGTGCCCATGCTGCATACTATTTCCTCATGTCATAGACTACAAAAGATTGAAAATAGCGAGGATTATCAGCTTAGTGCTATCTTGATAAAGATATTTTAATCAATAGTTTACATGTCCAGAAATAGCTCCAACACAGTATGCGGGATTTGTATTGTATTTTAAGGGAAATGGGAAATTGTTTAACCAGGAAAGGCACACTAAGTCAAAGCTTGTTTCCAGGTATGACCTAGGAACACAAGAAAGTTAAGTGACTTGCTCAGGGTAACACCGTATGCAAGTGGGAGCTGTGAGTTTCAAACCCAGGTCTCCAGGTTTTTTGGCCTAGTGCACTTAACCGCTATGCTATACTGCTTCCTCATTTTAATGTGGAAACAAGGATAAGAAAACTAACTGGCTCTCAGAAGAATTAAGGGATGAGGTGAGAGAACCAGAGCCTTGTCCAGTTACAAGAAGAATCAAGGGGAGTAGGAGTTGGGGGGGTACCAGAGCAAGCTGAAGGAGACCAAGAAGGTGATCAGAACTACAAAAGCAGATGCAGAGCTGAAAATTGTCAAGGGTATCAAGCAGAGGCATCATTTAGGGGTCTTCTGGGGTAGCAACTGCATCCCTTATGCTTTTTTTCATGACTCCTATGAAATTTCTGTGACCCCTGTACTGTTGCTGCCTGTGCTGGCTGGCTCCTGCCACTCCTGGCTCACATTTTCCTCACTCTAGCTTCTGTGTTTTTTTGGGGGGTTTTTTTTTGTCTGACAGCTATTCTCAGGTCCCTCCCCCACCCCCATTAATTCCTCTTGCTCCTGCTGGCATCCAGACTCCATCCCTCCTGTCCCAGTCCCAACCAACCTCGGGGTCCTGAAACTTTTTCCCCCTTGCCATCATTACCTTATTTGATGGTGTGAATGTGCCCATTAGGGCACCAATTCCAAAACATTGCAGCTTCATACTTAACATGTGAGTGACCCTTGAAGAGTGAGCATGACACTGTAGCGTAGTGACAGTTTAGTTGTCCAGCAGGCAGTCGAAATTGGTTTGAGGAGGAACATAATGGGTTCAACTTTTCAATTTTGAACTGCAGGGTTGGAGGAGAGAGAGGACTGTCTCTTGGGAGTCAGGTCGGGATGGAGACACGGTCTGGTCGGCATCAGTCCAGGCAGTGAGTCAGGGGCCAGGACTACATTCCTGCAGTCGGTTAGTTGGGACAGGAGAGAGCAATGGAGCGAACCTTTGTAGCAAGCAAGCTAACTTGCAATCTTATGTGTTGTAACACGGAGGAGACTAGTGAAGAGGACAGGACCACCATTTACTGGCAGATGATATAAGTCAAATAAAGTCTTTGAAATGTAGGACTGAATTTGGCTAGAATGGCTCTTTCCTGCAAAGTTTTGTGTATAATCATCAGAGACTGCTGCTAACTGTAAAATTAATCTCCAGTGTGGCTGCTATTGTTTTACATATATAAAAGCAACATTGAGGAGGGTTGCACTGCAGCACCCTCCTCAATGTTGCTTTTATATGTGTAAAATAACAGCCACAGAACAGACCCCAATGGCACACCATTTGTGACACCCCCATCAGAGAATTTGCCATTCATTACAGCTCTGTGATTCCTGCTTGTCAACTAGTTCCCAATCAACCTAGTTAGCTTTTATCTCTAGTCCTAGGTCTCTCTTACCTTCTGTATAACCCAGATCACAGGTAGGAAAAATATATAGATTGACTGGCATGTAGTTGCCTAGACATCACAGTCACCTTAAAAAGTCCTGCTCTTACTGTTTCATTTGCATGGTCGGTGGGGAGAACAACATTATAGTCAGAAACTTTGAATTAAGAATAATTACCATGGCTTGCATATGTGCACTGTGCTAGTTCTGGAGAGGTTTGCTATGTGTTACTCTTCCTTTCACCAAAAATAAATGCCCTTCTGCTCTAACAGATTTGTTGACAAACAAATCACACAGTACCCACTGCTTTTGGGCCTTATCACTTTGGTGATAGTGGAGAACACTGGACCTCCGTAACTAACATAGTTAAAGTGAATGCAGCGTTGCGTACTTGCTGTGCTGTGCTACATCTGTGCTAGGCTACATTTGTCACATGTTTGGTGTTGATTTATGTTTTGTCAGTTTGTTTGAGTAGGGGGCTCTGCTATCCACACACCCCTTGTCTTTTTAACATGGGGGAGTGGGGGCAAAGCACCCCAAGTCAAATAAAGTAGTTACTTGTTTGCTGTTGATTTAGATGTTGTCTGTTTGACTTAAGCAGGCTGTGCCCCAACATCCCCCTTGTCTTTTTAACATAGGGGGTGTGGGAGTGAAGCCCCTCAACTCAAGTAAACTAAGAAGAAATAACGGAAACATGTAACTGTAAAAAAAAAAAAAAAACAGAAGTTAGAAGGTGACCTGCAAGGCCAAGACATTATGCCACACAACGACATCGTATACTTAATAGCATAGGTCTGCGGTGGTCCAATGTTCTCCACTATTACCATACCTACCACATGTCCCATCCCTTAAGCCTTTTGCTATGAGAAATGGTCACTGCCCACTCTTTTGTATAAGTACAGTAGGAACTGGAATAACCCAGTCCCTCAAATTAATTGCTCAATTTAACCCCTCTCCCAGATCCTTGAATTTTGTTCCCCAACAAAATCACCTAATTGTTTTGGGCATTTTACTCTGGTGTTCATTGCACTTCTATTGACTCGCTCTTGCATTTGTGTTTACACTGCATTGTATGGTGTAGGCACTGGGTGGGTTGAACCTGACTGTGAGGCCATAGTGGGATAGTATTGTTTCCAGGGAGAGAGTACTACACTTGTCACCTAGCCCACTTACCTTTCCTTGGGGGGAGACAGTGAAAGACTGTATTGAATAATTTATTTTCAAATTTTGGACAATGAACCTCAACAGGAATTTGATTACCCAGGCCACTTAAAGGGACACTGTCAACCCCATTTGGCCTCAAAGTGTCCCTAGTTTAAAAAACATATTTGTTGATTGTTCTCATTCTATAGAGACTGCTGATGTAGCTGGTTGCTTGATTCAGGCTCCTTTTTTTCTTTTAAAAAAGTAAAAAACTGAGTGTCAACCATACTGTTGTTACCACACCAAAACATGTTTGTTTACATTTCTTGACCAGCTACAACTGCATCTTTCCTGGACTTAGGAACACCTCCAAGACTATCTAGCTACTCATTATGCAGTGGGAGTAGATTAGACCATTGTATCACGAGTGGCTGCACTGTTTGAGGGTGTTTCTTATGTTCAGGAAGTATACAGTAAGCTTAGGTAAACAATTTGGAGCAAATCAAGGCTGTGTATAACTATACATTCCCATGCATTCAGTTCTAATAAGCAAGGAAGCAGATTAAACAACCAGCAACATCAATGAATTTTAGAGAAGGTAAGCAATCATAATATGTGGGTTTTTATCTAGGAATAATATGATATAAAAAAGCTTGACAGTGTCCCTTTAACCTTTTTGAAGTCTATAAAGCAGAGTAAGTGGTACCATGATGCCAAAAGGGGACCACAGTGTGATATAATATGTATTATGAACTGGATTCAAAAAATAGCGGAACCTGATTGGCGGAGAGGTTTTTGGAGCCATGATGATATCGGGCTACATCATCATGGCTTCAAAAAACCTCCAGCCACCAGCCTCCTCACTCTCAGTATAGTGCTCCTCACAACAGAAGGCAGCACAATGCAAGCTGCTGAGCGAAACAGTCAAGCACCTCTCTTTCCCACCCCCCAAAAAACAATACATCCACTTGCCATCTTTTCATTTCCCCACAGCCCTGTAACCCTGCTGCCAAAACTCAATCAGATTTTTTTTAAACAGAGCTTCTTTTCAAGGAAGCGCTATTGTGTGTGTGTGGGTTTACAATCTTCTCCATCAGTCTGTCACTCGCTCTTTTCAGAGGCTCGCACTCGGCCACCCATTTACCAAACGCAGTAGCATTTACAAAAATGACAATACTTACTTCCCTGTATTTAACATCTACTACCAGAACCAAGCTAAATACAGACACTGAAACTTACTCTGTATTCAAAAGACCAGAAGACAAGAAGCAAGTGCCCCTCCTACTTGCTCTGCTGTCTTTCAAACTGCGACTTTTACCCCTTCTAGTGACATTAAAAAACTGTAAATCTTATTTGTGTCAGGCACCTGGTTACAACATTTTAAACTCCAAAATGGATCACAACAGTAAAACAATTGGGTCTTGACCACACTGTGCAGAGTGACATAGAAAGAGTTCACAGCTGCTCCAATGACAGCAACGCCACCTGCTTACCATAGTCCTCCAGGAACTATTTTATCAAAAGGTACTCCTCAAACACCCAAAATACCACCTTCAAAATGTTTTAACTTTTTGTTAAGTAATAAAATGTTTAATCTAGTTCATAATAGCAATAAGTCACTTCAGGGTGTGGTATATCATGGGATATCATCACTTCTCGGGTAGTTGGACGCACTCGGCCTGCAGCCTCTTGCCCAACCACCCGAGGCGTGACGATATCCCATGATGTACCACACTCTGTCATGCCTTATTCCTTAGTTATACAATGGCAAGGAAAAATGTAAGAAGTTGATTGGCTGCTGACCCATTGAGACAGTGATGTTATTACACAATAACATCACTGTAACATTGGATTTGTTGGATTAGCATGATTGTTTGCATCTTCTCTTAAGAAACAAAAATATTTTCTCACACTAACAAAAACATTCTTTAAAAATGTATTTTTTATTCTGTATATGACAGCAAGCTATTGTATAATTGCAATAAGGCACTCCAGGGTTTGTGTTATTGTGTAATAACGTCACTCCTGGGGTGGTGGAAGCACTCAGCCTCACCTCATGCTTCAACCCACCCCAGGAGTGACGTTATTACACAATAACACACACCCTGTCATGCCTTATTGCTTAATCAATTAACAGATATATACAATACAAAATAAATATTTAGAAAATTGAGTGAGTGCAAAACAGGGACACCAAAATGGTCAGCAGTTTTGGGGACAAAAGTTATGAGGAAAGGCTGGAGGCCTTTAACATGGGTATGCTCAGAACCTTTCACTTTTCAGCCACAAACCTCGCCTGTTCCATGTACTTCCATGGAGCAGAACATGTTCCTTTAATGAGTTTCCTGAAGTGGTATATCAGTGAGTACTAACACAGCCAGAAGCTTGCAACTGTAGAGATATATTGCTCTGTAATTAAAATAGCCTTCAAACGATTCAGAGGTCAGGAGCACAGAGGAAATTCAGACCTCGGCATCCCACACTTTAGCCATTTATTCCACATTAGACTGGCAGTTTAGTAAGGTGATGGGTTTGCTTTGAACATGTTGTATTTAATTAAGTGTTTACACCAAGAAAGACAATTCTTCAGAGCCACAGATGACACTTGAAATGCACTGCTAACACTCAGGAGCTGCATGCCAACACAAGCCAGGAATTAATTTCAAGATCTCCAGTCAAATACCAGTCCAGCTTGCCAGCAGTGTCTCCAGTCAGGTCAGCTACCAAACTAATTTTTTAGTAGTGTCTGCAGTCAGCTACAAATCCAGTTTGCCAGCAGCGTCTACAGCCAGGTTGCTAGCTACCAGTCCAGTTTGTCACTGGTTTCTCCAGTCAGCTACCAGTCCAGCTTGCCAGCAGTGTCTCCAGTCAGACACCAGTCCAGCTTGCCAGCAGTGTCTCCAGTCAGCTACCAGTATAGCTTCTCAGCACTGTCTCCAGTGAGCCACCAGTCCAGCTTGCTAGCAATGTCTCCGGTCAGATACTAGTCCAGCTTGCCAGCAATGTCTTCAGTCAGGTCAGCTACCAGTCCAGTTTGCCTGCAGTGTCTCCAGTCAGCTGCCAGTCCAGCTTGCCAGCAGTGTCTTCAGTCAGGTTGCTAGCTACCAAGTCTAGTTTGACAGCAGTGTCTCCAGTCAGCTACCAGTCTAGTTTTCCAGCAGTGTCTGCAGTCAGCTACCAGTCCAGCTTGCCAGCAGTGTTTGCAGTCAGCTACCAGTACAGTTTGCAGCAATGTCTACAGCCAGGTTGCTAGCTACCAATAAATTTGCCACCAGTCTCTTCAGTCAGCTACCAGTCTAGTTTTCCAGAAGTTTCTCCAGTCAGCTACCAGTCCAGCTTGCCTGCAGTGTCTCCAGTCAGCTACCAGCCAAGCTTGGCAGCAGTGTGTCCAGTCAGATCAGCTACCAGTCCAGTTTGCCTTTTGTGGCTCCAGTCAACTATCAGTCCAGTTTGCCAGCAGTGTCTACAGCCTGGTTGCTAGCTATCAGTCTAGTTTGCCAGCAGTGTCTCCAGTCAGCTGCTTGTCCAGTTTGCCAGCAGTGTGACTAGTTAGCTTGCAGCTTCCAGTTCAGTTTTCAGGCAGTGTCTCCAGTCAGCTTCCAGTCTAGTTTGCAAGACCCAAGCAAGGTAAGACATGTCACTAGTAAATATTTCTAAGAGTAATAAAGGTAAACCCAACTTATTGGGGGGGGGGTGTCCAGTGAGCTGAGTATTAATGTTGAATATAAAAAATAACCAGGTACTTAAGTACTTTATGTAAGAATGGGCTTCACCATCGACTACTCTTGCAACCCTTATGGTTTTGGTGAAATGCTATGAAGAGGGTGGCACGGGCAATATTCTGGACTGTTGTGACTCTGGGGATGGGGCAAGGGTGCAAATTACTGGGCATGGGGAGGAGGTAACAAGGTAACAAAATCTGTTTCAAATGACCTCAAAATGCACCAAGTTAAAAAAATGTTTACGGGGGACTAGGAGGCCCCCGGCCCCCTGGCCTATAGTTTACCTTTTAACCCCTATGGTTTTTCTGAAGATGACGTCCCTGATTGTGCTAATTGAAGGTGTGAGACAGGAAGAAGGATAGAGCAGCATGACTGTATTAATCCAGATCAGGCAATACCAGTGGCTTCCAGTAATAGATACACCCTGTTGCAGGTAGAGGGGAACGATGATCCATACCTAATAGTTTCTAATAAGACTGCACCAGATCAATCTACTGAAAGCAGGGATATCAATAGCATCACACTCCCCCTACCAGTACTATCTGATCATGGTAACCCAATTGGGTCAACAGGGTCATCACAGAACGGAGTAGTCATAGGTGACTCCATTATCAAATTTACTGATTGAATAATATGTAGAAACAAAAAGGATAAAACTTTGGTTTTGTATTTCCCAGATTTGAAAGGTCTACAAGACAAGTCGTTCTGGTCATCTCACTTCTCGAGAACTTGCCCCAGACTATTAGCTCTGGCATGAAATGGCTCCTTGCTCAATTTGTCCCCAGACTATTTGCCCCCAGTGTAAATATAATAAAATAAACTCCAGATGGGTGAAATATGTAAAGCAATGTGCTCAAAGGTTGTAGAAGTGGCAGTCTTACTGTAACTGCTGTTGCAGTACAGTATGATATGTAGTGGGAGCAAATTGGGGATGAACCGAGCAGGTAGTCGATTCACACCAGAGAAAACAGTCCAGGGCAGACTGTCACAGAATGAGATGACTGGGATGACTTGATGTGTCCCGATGACAGTGAGTGACATCACAGCCAGTCTAAGTGGTATCCTATAAAACGGGGAGGGGGAATCCAGAGGTACTTGTACATACAAGTACTATGATACTGGAAAAAAAGTGATACAGAAATTCAAAATTGCTTCAAGGCAATAGGGGTTAGACCAAAATCTCTGGGTTGTCTGTGACTTCTGAAATATTACCCATACGGAGAGCAACAGATAAAAGGCAGCAGGCTATTGGATTTAAAATTGGTCTGCTATTGAGAAATTCTCCTTTTTATGTAACAGAGATTCCTTTTTTGCAAGAATAATCTGCTTTCAAAAGATGGTTTACACCTTACCAGAATCCAGAATATGATGAACAAGAATTTAAAGGGACACTGTAACCCCCTCAGGCCTCAAATTGTCTCTAGATTTGAAAAAAAAAAAAATGTTACGACTGTTCACATTTTGTAGAGGTTGCTGGTGTACAGTTGGTGGTAGTTTAAATGTGTTTATTTACATGCTTTGATCAACTTCCACTGCACATTTCCTGGACCTGGGAATGCCCCTTACACAATCTAGCCACTCTTAACACTGTGCAAGTGGAGGAGACTATTCATCATGATGGACTGCACTGTTCCAGGTGTTCTTAATGTTCAGGATGCATGCACTAAGAGTAAATCAAGGATTAGAAGCAAAGTATATAATAGTGCCATTCCCATGCATTTCAACTAAGAAAGGATAAAACAACACAACCTCACTGAGTTTTAAAGAAGGTAAGCAATCATAAAATGTATGTATTTGTTTGTTTACAGGGCAGGTGCACTGATCCAATGGACTGTTTTCAGGCATGACCAGGGCCATGTAGATGTCACATAGGTAATACAGACAAATAATTACAGCGGTTGAGATGACACAGAAAATAGTACACTGGAAAATAACAATAAGTGCAAGTGCAAAATACACAGTTTCTGGCCAGTGGGCCTAAATGTTAAGTACAGTTCAACACAACATATCTAAATGGCATAGGTACAGATAGTTTGTGACACACAATACATTAAATCACCTGGTGGGGCAGTTACACATGACATTGGCCAACAACACTGCTTTATATTGAGATTTGAAAGTTAGGTACAAGTCTAGAGAGAGGTGGGAGGAAGGTTAATTGTTACAAAGTTTGGGAGCTGGTGAAGAATAAGGCTTTGCTGCTCAGGCAGGTGGAAACCCGGGAAATTTCCAATAGTGGGACGATGGAGTGCCGGAGGTTGTGGGGACTGATTTTCTGCTTGAGCAGGGGGAAGAAAGGGGACAGGTTTCTGCTTCTTATGGTGTTATCAATGATGCATCCAATGAAGTAGTTGTTTCTGGCCTGAAGGGGGAGCCAGCTCAAGGACTGGTATCGGGAGCAATGGTGGGTGGAATAGAGCGCTAGTAGTGCAAACCTACAGATGCTATTGTAGGCAGTGTTGAGCCTTGTGAGCAGTTGTGAGGAGGGTATGTGTATGTGTATATATGGGGGCACAGTAGTCTAACAGAGAGAGGAGGTTACCTTGGGCTATAGCAATATGGGCCTCAGGGGGTCACGTAGTACTTTAACCGGAAACCCACCCTTCAGTTTCTAGTTGATACACTGCACAGTGGTAGTGGTGTGCACCTTGAAGGTTAGGGAGGGGTCGAGAGTGACACCCAAGTATTTGAATCAGGGTACATTTTCAAGGGGGGGGAGAATCCGGTGACAGAACAGTTGGAGAGGATTGGGTATTGATAGCTTGGAGGTATTGGGTTTGGACCCCAGGAGCATGGCCTTAATTTTGCTTGAGTTTACTATTAGTCTATTTCTCAGGAACCATTTGTGGGCTGCTCCATAGTTTTGTGTGAGGGTGGTAAAGAGACTAGTCAGGGACTTGGCACTGTTGAACAATACCAAGTCATCAGCATATAGTACAGCCTCACATGAGAGGCTATCAAGGAGTATATAAATAGGGAAAAGTGGAGTGGGCCCAGGATGGAGGCCTGGGATACACCAGTAGACACGCCCTTTGCCCTGGAGGTGGTCCCTCTAACACTAACTGTTTGGGATCACCCTGTGAAGTAACTCTGAAACCACATAGATGTTTCCACTGAGCAGCAGAGATACAATAACTTGCCATGGAGCAAATTGTGATTAACCAAGTCAAAGGTCTTAGTTAGGTGAACGAAGACAGCACCTGTGATGTTACCTACAGTATGTCCATGTGGGTATTCAACTAGAATTAGCATGATTCAAAAAGGATTGACAGTGTCTCTTTAAGGTAAACATTGGGGTGTTGGGGAAGATGGAATTAAAGAAATAAAATGGGTAATAGAGTCAATAGATGGATACAATGGGCCTGATATGCAAAATCGCACTTAGCAGAGTGCAATGATTTATACTCTGCCTTGCGATTGCCCAGGTGTCCGAAGATGCTATATTCAGTGGAATAGCCTACTGGCGGTATTTGACTGAATACAGGCCCATGTCAGTCCAGTGCTAAGCCACAAAACGCTGCCACAACATGGCTCCCAAAGTATGGCAGCACAATGGAGAGTGCTGGAACGCAATTTACTATAGTCAAAGAGACCCATACAAATGAGCCCATTGGGCATGCAAGGCACTAAGGGTCCATTTGCATGCCCATTATGGTCTCATATGCATGGGTAATCAGGTATCTTTGCTTAGTGCTGTCTCCCCCCAATTGCCTGGACCCAGGGGAATAGCTATCCCTGGTGCTAGTGGTTCTCCCTTCCCTCCAATCTCAGACCCGTGATGTATACATTTCCCTGGTGCTAGCAGTACTCCTTCTCTCCGATGCCATCTATGTATTTCCTATACAATTCCCTGGTGCTGGTGGTCCCCTCCCAACTTCCAAAGTCATCCCTGTAATTTCAAAACAATTCCTTGGTGTCCAGTATCCCCCCCCCAATCCCCTGTTCCATACCAACACAACCCCTCTCATGTGTCCAGTGACCTCTCCCCCGACCTGGTCCCTTGCCTGGTAAATGCCATCATATTCTCTGGTGTCTAGTGGTCCCTCCCCCCAACTGCACCCATGCCTGATGGTCAGTAGTTCAGTCCCTGGTGTCTAGTGGTCCACCCAATACTCTGCCAGAGTACTAAAACAACA
The DNA here is from genome assembly GCA_016271365.2 of Neoceratodus forsteri. NCBI lineage: Eukaryota > Metazoa > Chordata > Ceratodontiformes > Ceratodontidae > Neoceratodus > Neoceratodus forsteri. The sequence continues at coordinate 1,074,699,525 of CM057453.1, forward strand.
TTCTTCCTCATGTCCGGTGTTCGTTCCCCCTGTCTGATCCCTGTACCTGTACTGGTGACATTGGTGCAAGTTATGCCTCCCCCAAACAACAAAGCCTCGGTCCCATCCATGACTATTGGTCTTCTGATCCACCTCAACCCATCCACCGTTGGTGTCTAGTGCCCCCCATCCCTCCCACAGCACCAACAACCCATCACCCAGTCTCACTTACCTGACTATTGGTGCTGCAGTACAGTGATGACGAGCGACACAGCCCTCCAATCACCACCTTGGCCACCCACCATCTGACAGAAGCAGGGTGCACACTGCTTATTTATTGGATTGCTGAGGTGGTGTGTGGAAGTCTGTGTCACTTGCTGTCACTGCATCATGGCACCAATAGTCAGGTAAGAGAGACCAAGGGGGTGGGTTGTTAGTGCCACGGGAGGGATGGGGGGGACACTAGACACCAATGGGGAATGGGTTTGGGGGGTTTGGAGGACCGGTGGTTGTGGCCGGGACCAGGACTGTGTTGTTTGGGGGAGGCGCATTACTTGCACCAATGTCACTGGTACAGGAACTGGGATTTGATGGGGGAGTGACCACTGGAAACCAGGGAGAATATTCTTTTAGTACTCAGGCAGGGAATTGGTTGGGAGGGACCACTAGACACCAGGGAATGACGTATTGACCATCAGACAGGGGTGCAGGTGGGGGGAGGGACCTCTAGACACCAGGGAATATGTTGTCATGTACCAGGCATGGGTGTAAATAGAGGAGGGACCACTGGACACCAGGAAATATGTTGGCATGTACTGCATGAGGGATTGGGTGGGGGAGGGACCACTGGACATCAGAGAAAATGTTGGCATTTACTGGGCTAGGGATCAGATGGGTTAGGGACCACTGGACCCCAGGGACACTGTTTTTATGGATTGGGACCAGTGCAGGGTTGGGCTGTTGCACTTTCTCCACCAACTGCTAGGGTTGTGTGGGGGTAAGTTGTGGTCCTGTCTGTGGTATTTGCGCTGCACAAGGGGACCACACAAAATGCCACTGCACAGTGCAAATACTCTGAATATTGGACTGCGCTGATATTCAGGTCCCTGACCATCCATTTGCATTCTGCCCCTCCACAATTTGCCCAGGTGCAAACCCTCTTGACATGTGTAGATCGGGCTTTTAAATATAGGAAATCCACGCAAAGCCTAGTTTGCATGTGCAAACCAGAATTTGCGCCCTGGCAAACTTTTGAATATCAAGCCCAATTTGTTCCAGTAAGGGGGAGCAGTCAATCCTATCCCTGAATGCCAGGAGTTTAATTCATAAAATGGACATGCTTAAATTATTAGTTATTAGATTATTAGTTATCACTAGGAAGCTAAATCTAGCAGCCATTACCAAGACATGGGGAAGAATAAATGACAACTGGGACAAGGAAATCCCTGGTTACTATGTCTGCAGCAGAGAAAGAACTATAAAAAGAGGTGGTGGTGTAGTGCTCTGGGTCATAGAAAGTCTGCAAGTTACAGATGTCACTGATCAATCCTGTAAGAGTCTGGAATAATCTCAAGCCTAAACCAATTATATTAGGGATTTATTATATACCCCCCAGCTTTGATGATTATAAATATTAGGGATTTTTTATAAACCCCCCAGCTCTGGTGATTATGAATTCTATACATTGGCTTCTGTCTTGGAACACTGCATAGGACTAGGTGACTGTAATATTACAGGAGATTTCAATTTGACATGTATTGACTGGCAAATGCTGAATCAAGCGCCAAGATGGGAAGGTTCTTCATGTTATTATTAGAATGTGGACTAGTTCAGCCTGTCTACTAACCTACATGTGAAGCTAATATACTTAATCTGGTACTTACTGACTTTACGGACCAGAACACGTATTGCATTTTAGAATCCCTCAGTACACGCAATCATATTACCATACAATTTAAGTGTCAATTGTATTATGGTAAAGGAAGAAGTGTGTTGTACTGCTAAGAGTGTAACAGAGCAGACATGGAGGGATTCAGGAGGGAAATTCTTGAATGGGGTGGGTACATGGAATTTAATGATTGTAACATAGAAAAATGCTAGACAGAATTCAAGAATAAACTGTTGGAACTGCAGGATAAGCATGTACCCAGGAAGAAATACGCAACACATAGAAGGGAATGTGTGTGTCTCAAGGGAAAGCCCAGAGACATGCTGATCACTGAGCCTCCCATATCTTAGTGGTTAGAGTACTGGCATGGTACACCAGAAGCCTGGGTTCAAGTCCAAGTGGGAGCTACACTTTTCCTTTCACATTTCCATCATGATTCAAAATTGCCTAGCAGTGGCTTTACTGCACTGAGAAAGATGTCTGGTGTTTCTGACATATGCCTAAGTTGCTGGTTATGCAACACATAGAAAGGAATGTGTGCCTCACGGAAAAGCCCAGAGGCCTGCTGATCACTGAGCCTCCCATAGCTTAGTGGTTTGGGTACTGGCACAGTACACCAGAAGCCTGGGTTCAAGTCCCTGTGGGAGTCACACTTTTCCTTTCACATTTCCATCATGATTTAATAAAAGGGGGAAGCTGCCACCTTGATTTAATAATCACATAGCTATCCTGTTACCTTAAAGAGAAGGCAGTTTATAAAGCAATGAAGAGATCTCACTCATCAAGGGCAGTGGAGAGGTATAAAAAAACTGGTCAAAATGTATAAATACACTATTAAGAAAGCTAAATTTCATCTGGAGGCTAAACTAGCATAGGACAAGAGAAACACTAAGGCGTTCTTTAATTACATCAATAGCAAACAAAAAAAACAGGACTCGGGGGGGGGGAGGGGAATTGGCACCCTTCTAATAGAGGGAGAAATTGCATCCAAAGAAGAGGAAATGGCAAATGCTATCAATGAGTCTTTTGCATCTGTTTTTCAAAAGAGAAGGATTTTCAGGTATTAGATTTGAATGGGAATATTGGATCACTTCTGCAGATAACTAAATCAGAAGTAGAAAGCAAGCTGCAACATCTAAATGTCACGAAATCAGCAGGGCGGGATGGTCTGGCACTGAGTCTCTTAAATGATAGGGGAGATCTCCCAGGTATTAATTTATAGAGTAGTATCAGAAGATTGGAGGATCGTGGAAATAGTTCCCCAAGGTGGCAAAGAGAGGCAGAGGGACACACACAGAAGGCAGATTAGAGATTACCCGATTAAATGCATAGCAATGTCTATGTGATTTTTTTTTTTAATTTACAAATCTGGTGGTGATTTTTTTCTGTGCTTTTATCATGTATACCGATCACTCGTCCTCACCCGCACCGCGAATGACAGTACAGCGACAACATCGACAGGTCACTGTACCCTTTTATCATACTTGGGTATCATACTTTGGTATCATATTTTGGTAATAGTAACAGCAGAAAATAAAAATCCATAATATGCTGCCACCTCACTAGTAGTGGTAATACAACAAATTACATGTGTCCATATAACTGTCTAGTCTAGCATTGAACGTGGTACTAGTTTCACATAGAACAACCTCTTCTGGTAATGCATTCCAGATACCCACCACACATTGTGTAAAGAACCTTTTTCTTTTTTCAGTTTTAAAGTGATTTGTACGCCACACCTCGCACTACACCGACGACCCGGGTTCGGGAACAGACTCTGGCAGCCAGGGGTTGGCAGAGGAGAGGGTGGATCGAGTGCCCCAGAGCTGCTCTCCTCCCTCTGGGTGGGTCTGCAGGGTTGCGCTGTGCTTGAGTGGCCCCTGGTGATGACTGTGGGCAGCACAAGTCATGACACCAGCAAGGGGTGGAGCATGGCAAGACGCCTCACGCACGCGGTGGGCATCATTGCACTGCCGGCTCCAGGGGCACTAATTGGAGGAAAAATGGCTGGGAGTAACTGTGCAGCTTGATGGCTGTGCCCCCACCAGCCTAGGAGGCCTGTTCATGGAATCGCGTCATGGGGGTCCGGCCAGCCTGCGATAGAGAGGTAAGGGGGAGACCCTCCGGCTGGTTGGAATGGCCGTACTGGACCTCCTCATATCAAGTGAGCCTGCGGTCCTCTGGGGTCGGGGGGCAGGGTTGGAACCTCACTGCAAGCGCCTACAGAAAGGCTGAAATAGAAAGGATATAAAAAAATTGTGGATTTGTATGAAGTTGTCTTCTATGACCTCTAGCTCCCCTTGTGCATACTTTCTCTGACAGACTGAGTTCCATCATCAGATCATTACTTTTAGTTATGTTAAAAAGCAGTAGAAATCCCCTGTAGCCTCCTTCTGAGTAGACTAAACAGCACTACATGTTCATGTCTACTGTTATATTTGCACACCTCCAAACCCTTCATCACTTTGGTAACCCTTTTCTGTATCATCTCCAATCTGTTTATCCATTTCACCCAGACCTCCCCAAAACTGAGAACAATAGTCAAAATGAGGTCTCACGTAAGTTTTATACAATGGTAGTAAAATTTCTTGGGCCCAATATTCAAAGATTAGCGCCTGCTGTAACCTGTTTTGGAAAAGTTAGTGCTGGCGCTAACCCTGGTTTGCAACAGTGTTCTGGCAGGGCCATATTCAGAAGCCCTGGGAGTGCCCCTAAGCCCAGGAGCATCAAGGTGATAAAATACTGTTGTGCCTATGAAAATGAGGTGATCCCCTCCTGCACACCAGTGCAGCAGGATATTCAAAGGTTTGCGGTGATGGCAAACAGCCCCCCAAGCGGCACTGATTACTGCCACCAAAAAACACCTTTTAATGTGGTGCTAAGCCTGTAAGCCCCACCCCTCAAAGACAGGGTGACAGTACTGCAGCTGCCCACCCACTTCTCCTGTTCGAGCTCTGTATAAAATTCCCCGGTGGTCCAGTGTGTCCCCCAACCCCATATCACTCGTTCACTCATTTTAACATATTTCTTGGGAGTCCATTGTGTCTCCCAGACCCTGTTCAGTTGTACAAGCTCTATAAAATATTCCCTTGTGGTCCAGTGGTTCTTCCTCACCTACTGATCTCTGTATACATACAGATAGCATGTCCTGGTGGTCCAGTGGCCCCCTCAACAGCCCCCCACCTGACCTGCTAACTGACATCCCAACTCCCACCACACTTCCCTTACCTCACTGCCCAGATGCTCCTACCAGCTAGATACAGTGACTGGCACAGCCATCCTCTCATCTTCTCAGCCAGCTGCCATATGACCTGTCAGTGAGCATGCGTACTGTAGAACAGATGTTTCTATAGTACGTGTGCAAACTGACAGCAAGTATGGTGCCTGCCAAAGAGGTGAGAAGAGGGCTGTGCCAGTCACTGTATTCAGCTAGTAGGAGCATCCAGGCATTGGGTTAACGGGGGTGCAGTGGGATGTCAGCAGGTGGGCTGGGTGGGTAGCTGTTGGGAGGGCCACAGGACCACCAGGATGTGCTATCTGTATGTACTGTATACTTGGTGATCAGGGAGTGAGAGGGACCTGTGAGACCACCGAAAGCAGTGAGACAGGAGGCCAGAAGCTCTAGTTTTGTCACTTGCTGAATGCTGCTATCCTGGGGGGAGTTGTTGAATATCTGGGAGTGAGAGAGGAACTAGGAAGTGACACTGGTAGCACCAATACTACAGACAGCTGACAGTTGATGTTTTTAGCACCAGAGCTAAATGGTGCATATATTTTATATGTACAGGTGTATTCACAGAGGGTATATTTTAAATTTGGGCTGTATATTTGTAGTTTGGGAACCGTGACCCCTGATGCACTTTCGGGTCACGGCTCACCATTTAAAGCAAACGTTTAGCGAGTGGCGCCTGCTCATGTGACGCATGTGTGGCTGTATGCGGAGACACTGGGCATGTGCAGGTGGTGTAATTTTTCAAGCAGGTTACAAAGAGATAGAGACCTTGAGGTGAGCTACCTGTATTTAAAACCTAATTAAGGGAAGTTTTTTTTTTTTTTTATTATTTTAGTCTTTGGTAACCAGGTAATTAAGGGAAGTATTGAGTGTTATCACACGCCAGCCTTATTGTCCATCTACAAGTTACATTTATACTGAACACACACAGGGAACACAACAACATGGCAGATACTATCATCACAATAGAAGGGGAAGTTGGGGTCAAATGCAATAAATGCCTGATGTTTGCTATTAGCAAAGATGATAAAAATCCCAAAGGAATATGTATGTACTAAGAGTAAGGGAAATGAGGATATGGAATTAGAAATAAACCTGTTCAACACTAGACTCCTGGTGCTAGAAAATAACCAGTGAGAAATGGCTGATAGGCTTTAAAGGGAAATGGGCTCAGTTGCTTTTACTGAACACAAAGAGCAACCACTTCACACTACTTGTAACCCTGAGACTGGATCCAATGGTACTACCGAGTCGACACCCATAACAGTACACAAAATGGATGTATTGCTTGTAACTGAACCAACCAGCTCTAGCCCCACAATAGATAACCTAGTAAGCAAGAAAAGACAGGGGGATGAGGAACTGGTAATACACCCCGACGGAGAATGATATTCAGTTCAAGGTAAGAAGGCGCCCAAAAAGGGACGCAGGGCAGAATATTTTAACTTGTCACTCAGTAATAGATTCACAGACCTAATATCAACAACATACCTGTGTGAAGCTACTCCTACTACCTCCCAATCACCCCTGATAGAGTTAGAAACACATCATATTAACCAAGCAGATCCTGGGGAAGCAAACAATCATGAAAACCGAGCTGACAGGGAAGGATTAGGATGTGAGAATAGCTGCAATGATAATACAAACAATAACCAAAATGGGGGTACATGTACTAGCGACAAAAGGAATGAAACTATGGCAAACCAATGCTTGCCTGTTCAGGATGACACAGTACCAATGGATGAAACAACATTGAAACAAATATTTGTGCTTGGAGATTCCATTATAAAACACGCAGAGAGAATAGTTTGTAATCCAGACAAAACTAACCGCACCCTGTCAAGCTTTAGAGGGGCCAAGATAGCAGATTTAACCCAAATGCTTCATGTTATCTTACATAATGCTGATGGCAAGCCACTTGGGACAGCACATGTAGGTGCTAATAATATTTTGCACAATTCTATATCCAAAATTCAACAAGACCTAGTAGCCTTAATTAATAAACTTATTGACTTAGGCACTGATGTGGTAATGTCTGAAATTCTTTCCATCCCACATTATAATATGTATCTCCAAAGTAAGATAAAGAAGATCAACAGCTGACTCTGGGTCTGGTGCATGAAACAAAATATTATGTGTATTACACACTGGCAGATGTTCAATGAGAAACAGGAAATGTACTCGGGGGACGGATTACATCTGAGAAGGAGGAGTAATGCGGTACTGGGTAAAAACTTCTTGTCAATCATAAATAAATGTTTAAACTGAGTAAAAAGGGGGAAAAACTGAGCAAAACAGATTCTCTGAACCCTAATCAGGTAGCAAGTAATACGCGCAACACAAAACAGATGCCAATAGCATCTTTCAAAAAAAGAGGTGTGCAAGAACAAGGGGGCACAATTTGAAGATAGAAGGGGGCGGCTCAGAGGTAATTTAAGGAAGTATTTTTTCACAGAGAGGGTTGTGGATGTATGGAACAGCCTTCCAGAGGAGGTTGTGGAGTCAAAAACAGTGGTGCAATTCAAGCATGCATGGGACAGTCATAAGGCAATTCTAGGGGTTGGGGGTAGGAAGAAGTAGGCTGCTGGTTAACTAGGATCTGCAGCTTATCCATCAGGTAGGGAAATGGGCAGACTGGGTGGGCCAAGCGGTCCTTATCTGCCGTCAAATTCTATGTTTCTATGTTTCTATTTATACACATATAAGATAGCGGCCAAGAAAACTAAAACCCTAATACGCAAAGGAAAACTAAATACTGAAAAACACCTGGCAGCTATAGTTAAGGGTAATATGAAAAAATTCTATAACTATGTAGGTTCACTGAAGGGTAATAATAATAATATATTAAGCCCTATCATGCAACAGAATAACTTAATCACAAAAGAAGAAGATTTAGTAACTGAATTGAATAACTATTTTCTCAGTGTATGTAAAACAAAGGAACCTATCACTGTAGAGGTCCCAAGTATACAGACAGATTTTTCAACATTCACTGAATAGGAAGTCATGGATATAATAAAAAATATCAAAACTAACAGTTCAGCGGGACCAGATGAAAGCACCCCAAAATTTCTGAGGGAGCTAGCACCACAATTGGTAGGTCCACTTACAATGCTTTTCAACGCATCTCTGAAAGAGGGTAGAACAATCAAAGAATGGAATGAGACTCTAGTGACACCAATCTTTAAAAATGGTAATAGACAAGATATCAGGAATTATAGGCCAATCAGCCTTACCTCAGTTGTGGGTAAGATCCTGGAACGATTACTACATAAGCGTATAACAGAACATTTACAGACAATCAAACATATAGATACTACACAACATGGCTTCTCCCCTGGAAGATCTTGCCTGACAAATCTGTTACAATTTTTTGAGCCAGTGAGTGCTGCACTGAATAAGGGGATGCCAGTCGATGTAGCTTATCTGGACTTTTCAAAAGCATTCGATACCGTGTCACATAAAACTTTGATGGAAGAACTAATCAGAATACAGCTCCACCTGAACATCATTAGATGGATATACTCATGGCTGTGGGAAAGGAGACAATGTGTTGTGATAAGGGGATATAGGTCCGAATGGGCTAATGTAACCAACGGAGGCCTCAGGGTTCTATACTGGGCCTAGTAATTTTCAGCATCCTGGTAGCAACCATGCAATCATCTACAGATACCTGGCTTTGTGAATGCGCTGATGATTGTAAGGTAGGGAGAATAGTTAATGATCACAGCTCAGCAAATAAATTCCAAGAAAAACTAGATCAAATAGCCATCTGGGCAAGAGATAATAAACTAACATTTAATACAACTAAGTGTAACATAATGCATTTAGGCAGCAATAACCCTGGATATCAATATACCTTAAATGGAATGCCGTTGAGTGTAACTACAAATGAAAGGGACCTTGGAGTAAATATAACCCCAGATCTAAAATTTGATACATACGTGACAATTACAGTTAGAAAATGTTATGGAATACTAGAGTGCATCCCAAGGAACATTAAAAGCAGAGACCCAGAAGTCATTAAGCCACTGTATTCATCACTGATTAGACCCCATTAGAGTACTGCAGTTCTGTCTGATAACGGGAATCACACAAAGGCGATCACCATCACGGTGAATGTACATCTGCGAAAATAAATTTCGACAATGTACACCACAGCGCATGGAAAAAGGGCGCCAGAAACTTACATTTTGTATGTTTATGCTGGGGCTGCATCCCCCGCACCCCCCTACTAAAGGATTTTCAACTCCTGGGGGGTGCATGTCGGGGGGGTGCAAAAAAAAAAATTATTCAGACCTGGTGCAACAAAATATATATGTGCCCTGAACCAAACCCAGCACCCTCGCAGCTTAAGCCTACAACCTACCCACCATGCCATGGGGCAGCTCAGCAGCCCATAGTCGCAACACACCACACAAACCCTCACTTACCTTCTGCCGTGCTTGCTCCCCCCCCCACACACATGCATGTGTATATATAGCAACAGGACATCACATTTTCTCTATGTAAAGGAAGGGATAAAAGCAACTGAACAAAAGAGTGAACAGGGAGGAGAGGAGGCACTGTGGGTCACCTTGGAGACTGGAAAGGGCACCACAATCCGCACAGGGGTTGTGTACAGACCCCCATGTCAGGAGGAGGGAATGGACAAGGATATGATAGAAGGCATTCTTAGAATGGCAGAGAAAGAGGAGATACTGTTGATGGGAGACCTGAATATGCCAGATGTTAACTGGAGCACATTTGCTGCAGCCACATCCAAGAGCAGGGCCATTCTTGATGCCCTACAGGTGGCAGGCCTCAGACAGCTAGTTTCGGAACTCACTCGTGAGGGAGCAATCTTAGACCTCATACTCTCAAACGGGGGCAGTGAGAGGATCTCAGATCTAGAAGTGGGTTGCCATCTGGGAACAAGTGACCATCAAACAGTGTGGTTCACATTAAACTCAGCTACAGAGTCAAGCCACACAAAAGTGAGGGTACTGGACTTCAGGAGGGCTGACTTTGGCAAGATGGGAGAGTGCCTCAGAAAAGCACTAGCAAACAGGCTAGAAGGAGGTGTGGAGCAACAATGGGGAATCATCAAACTGCCATCACAGAGGCAACAAGCCTTTGTGTGAAGCAAATAAACAAAACAAATGAAAGAAAAGCCACTATGGTTCTCAAAAGAGGTGGCTGTGAAAGTCAGGAAGAAAAGATAGCATTTGGAAGTATAAGAAACACAGAAGAAGCAGGACAGAGAGCTGTACCAGTTAAGGCAGAAGGAAGGGAGGAAAGTCAGAATAGCAAAGGCCCAAACTGAGGAAAAGATAGCCAACTCGGTTAAGAAGGGGGATAAAACCTTTTATAGGTACATCAGCGAGCGTAGAAAGACAAAGGAAGGGATAGTGAGGCTGAATAAAATGAATGGTGGGTGGGCAGAGGGGGACAGTGAAAAAGCAGGGATACTGAATGAATATTTCTGCTCAGTATTCACAAAAGAGGAGGGGGAAGTGCCTAATCCAATTAACAGAAGCACTCTTGATAGGGGGTCGATCCTAGTTCTTTCACAGAAGAAAGGGTTCTGCAAGAACTCCTAAAACTGAAGGTGGACAAAGCAATGGGGCCTGATGGAATTCACCCCAGAATTCTAAAAGAATTAAGGGGGGAACTAGTGAAACCACTGGCTACTCTTTTAATAAATCATGGGAGGATGGTGTGGTACCCAAGGACTGGAGAAGGCGGATGTGATTCCTTCACAAAAGTGGGACCAAGACAGAGGCAGGAAACTACAGACCTGTCAGTTTGACCTCTGTGGTAGGGAAAGTGATGGAGTCACTCTGAAGGAAAGAATAGTTGAGTACTTAGAGGCCAGTGGGGCACAGGACTCAAGGCAGCATGGGTTCTGCGGGAAGGTCATGTCAGATGAATCTAATAGATTTCTTTGACTGGGTGACCAAAGTAGTAGACCAGGAGGGGCTGTGGACATGGCCTACCTGGACTTTAGCAAGGCATTTGACACAGTCCCACACAAAAGATCAATAGTCAAATTAACCAGCCTGGGAGTGGGTCCCAGGGTGGTAGCCTGGGTAAAACATTGGCTATACAACAGGACACAGAAGGTAATTGTAAATGGAGTCCACTCTGAAGAAAGAGGGTTACTAGTGGGGACCGCCAGAGGTTCAGTATTGGTCCAGTCCTTTTAATGTCTTCATAAGTGACATTGCAGAGGGACTGGAAGGAAAAGTATGCCTCTTGCAGATGACACTAAGATCTGCAACAGGGTTGATACACAAGGAGGTGTGGAAAGGATGAGAAGGGACTTGGCAAGGTTGGAGGAATGGTCAGAAGTATGGCAGCTAGGATTCAGTGCAAAGAAGTGCAAAATAATGCACCTGGGAAACAAGAACCCAGGGAAGAATACACAATGGGGAGGTAGTAACAACAAAAAAAGGAAAGGGACCTGGGGTAATCATATCAGATGACCTTAAGGTTAGCAAGCAATGTGAGAAGGCAGTAGGAGGGCTGGGGGTATACTGGGATGCATAGGGAGAGGCATCAGCAGCAGAAAACAGGAAGTTGTTATCCCTCTGTACAGACAGTTGGTGAGACCCCATATGGAGTATCGTCCAGTTCTGCAGACCCCATCTCCGCAAGGACATAGACAGGATAGAGGCAGTCCAGAGGAGGGCAACTAAATGGTGCAGGGTCTGCAAGAGAAGCCAGAGGAGGAGAGACTAAAGGAGCATAATATGTATACCCTTGAGGAAAGAAGGGAGAGGGGGGACATGATAGAAACTTTTAAGTACCTCAGTGGAATCAACAAAGTCCAAGAGGGTAGCATCTTTCAGAAAAAGAGACGTGCAAGAACAAGGGGATACAATTTAAAGACAGAGGTGGGGGGCGGTTCAGGGGCAATGTGAGGAAGTATTATTTCACAGAGAGGGCAGTGGATGCATGGAACAGCCTTCCTGAGGAGGTTGTAGGGTCTAAAATTGTGGGAGAATTCAAGAATGCATGGGACAGACATAAGGCAATTCTTGTGGGGGGTAGGAAGAAATAGACTGTTGGTTAACTAGGATCTGTGGCCTATCCTGTAGGTAGGGAAATGAGCACACTAGATGGGCCAAGCGGTCCTTTTCTGCCATCAAAGTCTATGTTTCTATGTTTCTATATCTGCAGTCACCCACCCCATCCAGTAGCCATCTGATCAGGTGCCGCTATTGAGTTGCCCTTTTTGGTGTGCACTCAATAGCAAGCGCCCTTATCACTAGATACTGAGTACTGCTACCCTTTTTGCACTCCCTATTCAATTGATAGTATAACAAAACTAGAGAGAGTCCAGAGACGGACAACCAAGAAAATTAAATATATGGGCAATTTACATTACAGTGGAAGACTAAAACACCTAAACTTATACTCGGCAGAATATAGAAAGTTAAGAGGAGATCTGTGTCTGGCATTTAGAGCTTATAATGATGACTTCCTACTTGAGACCATAGGATTCAAATCAAATCAAATCAAACTTTATTTAACCTAGCATCAACACCATTGAGCAAGCTCATTTTCAAAGTGGTCCTGGACAGAGAACAGTACATTACATAGACATAGCAATACAGAATTGAGAACATCAGCATGATACAGTACAAGGTCAATGCAGAACACATGAGTCTAACATAGAGTCTCGCAGGTGCAGTTTCAAAAAGGATTAGTTAGACACACAACCACCAACCAAAACATCAGCTCTCATAAGTGCAAATTACGAGGGGAAACAAATAAAACACATAAAAGAAATCAGTGGTATACCCACAGGGTGGTGACACATGGAACACACTGCCCAGTGAGGTAGTAGAAAGTGATAGTATGGAAACATTTAAGAGAAAACTGGATAGATTCATGGGCGACAGAAAATTCCAGTTCCACCATTGACTAGATTGGTGGTGAGTTCAATAAATGGCTTTGGTCCGTTGAACTTGTAAACTACTATGAACCTATGAACCACCAGGAAATATTTTATAGAGCACGAACAAATAGCTGGATGAGGGGACACATTGAACCCCTGGTGAATATGTTAAAATAAGCAAACAGGCAATTGGGGGGGCTACTATGCCACCAGGGCTTACTTTTTACACTGAAATGGGTGCTAAGGGGCTGCTGTGCCCCATGCAAATGAGCCCATAATGGGCATACAAATGGCCCCTTAGCACCTTGCATGCCTGATAAACTCATTTGTGTACTTGGTCTGAATATAGCCCACAGGGATCTTGGCCTTATCCAATTTCTGGCAGCGCTGTTCCCTCTGGGCCATATACAGCCCAGGTTCATGTCGAGGCAGCACAGTTTCACTTAGCACTGCACCAACACAGCCCAACATTTACTCACTGTCCATCTGAATATCGCAGCACAGCAGCTGGCGGGGCAGTGCAGGGGCAAGTGCAGTGCAAAGATTTGTGCTGCACTTGCCCTGTTTTCTGACTATCAGGCACCTTTGATTTGTTAGTAAAATGTCTTTTGATCAAATTGGGCAGCCCATTTGCTTTCTTAAATACTGCTGTGCACTGTTTAGAGTTTTTTACATTTTCTGATACTGTGATGCCCATGTCCTTTTCGTCAGCAGTTTCTGATGGGCAGCACTTTAAAGTATACCTAAATCTAATTATTTTTGGAACCAAAAATGAGCACTTTACATTTATCTGTGTTGAAGGACATACCCCATTCTGTAGCCCATTTTTCTAGTGCCCATAAATCCATCTGTAGACCAATGAAATCCTCAACACTATCCACCCTTCTTAGATGATGTACTTTATGCATTTCGTAAACTGTCTCCCTGTTACATCCTGAAATGTCTGTTTATTGTATACCTGGAGCTATGTACAACCTGACCCAGTCTGTAATTTGTCTCCATATTTCCTTGTAGCCTCCTGGGTTGCACCCAAAAATAGGAAACTGTTTTGTCTAGTTCAAGGCCCCTGTTTTCCAGCGGCACTTTGGGACCAAGTTCTACAGCAGGATTATCATTTGCCGCAGAGCTTTTGTGGCAGTGGTTTGTAATTTCTGTGGAAGTTCTGCAGCACCAATGAAGTGCCACATCACAGTGTCAGCTTGTCATCCTGACTTCACTTCCATGGCAATGGTTATGGCAGTTGGGATGGGGGAATGCACAGCAACACTAGTTTAAAAGGAAAAAAGACTTTTAGAAATAATTTTTATTTTTTTAAAAAGCTCAAAGAAAAATCTATCACTTAAGGTCCTATCCTATTGCATAAATGAAATACACAGAAGGGACCTTAAGTGATAAATAAGTTATCTAGATACTCATTGCTGGTTTTGGAATGCCAGAAACACCATGCGGCCATACATGCATGTTCTCATTGTGTGATCCAACTCAGGCCTGGGCTGGGGCAATATGGGAAGGACAGCAAGGTGACAACATGGACATGTCATGGAATGAGGATAGGAGAGGATAAAACAGAATGTTATAAAAGCCTATAAGGGCCACCCTGGTGGCCTACCTCATTTAGGTGACCTGAATTTGGGCGTGCATGGGTCACCACGTCATAAGGCAGGCCAGGTTACATGGAGCTGCTGCTGGGAAGTGCACCTCCACTGGAAAGGGTAGGCAGTGGGTTCTGGCACTCAGCGATGGCAAGCCAAGGGAATTTGCTCCCTCAGTGAGCTGCAGGCTGCATCGCCATAGCTGATCAGGCACAGCTTAGGCAAGGGGAGGAGGGGGAGCCGGAAGGAGAAAACAGGGAAGTAAAACCCCTGGCCATCAGAATGATGATGTAAATATGGTACAGTGTTTCCTTGGTAACAGGGTATATCACTGAAGATGATGGTGGGTATCGAGAGAAAGAGGATAAAAATCAATGTATTAAAAAATGCCTATAAGATATTCAGAGTTAAAAGAAAGACAAGAACCCAAGTGATAACTCACATTCAGAAGTGTAGTAGGGTATGGATGTCTCAGTTTGGAGTGTTTGCTCCACCTTTTGAATGTTCCACATCTCGTGGTTAACACATGTATTTGGCTGTTCACCGTTTATGTCACAAGTCACTGTTTGAATGGTCCTGAATTTATTGTTGTACTTTGTACTTTTGTTACTTTTCTCCCTACTTTTGTAATTGATGTGTATTCTGTTTTGCATGTCATGCACTACATACTGTATATTTTGTTTGTGTCATTCTTGACTGCCAAATATTGGGTCATGCCTCCTTGTAATCCCTTCCGCAGGTCACACCTGTACACAAAATTTTTGTATATGTTTGCTTCCTGGACCATTTCAATAAATAAATGAATAAAAAATAAATTTATGTATTAGAAATGTGTTGACCAGGAAAAGGCACAATGAGCCAAGCTTGTTTCCAGGTATGACCTGGGGGTGGAGATAACTGGGAGAAATACAAATGCAAAAAGAAGTGCATTAGTGCAGTCATAAATAACTGGCAGAACAGCCTAGAACTTAGAGCAATGAGCTGTGAAAAAACTTGTTACATTGAGCACACATGGGTTTGATCCCACAACTCCCACTTGCATACTGTCTGTGTGATCCTCAGCAAGTCAGGTTGCCCCTGTAAATGGGCCTTGTGTCCAGTGGCCCTTACCCAGTTACCAAAGAAAAAAAAAAATACCAACGTTACATGCAAGATCTGGGTGCAAGTTGCACATAATGAATAAGGTAAAAATTTAAGAAAGGAGATGAAGGTCATTACATACTGTACTATACAAAGTGAAGCAAATATTACAGACAAATTTTTAGGGAGAAAGAAATAGAGAGATACAGCTGTAAAGGAGAGCTGATTATCATGAACTTAACGACTTCAGATGCTCACTTATACAGAATGTCTAGAATTTGGTGATAAGGTTAGACATCCGGGGGGGGTGGGATTTGACAAAATATCTTAGGTGACCTAATTGCAGTGTCCACAAGGGTTAACTAAATATACAGCTGAGAACACCAGAATAAGTGTACAGTTTGGACACTAAAAATCACTAAATGATTTCTGTATTCAGACTGGGCAGCATAAGTCTGACTGAAGGAATGGTAAAACTGATAGTGTAAAATAGAGTTGACCTAAATGTGAGTTTGACGTATAGGCGAGTATATTTAACAGATATACAGGGACAATTTACAACTAGAGGTATGTTACAGGTAGATCACAGAAGAAGACTCTGAGCAAGACAAGTGAGGGAGCAGCATGAAGATCTGGAGGTAGCTTTTTCCAAATGAGGAGGAGGAAAAAGGTGCAGGAAGACTGCCAACCGGAACTGTTACAGTGGGGAGCTAAGAAAGAGCAGAGTCAGAGGAGCTCAGGGAGTAAGACAAGCAGGAGGGATAGGGTTAGGAGAGAGGTGAGAGATAGCACAGGAGGGAGCCCAGCCACCATTTGGCAAGAAATATAGTACAAAGCGATATGCACCAGAGCTTGAGGGTGAGGAAGGCAACTGCAGTAGAGTGTTACAATGGGAGACATCTGCAAAGAGGGAACTACTCAGGGTTATGAAGACCAGGTTTTTTTGGACCCTGGCAAGTCTTGGCTTGCTACCAAGGTTAGTACAGTAGTTGGCTAACTGACCTATGATGAACAGTGGGCAAAGTCAGTTCCAGCACAGGCCTTGAGCCACCAGGTCATTTTTCATACCTTGATATATCAAGGAGGAAAATGGAGCGGGACAGAGAAGGAGTTCAATTTGTTCTTACAGTATCACTACAGTGGCTACACAGATGGCAGGATACAGGAAATCTTACATGTAGTGTTCTCACTTCTTAGCAAGGCTGTAAAACTGCAGTTTGCCAACCATACTTGTTAATGCTTGACACTGTGCTCTCCAAATTTAATATTTCTCATAGACATACTGTACTGTAGGAGCACATTTTGTTACAACCGTACTGCTAAATAGACTTTAACACCACTATTTTACTGATGCATAGACAGGAAAAGCTATTTTAGCCATAAAATTAAATTCTTTGCTCTGTATTTTTTAAGTGCTGTTCTGTAAAAGTGCCTTTCTCAGTATCAAATGAAGCTGGAAAAAAAGTATATTCACATAAATGAGTCATCAAGAACACATTATAGCATCAGAAAACTGTTTAAACAGTTAGCATAAAATTTAAGCAAAAACATCATTTACAATGTACTAATGCAATTTTAATGTACTATACAGATTCACAATATCAGAGAGTTATAAGAGAAGATGATAAACAAATGAAGTTAAGGACAGAGAAAATGTGTTTCTGCTTATAGCAGCTGTGAAGAGCAGCTGTTTTTGAGAGCTTACCTTAATTGCCTATTGATCTTTCCAAGGACGGATACAGCATGTTTAGTGCAGTTACTCCAGATAACATGTTCTAATGGTTTCTGTTTTTTTATTGCAGAAGCAGACAAAAACAGTCCTCAACTTGATGAGAACAGCATATGCTGGAAGATACCTGCACTCATCTGTTGTTACAGGAATAATGTTCTCTGAAGTTGTATCAGTTACATGCTTACAGACAAACAGCATATACTGTACAGTATGTTTCAGCTAGAAAGCCATCATCAGTGTGTTGACTGTTGAAAAGAAATGTTTTTTCAAGGGTACCTCTTCAATTACAGAACTTTACCAGTGTTGGAAGCACAGTATCCTTGACATTTTACAAAAGAGCTGGTCTGTTAGTCTTTATTGATAGCATCTAGATTTCTTTAGCCCTTCTGTGAATACTATAGCATTATTAATCAAACTGTGCAATTACTAGGGTCAGGACCTCATTCAGTGGTCTGTAGCACTTGTACTTGCCAAGGTACAGGAACTGTTCTGCCTGGATGCCTGCTCCAAAGTCCTGGGTGAACTTGTTGTATTCTCCCCTCCATCAGTCCTTATTCCTGCTTTTACTCCCTCACCTAGCCTAAAAAGCCAGGTGTGCTCCACAGAGAAAACCCTCAGAAGGTATTATTTACTTCCCATCCCTAACTGATGCAATGCATGAGCTCCTGTCCTCGTGAACTTTTCACCAATGGGGTAAGCTCATCCTCTACATTGGGCAGCGTGAGATGCTGGTATGGCCCTTGAAGACATAGGTCAGATGGCCACTTCATTTGCCTAGCCACATCTATCCCCCCACTCCCTCCTCCTACTTCCTACTATCTACCCCCTCCCTACTATGTGGGGCATCTGCCACACCCATCCTCCAGGAGCACCCATGGTCATCAACGTGTCTTCACTCGAATCACCTAGGCAGTGTTAGTAGATCACATAGCAGACCCTGCAAGGGTGACCATCCTACCTTCCCTTCCATGGAGACTGAGAGCCTTCCCAGAGTTCCACCAGTCCAGTGCCAGAGGTTCAGGCTTACAGTGTGAACCCGGATGGTAGTGCGGTGCATCACTTCAGTGCCAACACCGCTGGGCTAAGCAGGTGGTAAAGCCTCATTATTTACTGTTTAGAACATGCTGGTCCAGTATTTCTTGGAACATTCTATGATGTGAGTTCCTACTCTTCTACACTGATTAGTTAACATTGTGGAATCAGTGTAAACTTACATCGCTGAATGTCCAGGAAACCTCGAAACAGAATTAACACAGAAGAGGCAAATGTAAAGTGCACAGTGTAGCAGTAGGAAAAACACCCAAAGCATATCAGAATAATGAATATAATTGACAGACACAAGGTGTAACCTGGGTGCAATATACCAGCGGGCTACTACCCCTGCCAGATGACCACAACACAGGTTGAGGGAGCTAGGCTCTGTTTTGATAGTGGCTGAGGGTTCATTCCAAAACAGAAATAAATAAAGCATGGTTCCTCCACCCAGAGTAATTATGGTGAGCCAGATTTATTTATTTTATTTAGTTTTTGTTAGCTGGGTAGGTACCCTGGACGGAAACCGCCTGCTTTTAGGTATGACCCAGGAGAGTACAACAGTAGGAATGCAATACATGACTTATTATAATGTATGAACAGAGACATGTACCTGAGTATAACATTCAAAAGCAAGACAGTGAAAGGAAATGGATACATATCCAACATATAGATAATTCCCTGTTTACAAATTGAAGCATGTACAGCAGTACGCATCGAAGCAAGTACATCAGTACAACAGTATGTCATCCATTAAGTACACATCAAGATCTGTACAGTATCCATACCATAGTTGTCCAGCTACCTATTGGGGGAGCATTTACACATAGTGGTAACTAAAAGGTGCTTATGAAAGTTTTTTTGAAACCCACATATTTAGTACTAGCACGGATCCTAAGTGGAATATTATTCCACAACCTAGGGGCAAAGTTTTGAAAAGCTCCCATCCCAAGATTGGTCCTTATCTTAGGCACAGCAAGTAAACCAAGGTCTGAGGACCTTAGGAGATGTGGATTTAAATATGGTTTAAGCCATTCTGCAAGTTGCCAAGGTTGTTGATTGTTTAGAACTTTGTAAATAACACCTCCTAGTAGTAAGTGATGCAAGGCACTGGGAGTGGGGTGGGTGGGGGAGTCATTCTAAATTTGCATATAATTCCAGTGGCAAAAAAGCCTGTTGGAAGAAAGCGCAAAACGGCAGATATTTATTTATTTATTCTGATCTCAGATTAACACCTTTTGAGAACAAGCTCATTACATAGGTTCCACATCAGAGTTAGACAAACCGTGTAAACATAAGTGATTGCTGTTAAGCAGCAAGAATTAAATACCAAGTAAACTATACATACAATGTTAAACTTAGGCAAGTAACGTAACAAGACACCAAGTTGGCATTGTACAATGTATGTAAAAATACAATTAGAAGCACGAGAGTGAGGGGTAGTAAAGGTAAACGGGTAAGACAGGCTAAGACATACATAACAGATCAGAAGGACTCACATGGGGAGGGAGAATACATCAGCCAGAGAGGCTTTGCCATAAGGGGTAGGGGGAAGAGGATATATTCACAAGTTGTGGAAGCAGGTCATGGTGGCAGACAACTTTAGGGATGAAAATTGAGGTGAAGATAAAGAGAGGACTGGATGGAGATATATTAGAGGAGTGGATAACTAGGGGAAAATTGCTTTGGAAGGCCAAGGAAATTAGGAACCAAGAGTAGAAAAATGCTGGGCCATCTAAGGGTTGCCCTGGCAGGAGAGTATGCAGTACCAAGCCCCTGTAAGAGTGAGGGGATTAGCAAAAGCAGTTACAGCTGGAATTTGCAACAAGATGGTTCTTTAGCTTTTGTTTGAAGGGGCCTAACATGGCTACGGAAGAAGTTTACATAGGATACAGAAGATATTATTGTAGGCGATATTCCACTTTCTAAGTGCAAGCTTGGACACATATACTACGATGTTATACATAAGCTTAGGAAGTAGTGTGCCTCGTACGACAGACAGGCAGGCATGGTGGGTAAGATTGTGTCTAATTCTATAGGCCAGGTCAAGCCAAGAATTACTGCTTTACAGGTCTTAGATATGTGCAAATGAAAACAAAGAGAGGGATCCAACGTAACTCCAAGGTATCTGAAGAAGTGTGCCTGCTTCAGCAGGACACCGTCTAGAAATGTGATCTGTAGTAGTGTTTGACAGTTTATAATCTTTGGAGGGAGCCAAAAAGCATGGCTTGTGTCTTAGACATGTATAGGAATAGCTTATTGTTCTGTAGCCATTTTTGTACAGCCTGTGCATCATGAGAAAGCATGTTATTTATATTGCAGATATTTCTGAAACTAGCAATAAGTACTAGGTAATTTGAATACCATATGGGTGTGCTGTATGTAAGACACTCTTGCAGGTTGTTGATGTGTGTGGAGAATAGGAGCAGACCTAGTATAGAGCCTTGGGGGACCTCAGTTCCAGATGATAAAGATCTTGAGAAATATGTGCCTAATTCTACTAGTTGCTGTCTATGTTGGAGATCATTGTTAAAACTATCCTAGTGCATCAGGTGACAGTCCAAAGTCTTTAAACTTAGTGTGAAGTAAGGTATAATCCACAAGGTCGAAGGCCTTGGTGAGGTCTATGAAAATGGTACCTGTGTACTCCTCTCTATCAGTTGCAGTTGCTATGTGGCTGGTTAGTGTAAGCAAGGCAATAGAGGTACTGTGATCACTCCTAAAACCATGCTGGTGGGGAGACAGTAGTTTATGGTTGGTCAAATATTCAGTTAATTGGGTGGCTACCAGTTCTAAGAAAGATGTATAACAAACAAGAGGTGGCTGCATAAAAACTCAACTGGTGTCACAATGTAACTAATAAATATTTCAAAAGCAAAGAGTCAGGCAACTCGGTGTACCGACTGAAAAATGACCAAAAGTGTTAGACTAAGTTAAAACTACATTTCAAGGGATGTGGATATGTTGTTCTATCTAAACTATCTGGCAGTGTTCTTTCCCCTTTAAGAGTTGCCAGAAAGTCTTCAAGCTGGTTCCTCCCACCCACCCAGGTGGTATAGCCCTTGGCTCCACCCCATTATGCCAGATCTTCCTTTGCGCTGGAAGAAGCAGGTTCCTCCTTATCACTCTCAGGTTGAGTAGGTCCTAGTGCTAAAATCTTTGGATTTACTTCCAAAAACTTTAAACTCTCTCTAGTTTCATCTTCAGTTTGATCATCGATTGCAACTGCTATGGACGAAAAGTCCTCACCCAGATTTTGCCAGTTTCCATGCAGACAGAAGATGCCATGTCCTGAACCCCACTCCATGTGCGTCTACTGCCTGGGCCACGATGATGATACCCAGGCCTGCGACATTTGCTGGTCATTTCATGTGACAGTCCTTGAGGGACCGCCTCACCTGCCTGAAGTTGGGTCACCCAGAATAACAACATCCGCTGGTCAAATCCAAGGATGCCCATTGGTTGGTCTCCACAGCTGCGGGGTCCGACGAGCAGTTGGAACAACTTACGGCCTTCAGGGAGGAAGCGGCTCAGGCCATCATGCATTCCTCCTCAGCTTCTGCCTTTGTTCTGCTCAAATTGGGCTCCACTTATTTGGGCTCCTTCAAGGAGCTGTGCCAGTCCCTCCCGACTAATGGGCAGGGTCCTTCTGGGTCACATAGCTTCTGCTCTCACAAGAAAGAATTGAAGAAAGAAAAAGAGAAGACTCACTATCAATGTTCCTGGGACTAAGAGTGTTCTCAGTCTCAGGACTCTCAGGTTTTGACCTCGGGGAAACTGCTGGCTTCACAGAAACCCCGTTGGGCCAGTTGGTCGAGATGCCGGCTGATGATGCAACCGAGATTTTTCTTGACCCTGTCGACCGGTTGTCATCAGAAGAGGCCGACAACTCTCTGTTCAGGACTCCAGTCCTGCTGGTGCCAACTGAAGGAGCAGCTCATCCCTCTGAGCCATACCCTCTGGTCACCGACCCAGATGAGAAGGAGCCATGACTCTCCCAGCTCCCTCCGAGATCCCCCAGCAGTCAAGGGCTCGGTCTTCATCATCCAGTGGGTTGAGCAGATCCCACCATCATTGGCAATCCCACTCTTGAAGCCATGGGAAGCAGCACCGCTGCTATTCGTCTTCATCCTCCTCAGGTGAGAAGAGGCTTTGGCACAAGTTGCATTGATGTTACAAAGACATCATGTGGCAACATTTGGTGTTGGCCGGTCTGAATCTGACCCTGGCTCCTTAGCCGGCCATTACTTGGCTGTCACCCAACAGGCCAACACCGTTGCCCTCAGTGGGACTGGTCAAGACCATTCCTCCTCCAGTGGAGTCAGTCTAGACCATCTCAGTTCAGCCAAAGCTGGCCTCTCCACCGATCATGATGGA
Source organism: Neoceratodus forsteri (assembly GCA_016271365.2). Classification (NCBI taxonomy): domain Eukaryota; kingdom Metazoa; phylum Chordata; order Ceratodontiformes; family Ceratodontidae; genus Neoceratodus; species Neoceratodus forsteri. Next base: position 1,074,722,322 of record CM057453.1, read on the forward strand.
GCAACCACCCAAGCAGCCACCGCACGGTGCTCCGACTAAAGAGGCTCAGCCAGCCAAGGGGCTTCCCTATTGGCTGTCAGTCACTCTCACATCTGACTGCCCCCAGCAGATCAACAGTGACTCGGGCAGTCAGCCGCTTTATGGAGACTCCTCCAAGCCTGAGGATTCCTCACTGCATTCCCGTCTGCTCAAAGTGGAGTCTGTGCGGGATTTCGTGACAGAGGAAGGGCCATTTCCTTCATGGGCATCCTCCACCTCATCTCCTAGTCCATGGAGATTAACCTGGAGCCCCTCCAGAAGTGGGCTCACTAGCCTCTCTCAGAAATCCTGGACAAAGGCAACTCTCCAATGGTGGCTTTTCCAGTTTGTTGGCCCAGCCCTGGATCTTTGGCAGGGCCCCATCCTGTCTTGCACCCTCATCCCGGATGGCCCGCACACCACTCGGGTTCAAGGAGCACCCCTCAGCTGAATGGGTTGGTGGCTGACTTCACGTTTTGGCACTAAGACAATACCAGGGACATCGACAAGCTGCCAGACAAGGAATCCTAGAAATTGGATCATGTGGCTAAAAAAGTCTATGCTGCCTTCTTGCTCATCCTCCACCAGGTGAGCTTGGCCATTATGATGGCACACTTCTCCCATGCCCTTTTGGGCTCCTTGCATGAGGTAATTTCTCATCTCCCAGTGGACCTCCAGACCACGGTCAGGCAGGTCCGAGACCAGGGTCGGGCTGTGGCTAAACAGCAACTTCAAATGGCTCTGGATATTGGGGATTCCTGTGCCTGTTTGATGGTGGATGCAGTTGCCATGCACCGTAGGGCTTGGCTTCGGATCTCGACCTTCACAGCAGACACTCAGCAAAGCTGGTGGATGTTCCATTTTTAGACACTGACCTGTTTGGGCCCAGTTTGGAGGGTCACCTCCAGTGTTTTGAGAAGTCTAATGCCACCTTGGACTCTGTTACATCCACCCAGAAGGATCTCAAGGGCTCCAGGCAGCAGAATCGAAAGCCCTTATGGTCCTCCACTCCTGCAGCAAAACCAGCCCAACATCAGTCTGGTCAGCAGCCTCCATCCTGGTGATCTAGACCCAAGTCCATGGCCTTGGTAGTCCATAAGCCCAGAGGGAAGGGACCCAGTGAGTTCTCAGCCAGGTTCTTCTCCTCCAAGCCTGCTCAGTGACGGGATGGGGGTGCCAACCTCATGCCTGTCACTCCTCCTCTGGGATCAGCTCCACCACTTTCTTTCCACCTGGTCCTCTGTCACCATGAACAGGTGGGTTCTGGAAGTGGTTGGTCAGGGTCTGCCTTTGGAATTCAAGCAGTACCCCCCAAGCCAAGCCCATGCCCCACAGGAGGACTTGGTATCCACAGATACTCGGTTGACTCTTTGAGATGACATATCCCAGCTCCTCCACAAGGAGGTCATGGTCAAGTTAGCAGATCCTCTGGAACACCCAGGGTTTGTCTTCAGGTACTTCCTGTTGCCAAAGCGGATGGGGGGCTGGTGCCCCATTCTAGATCTGCAGGACCTGAATGAATTTCTCAGGTCCCACATCTTCAGGATGGTAACTCTGCCCCCAGATCATACCATCTCTCGAACAAGACATGTGGTGTTGCTCTCTGGATCTCCAGGATGCATTCTTTCACCTCCTGATCCGTTCGTCCCACCGAAGGGTTCCTCCACTTCCGAGCTGAGGGAACCCTCTACGAGTTCCTGGCCATGCCATTTGGCCTCTCCTCAGTTCCCAGGGTCTTCACCAAATGCATAGCAGTGGTGGCAGCTTACCTGGTGTACCCCTACCTGGATGACTGGCTGATTGCAGGTCCCTCCAAGCAGGAAGTGGAGAGGTCCAAGGAGTTGGTCATCCAGACTTGCATCGAACTTGGCCTCCTGATCAACGAGGCCAAGTTGGAACTTGTGCCCTCGCAGGTGATCAGCTTCATTGGGGCAGAGCTTGACTCTTGCTGAGCCAGAGACTGGCTCCCGGTGGACAGGGCAGAGGTTCTCCCCTCCTTTGCCAAATCATTTGTGGTTGGGCACCTGCACCCTGCCAGAGACTTCCTGCACCTTCTGGGTTACATGGAGATCTGCACCAGCGTGGTCTGATGGACCCATTGACATATGCTCTCCCTGCAAAGGAAGCTGGTCAGCCAGTGATCTCAGCGCAAAGGTCACTTTGACCAGCTGGTCACTGTGACCCAGAAGATGTGGGATGCCCTCCAGTGCTGGCTAGTCCCAGTGCATCTGCAGGAAGGGATCCCATTTGTCCACCCTAAGCTGACAGTCATCCTGATGACCAACACCCTCTCAAGGGCTGGGGTGCCTATCTGGGGGAACACAGAACACAGAATCCAAGGGCTCTGGACCCCGAAGGAGTCCCAATGTAACATCAACCTGCTGGAGGTCTGAGCAGTTCAGCTGGCACTGACTGCATTCGCTTTGTTTGTTTGGGGTCAAGTGGTCCAAGTCCAGATGGACAACACCACGACCATGTACTACCACAACAAGCAGGGCAGAATGCACTGCCTGTCTTTGTGCAAGGAAGCTGTCTGCATATGGACCCTCGTGTGCAGCCCGGAGGTGGATCTCCTAGCCATCCGTGTGGCAGGAGCCTCCAATCAGCTGGCAAATGCCCTCAGCTGGGTGGGTGAGATGCCTCACGAGTGGTCTCTCCATCCAGAGGTAAATCACAGTCTGTTCTCCCAGAGGGGCACCCCTCAGGTGGACCTGTTTGTGTCCAGGGAGAATGCAAAGCTGAGGCTGTTCTGGACCCACCCCCCCCAGCAGATCTCACTGCAGGAGGAGGCCTTTGTGAGGCCTTGGACCCCAGGCCTCTTCTATGCCTTCCCTCCACTTCCCTTGATCCACAAGGTGCTACTCAAGGTCAGGAGGGACAAGGCGCAGGTGATCTTGGTGGATCCAGACTGGCCACCCCAGTTTTGGTACACCGATCTCCTCAGCCTCAGTAACAGGCTCCTGAGCATCTTCCAGTATGCCTGGACCTGCTCTTCATCAATCAGGGGAAGGTACTCCACTTGGACCTTCAATACCTGCACATGACAGCCTGGTTCCTGAGTGGCTAGAGTTCCAGGCTTTGGGTCTCTCTGAAGATGTCCTCACTGTCATGGAGGCATTTAGAAAGGAATCGACCAGAAAATGCTATGCTTTCAAATGGAAGAGATTCTCCATTTGGTGTCAGGGCAAGGGGCTGGACCCTTTGTCCTGTTCAGTGGCCAGTATTTTGGACTACCTGTGGTCCCTCTCCAAAGGGGGACTTTAGTCGATGACCCTTAAGGTGCACCTGGCAACCATCTCTGCTTTCCGTGGGCTGGTCAGCAGTCGATGGCACAGGAGAAGGTAGTCTGGCACTTTTTCAAAGGCTTAGATCACATTTCCCCTCCGGTGCGTGAACCACCACCATGGGACTTGTTGCTGGTTTGGCAAAGCTCATGGGCAAGCCATTCGCGATGCACAGGTCTGACATGTCTCACCTGTTGTGGAGAACTGCCTTCTTGTTGGTGTCAGCCAGAAGGATCAGTGAGATCCATGCACTTTTGGTGGAGTCGCCTTACCTGGTCTTCCACAGAGACAAGGTTGTCCTGTGCCCCAAAGTTCCTCCTGAAGATTGTGTCGGAGTTTCACCCGAATTAGGTGATGACTCTTCTGGTGTTCTTCCCGAATCACAACTCGGAGGCTGAACACAGGCTCCATACTTTGGACCTGAGGTGAACGCTCGCTCATTACAAAGAGCACACAGCTGCAGTTCAGGGAGAGGTTTGCCAGCTGTTTGTCACCTACGCCGGAGCTACACCTGGCAGACCTGCAGCCAAGCAGACGTTTGGCAGGTGGATCACATCTTGCATTGATCTCTGCTATATATTGGTGGGTAGGGAGCCTCACTGAGGGCTATGGGCTCATTCCACCCGCCATATCGCTGCATTGGTGGCTGCTTCTAGGGACATCCCTATCCAGGAAATCTTTAGGGCTGCTACCTGGAAGTCAGCACACACCTTCATTTCCCATTACCACATTGATCTAGAGTCATACCAGGATGCTAGTTTTGGGGCCTCAGTTCTCCAAACTCTGTTTCCTAGGTAGGGGGTGTGTGCCTTGCCTCTCTGCTTCCACAGAACTGCTAGGAGTCTGCCAGATAGTGTGGATAGAACAACATATCCATCTCCCTTGAAACACAGGTTACTCACTTGTAACAGTAGTTCTTGGAGTGGTATATGTTGTTCATCCACACGGACCCAGCCAACCTCCCTAGGATCAGGTGCACAACCTCTGCTTTCAGTGGGCAAGATCTGGCATCATGGGGCAGAGTAGAGAGATATACCACCCGGGTGGGTGGGAGGAGCCAACTTGAAGACTTTCCAGCAACTGTTAAAGGGGAAAGGACACTGCCAGATAGTGTGAATGAATAACATATACCACTTCTAGAACTACTGTTACAGGTGAGTAACCTGTGTTTATTTACATGCTAGTAAAACCATTTCAACAGCAGCTCCTGTACCCACCAACATTTCAAGTCATACTGAGCTTTTTCAAGGCATGATCCACAAGGTCAAAGGCCTTGGTGAGGTCTATGAAAACGGTACCTGTGTACTCCTCTCTATCAATTGCAGTTGCTATGTGGTTGGTTAGTGTAAGCAAGGCAGTTGAGGTACTGTGATCACTCCCAAAACCATGGTGTTGGGAAGACAGTAGTTTATGGTAGGTCAAATATTCTGTTAGCTGGGTGGCTACCAATTTTTCCAATATTTTGTTCAGCACTGGTAGAATGGAAATTGGCCTATAGTTATTGGGGTTTTTGGGGTCCCCTTTCTTGAAGACTGGGATGATGTGTGACAGTTTCCAGGCAGAAGACACAACACCATTTATAAGGGATAGGTTGAACAGTCTGGTAATAGCTGGAGCTATTTCAGATGCAGCAACCTGGAGCAGTTTAGGTTCGAGTCCATCAGAACCAGCAGATTTGGATGTAGAGATGCACTTAAGCAATTTGTGCACCTTGGCCACTGTGACAACTGTCATGTAAAAGGGAGGGTGATCAATGTGCTTGTCAACCGGAGGGTCTGCTTTCTCAGGGGAGGAGTTAGTATGGCAGAAAAGTTCTGTATACATGGACAGATTACTGAACTGCACATTAAATGTGCTAGCGATAGTGGTGAGATCACTGCAGTTTATACAGTTGATGTTCATATCGGGGGTACAGAGGTATTATTCCAACCTAAAATATGTTTTATTTGTTTCCAGTATTGTTGTGGGGATCCTACAGTGGCAGAGAATATTTCTATAAAGTAGCATTTACTTTGTCTAATTTTTTTTTTTTTTTGCTGCCCCAGGTGCGGAGCTGCCTGTATTTTTCCCACTCTGCAGCACTACTGGTCACCTTATATATTCCCCATTGTTTACAGTATCAGTACTGTTTATCAGTGCTAGGAGATTATGGTTAATCCACTTGATGGTGAACCCCCTGATTCTTCTAGTAGTAAAAGGTTCATATTTGTCTTGAAGTCTCCTAAATATCGTATTGAAATACGAAACAGCAGCATTGACATTATCAGTGGCTCAAAGTTAGGATCAGTTTATGCGCACAATTTCTAATTTAAAGGCCAGGTGATCAAATTTAGAGTAGTCACGGAAGCTGATTAGTCTTGGGGGGAGAGTAATGGGCTTAGCCTTCCAAACACAACAGGTGGGAGAATGGTCACTATTTGTAGGGTACAACCCCCTGGGATGCTGTTCATACCCACCTCCCCTTTCAGTAACTCCCCATCCAGAATACCATGAACCAGCTTAAGACTCTTTACTTCATACAATAAATAGCTATTGCTATAATATGCTCACAGACAGACTTACACAGTAACAATAACTGCTTTATTTTGGGGAAAGGGGAATGGAAAATGCAAAAACAGAAACAGTTAATAATGATTTGGGAGATTAACTATATAGCAAAGCTTAAACAACACTTTGCCTACCACCACAGCAACACTATAAATAAACCCCTTCCCTACTGGTACCAGTATCCCTTAAGTTAATCAGGGTACCTAGAATAGGACAGGTGCAGGCCTGCAATTGTTGCTGCAGGTTGTCCAGCTCTGGGGCCTAGCTGTGAAAAGCACTGTTTTGTGAACCTGTACAACTTAGAACTGGCTATTTCGCAGACTGGGCAGGCCCTGCCTGTGCTCATGGTTTTGCAGTTTAACACCTGGTGTCTGCACAAGATTGGTGACTGAAAGTCGTTGAGGTTAAGCTGGGTTCTGTGATGGCAGTGTAGGCAATGTGGGGTTTGAGTCTGAAGTCTGGCAGCTTGCCCCACCAGATGGCTGAAGGCTCTTGTAGCTTGTCACCTTCAGGAAGCTTCTCACTGGATTCTGGGTGCTGGATTTAGCCAGTCTCAGGGACCAGGGCCCACACACCTCTGACTGAGGTGATCAGCAACGCAGGGTGGTAGCACTGCTAGGGCTGACTCCCCAGACTGTCCTAGTTGGCAGTCTCTTCCTCAACTGGGATTCAAATAGTCTTGCACTTTCTGCAGGGCACAGCAAACTCACTGTAGTGGCAGATTTGATACACACTTTGACAGGCAGCTCAAACAGTCTTGTAGCAGGTTTCCCCTCTCTGGTGGTAATCTTTTCTCTCTCTGGCTCCCATAACTTCAGGAGCCAACGGGCTCTTCCCAATGCTGCTTTAGTCTCTGGAAGGTTGTTAAACTCTGGCTGAGCTTCCGCTTCAGAACCCCACACTGGCTGAAGGGATTTCTCTTCCAGCAACACTGGACTAACGTACAAACAGACCAGAACACCTAACCTCTGGTGCTCCAAAACATTGGAGACTAACCTCAGCCACACTGAGGATCAGTGGTGTAGGCCAACAGACCTTTTCTTACACCTTTTGGAGCGCTGCTACTCTCCAGTCAGTCTCCACCAGGACTTTCTCTCATTCTCTCTCTCTCTCCTGTGAGCAGCTTTTCTTCAGCGTTCCTTTGGCCAAGCTTGTGGTCCCACTGCATGATACAGCTGTCCATTACAGAAATTAATATGCATAAAGCAAGTTAGATAGGTGATTGGTAAACAAAAAGGCACCAAGAATGTTGTTCACACCCCTTACCCAGAAGCTATAGCTGTAGTCCATGAAGCGCCTTGATTTTCAGTTGGTCAACGTAGGGTCAGGGGTTACCAAAATCAAAATTCATTAAATAAATAAAATGAAGAAATAAAATGGTGTCCATGTAAACAGTTGATAACTATTCCCAGAAAAAAAGTCTTTCTGCAAACAAGCCATATAGTTTTAAGAAATGAAATTTGCGCAGTCTGATAGCTATCCCTCTGTACTATCATGCAGTTTGTATGCCATTGCTACAGCAACAACTTTACAGTGATGTCATCTATGCCAACAACATTGACACATCACTGTAAAATCTGCTTGGGACCTCAGCACTCTTTCCTGAGGTCCTGCACCCTCAAATCAGCTCCGACTCTGGTTGATTGTGCTAGTTGGGGGTGCGAAAAATGCCCCACATGGGGGTGGTATGCTGCCCCCCACAAAAAACATCTTTGTCCTCCCACAGCACAGTGCCAACTGCAATTGCGGTCGACATAATGGTGTCATGGAAACATCACGTCAACAAGAAATTGTCAATGCAGCGTCGTAGATCCCATCTGGTTGATGAATGGGCTCAGGCAGAGTCTTTGCTTGTGTGTCGCTGCTGCTGTATTGCTAAGTCCCCCTGCGACAGGCAAAAACACTTCACTGCAGTCTGAACATTTCTTAAAGCAACAGTGTACATTTTCAACATTCATACATTTAAACACAAATTCACATCCCTCTGTTATAACAATGCATGTTCGAACTTCTCACATGTGCACTGGGATCCCAGAAGTTGGAACACATTGCTTGAGCATAGCTGCAGGTGCAGAGCTAAAGGACCTGCATTACTTCACATAATCTCTAAGGACTCCTTCACCTCGTACTGGATGAAAACAGGATTTTAAGAATAACTCTGGTAAAAACAGCACTTCAATGATAGCGAAAACAAGGACATTGACAGGGATAGTGTATCGAAAGGTAGTTACCAGTATCCCTATAGCTGTCATGTCAGGGGGACAAAGTGTACAAGTAGGAAGAAAGTGTGGTGGCTAACCAAGCTGCTCCCATGGTGGAAGGGCTCGGCATAGGCCGGTTCGGCCAGTACAGACTTGGAGACCAGGGTTCTGTTCTCGGTTTCATGATAGTTAAGTTTCCCCCCACAAAGTTTTATTTTTTCGAGCCCCTCACCCTCACAGATCTTACCCCCGAGTTTCTCCCCATCCCGACATCCAACCCCCACGGAGTTGATTATAAAATATCGGGGTGGAGGCCAGATCCCCCACCAAAATACAATGTACTGTATTTTATGTGAGCCATGGTAGCGTCCTCGTGCTTTTGGACTGCTACTATTGGCGCTGTTGTGTCCCATGCTGTTTTCACTGGGTGGTGTTGTTGAAGGCGCTATTACTGCTGCACTGCTGTTTGTGGTGCTGTTCTGACATTTGGCATTCTGACCTAGTGCCACTTCACCTCCATGCAAAACAGCTGTGCAGCAAGGTTGGCAGAAGCACTTCAAGGACACAGGGAACCCTGGAATGGCAGGATCAGATGGCAGGAGGCATTAATAGTATGTCCCACCTGAGGGGGGGTTTACATAAGGAATAATTGAAATGTACAAATATTTAAAGTTGTTTCCAATCACCGTTCAATGCAGACTCTTGAAATATAACTGATCAGCTGATATGAATTTATATACCCTCTACGTCAGCAGGATACCTTTGTAACTGAGCCTCAGAGCTCAAATCGTGACATAATCTGGATTTATTAAAATAAATGAACATTTTTCATTAAATGATTGACCAACATTCTAATGGAAGGTATTCTCTATTCTGCAATTTGAGAAGGGAACCTTACAGTTTAGAATACCTGGTAGGTAGAACTCAGTCTGTTAAAATAGCTGACTCTACGTCCCCTCCACTACCCACCTCTACTGGTATGCCTCTAGGCTCAGTACTTGGCCCACTCTTATTCTCAGTTTTTCTAAAGAACCTACCATCAGTATGCTGTTCATCCTCCATCCATATGTATGCTGACGACATGGTCTTGTTCACCTCTGGCCAATCTCCCTCCGATGTGACTTCCAGACTACAGCTTGACTTCAATAATGTTCAACGCTGGCTAAGCTCACATCAACTTTTCCTCAATGCCAAGAAGACAGTCTCCATGACCTTTGGCACTAGGCAGAGACTCTCTAGGCTGCCCTTCCTTTCCTCCTTCCACACCCTTGAAGGGACAACACTAGAGGACACCACCTCTTTCAAATATCTGGGTGTCTGGCTTGACCAACACCTTAACTTTTTTGTACATTTTGATTCCATCCTGAAAAAACTCAGTGCCCTTTACAGGAACCGTAATTCCTTACCACTGACTTTTAGGTGTGATCTTGTTCAGAAAATGATACTCCCTATTTTTGACTATTGTGACAAAGTCTACAGTGCTCCACCTAAGTCTTCCCTTACCAGGTTGGATACTTTCTTCAATGCTTCCTGTCACTTTGCTCTTGACTCCCCCTCCTGCACACATCACTGTACCTTGTATCATTCACTAGCTTTCCCCTCCCTTGCGTGCAGGCATCTCTCTCACTGTGCCAAGTTCACTTCTAAATTCTGGTTTGGGACTCTCCCCTCTTACCTCTCCTTCTTACTCTCTGCTCCACCTCCCCCCTCCTGCCCTCTCAGATTTACTGATGCACACACTCTAGCTGTTCCTCATTGCTCTATCTCCATAGGACAAGAAACTTTCTCCTACCACTTCCCAAAGCTTTTGAATGCACTGCCACCTCCTATCAGACTTTCCTCTTTCCCATCTTCAATTTTCTTAACCCTTCACAATTTCTCTTCCCCTAACTGCACTTGTTCTTAGCTCCCCTTCAACACTCTCCACCCTGGTGCATTATCCTTCAGCCCTACTTTACTTCTATCCTCCTAACTGTACTTGTTATTAGCCCCCCTTCACAACCCTCCCAATCCTTGCGCTCTATCCCCTACTCCTCTATCCCTGACTTACCTCCTATCTCCCAACTGAACTCTTCCTCTGATTACTTCCTCACATGCTACCTCCTATTATATCCCCTTCTCCAACCCCCTACCACAATCTACTGTACTATTTTGACACTCTACTACCACCCACTACCTACTGTGCTATTTTGAAACTCTACGTCTGTCCTTCTCCCCCACAACCCCCTCTTCCCCCCTACTGATGTTCTCCCCCTTTTCCATTCCTAGTTTACCCCATTTTCTCCAGCCTCCCTATTCCTTATCCCTCTTCTCCTTCGGTCACCTGCCACTCCACTTCTTCTCCCTGCCCCCTCTCTCCCCTCCTTTTCTGCCTGGTCCTGTCCCCCTTGTAGGGTTCTCCATCATCCTTAACAGGTATAGATCTTGGCTCCCTCTCTTCTACTCCTCTTCCTTTCCTCTCACTTTCTAATACTGACCCCTTGCAGGGTTCTCTGCATCCTGAAGGGGTATAGATTGTCTCTCTCTCTCTCTCTTTTTTCCCCTCTCCCTTCCCCCACTTTCAAATCCATTGCCTGCCCACCTACCTTCTTCCTTATCCCCTTCCTCCCCTCCTGTTCCCCTGCCCATCTCTTCTCTACCACCCCACTCCTTTTGTCTCCCTTCCCTTTCTGCCTGGTCCTTACCCCTTGCTGGGTTCTCAGCAACCTGAATGAGTATAGATCTTGGCTGTCCTCTCTCTCTCTCTCTCTTCATCCACCACCTCTACCTCTCGCCCATCCACTTCCCTACTTGTGTTATAACTGCCCTCCCTTGGGTATACAATAGCACTTCGAATTTTGAGCTCAGCCTACTACTTCTAGCATTTCAAATATGTTAGCCATCCTCTAACCTTTACCCTACTGGATCACCCACTCTTGGGTTGTTGCAATGTATGCTTTTATGCTTTATCTGAATATGGTTTTGTTTACCCTGGCCGATTGGTCTGGGTTATTTCTGCTCTGTAATTGTACTACACTGTTTTGTTTTAGTAATTGTACTTGTATTGCAATGTGTTTGCTTGTTCTCCCAACTCTTGTCCTCTCCCCACCCCAGACGCTTCTGGAAATGAGCTGTTTACAGCTCATGTTGTCTTTCCTGGTGAAACATTTTCCAAATAAATAAATAAATAAAAATATCCCATTTTTACTCCAGCTGTTAAAATATACAGTTCAGTATAATCATGACTCAACCTTTCATATTCATTTCTGGATGCATATGTCTGAACAAACCTTTTTTTATTATAAACTTGGTTCAGAAGGTTGCTGAAAATATGTTAAGCATGAGACTACTTTGTCAATGTTGGTTAAGGCTCAGGAAAGAAAACTGTGTTCTGTAAACAGGTTGTTATGTCCTTACAATGCCATGCAGGTAATACAGAGATTAATCCTAGCCCTAGTTCCACAGTGCATGATTGTCAGGCAATAATATTTCTTTCTTATTTTCTTGATGCTGTTGAAGGGGTATCCAGTTTTGTCACATGTGAAAATATGTAGCTTGCTCCAAACGGTGAGTGAAGTAGAGGTATGGGTCTGTGTTAACAATCCTGCTGTGTTTGCTATATCTGACACTTGATTAAATCTCATAAAGTCTAATAATTAATTCCATCAACAAGATTGCAACCTTTTCAGACAGGATGGCTTAAAAAGTGGAGCAGTTCACAGATATTCACTCACTGTGGGATTGCTTATAAAATTAGTCTGTTTGTCAACCAAACATTTGATCTATAAACTGCTAGTCTAAGTTTTGAATCCCCATCCAACCTTTATATCTGTCATACTGCTCAGCTGTTTTCACCGTGACCTGAGGAAGAGAGTTTTATCTCTCGAAAGCTAGTCATAAAAATAATTTTGTTAGTCCAATAAAAGGTATCACCTGCAACATATTTGTTGTTTTTTTCTCTACATTGTTGACTGGACTAACACGGCTACCACATTTATTTTTTTCAACCAAACTAGAATATTGATTTTTTTTACTAATTTCTTTGTTCTATTTCAACCCCTAGTAGCTGACTGTTACAATCTGGGGCACAGATTTTGAAAACCCCAGAAATCAGTACAACTGCAGTGAAAAACTGCCGCAAATGGGGCTTCACTAACGGAGCTGCAGTTTTTCCTGGATGCACCGGATTCTCAAAGAGGGAACAAGTTTATGATGGTCTCCCTGATTTATGGTGGCTTGTGACCATTTTTTTGGCACAGCTGTGCTGAAATGTTATGCCTGTATAACATCTCCCTGCAGCTGCACCTGCCTCCTGTGCAGAGCACAGACTGAAAATAGGAATCTTCTCAGGTGCATCGAATTCATCATGCAGTGGTGGCTGCAGAGTGGAACTTAGTCCCTGAACAGCTGAAAATCCTGCCCCTGATCCCTTTTTGTGAGTGCTCAGGATCTGATTGGAAACTGTACAAAAAGCATACAACTGAGAGCCAGTGACACCATGGATTAAGCCACAGGACTAGATCAACACACACTGTAAAGGAACAGTGCACTCACAAAGCCTCTGTCAAAGTATCTCAAATTCTGACATCCAAAAAACTCTGAATGGTCCACATAAACTACAAAGATACTTTGATAAGCTAGTGTACTGTCTGGAATTAATAGTAATTTTCAGAAGTAGTCAGCAAAACTTCTTATATCGGAAGTATTTTTTATTATTTTCTATTTTGCTAGTGTGATATGTGGAACAGTACTCTACCTGGGGGCTGACATAGCAGATTCTTTTCCTCCTTACACTTGTAAACAAGAAGAGCCAATCTCCTGCTGCTTGACTGGCAACTTGTGACATACTGTATGTTACCAATCAGGCAGCAGGGCTTGTGATGTAATAATGAGTGCGGTCACAGGCTAATGATGTAGTGGGAGGAATAGAACTAGACATATCTGCTTACCAGTAAATCACTACTTCTTTCATCTCACTCGATACTTTTAAATAAAAAAAAAAATCTAATGTGCAAACAGAAAAAAAGAAAACTTCAGAAATAATAAGGTAACAAAGGACTATTTTAACAAGCATTTGTCAATGCCGAATGTTGTCTTGCTGGTATTGGGATTGGTAGTGCAGGAGTTAGAGAGTTGCATGATAGGAATGGCAGTGAAGTAGTGAACTAACTCCAACCCCCACCCCACCCTGCAAAGACTGACAGGCATTGGGGTGTGTCTTTGCTGGCTGGCAATGCTCATGCCATTCCACCTCACCCCACTCTGTAGACACACTGACAGGTGTTATGGTGTGCCTTGGGGTCTTTGGCTGTTATGCTCACCCCATTCCATAAGGAAATAAGGAGAGATGGGTGCAGCATAAGAGAATGGGGTGAACGTTAGGACCAAAGACCCCAAGGCACACCTTAATGCTGGTCAATGGCTGCAGGGTGGGGGTGGAATGGCATGAGCATTATGGCTGAAAACCCGAAGCCACACCCTTGATGCCTGTCAGTCTGTACAGGGTGGGGCATTAGCAGTTGTGAACCCTAACGCCCTGGGCATTTGTTGTTATTTTCACTCAAAATGTTCAACTTACGCTTTTTGGAACCTCCCCTAATGAACAGTGTCACTGAGATTTCATTACCATTTCCAAAGCTTGAATTCGCACAGCGACTGCTGCATTCTGCACCACAGGCACAAAAACACTTTTTGGGCAGGATGCAAAAAATGGTAGCTGTACTGTTCATAAGGAGGTGTGAAAAAATGGCAATGCTGGAAATTTGGAGTGAAAATATAAAACATTGGCGAAGTTTCGAGCGTGCACATTCATAACACAGTCATTTTTTGAATTTTTTTCATCAAACTTGCAACATGGACATTTTGGGACCCCACCTCATGAACAGTGGCACTGTCATTTTGTTATTTAGCCCTGAAAGGTGCTTCCATACAGCAACAGTGAAATCACATTTCAGGATCGAGAAATGAAATGACAGTGCCAGTGTTCATGATTTGGGAGTTCTGAAGAACCCCATGTTGAAAATTTGGGATCAAAACTTCCAAAAATGGCTGAGATGTCAACCTAAGTTGAAACCCCCATTGACTGCCATTGTAGGGCTTACAGTGATTTTCTTCAGTCTGTGGTTGACTTTTGAAGATGCAGACGAGTTCCCGGTCCACAGAATATCGCAGTGCCAGACCTCCAGGGATGTTTTTTCTTTTTTACCGGTGAAACAGAATAAAAATAAATTTTGGCACACTGGGGTATGGGGGGGCACAATACTGACCTGGGCACCCCAAGGTCAGCTGAAAAAAAGGGGGTGTGGGGGGTGCTTCTGACACCAGTAGTGTGCATCCCCGTGTTGGAAAAAGATAAAGTGGTGTTGGGGGTATGGTGACATGGGGATTGGGCATCCCGTTGTCAGCAAAAGATATGTCCGGGAGTGGGTATCCCAGTGTCGGAAATTTAATTAGTTTGGCACACTGGGGTGGGCTCTCAGTATGCCACATTAATGGGAGGGGACACATGCAGACGTGTACTGGGCACTCCTATGTTGGCTTTTGGGGTGTGTGGTGGGTGGCAGGATGCACCAATTATGCAAAGGAGTGGCTCATTTATTTATTTATTAATAGGTTTCACCAGGAAAGGCACACTGAACAAACAAGTTGCTCGTAACTCTAGCCATGCGCATTACTGTACACTGTAATGCGTATGGCTGGAAGGTGCCTCATTGCCGGGGGGGGGGAGATCTGCCACTGCAATGACAAAACTACCTCGATTGCAGTGGCAGATTTCTTTCAACTACAGCGCTCGCTCTGAAACTGCCATCATTGACAGCTTTCCTGTTGATTGGTGGCTGAGGGATGTGCCCATTAAAGCATCCCCTGCATTGACCACAACACTGCCATGCCTCTGCAATGCTCTACTACCTCAATGTTTCTTGTGCACTGTGCACGCAAACAAACATAACAAGCATTTGTCAATGCCGAATGTTGCTTGCTTGTATGTGCTGTGTAGGTATTTGGAAGTCAGTGGAGTGCAAATATTGAAAATTTGCAAACTTACGGGTGTGAGTAGGAACTGCTCAATGCACGCTTGTGAAACAGTCAATTTTAGGAAGTTTGTGACCAAATTTTCAACATAGTCATTTTAAGACCTCTGCTCATGAACAGTGTCACTGTGATTTTCTTAATGTGTCCCATACATTGATTTACACACACTGTTGCCATTAGTGCGCTAGATGGAGGAAACACATTGTGGGTGAGATACGAAAAATGACAGCTGTACTGCTCATAAGGAGGTGTGGTAAAATGGCAATGTTGGAAATCTGGAGTGAAAATATTGAAAATTCAGTGAACTTACCAGCGTGGGTATATAGAAGTGCAAGAACGCAGGTGCGTAAAACAGTCATTTAGAATTTTGTCACCAAATTTTCAACATAGCCATTTTAAGACCTCTGCTCATGAACAGTGTCACTGTGATTTTCTTAATGTGTCCCATACATTGATTTACGCACACCGACTGCGCCATTGTGCGCTATATGAGTGAAGACACATTTTGGAGCAGATGTAAAAATGACAGCTGTACTTCTCATAAGGAGGTGTGGTAAAATGACAATGTTGAAAATCTGGGTAGAAAATATTGAAAACTATAAACTTATGAGCGTCGTAGAAGCCACAGAAAGTAAGCTTGTAGAACAGTCATTTTAGGAATTTTTCCACCAAATTTTCAATATAGCCATTTTAAGACCTCTGCTCATGAACAGTGTCACTGTGATTTTCTTAATGTGTCCCATACAGTGATTTCACACACCGACTGCGCCATTGTGTGCTAGATGGGCAGAAACACGTTTTGGGCGAGATGTGAAAAATGACAGCTGTACTGCTCATAAGAAGGTGTGATAAAATGACAATGTTGAAAATCTGGAGTGAAAATATTGAAAATTCGCGAACTTACGAGCGTGTGTAGGAACTGTGCAACGCAGGCTCGTAAAACAGTTATTTTTAGGAATTCTTCCACCAAATTTTTAACATAGGCTTTTTGAGAGCCCACCTTATGAATACTGGCAGTGTCGTTTCATTAATTGGTGTGGAAAGGTGATTTCATGCAGTGACTGCGAAATCACCCTTCGAGCCCGATTAACGCCATGACTGTAGTATATGGTAACTTACCCTAGTAACATTGTAGAATGGTTTAGTCCACATCCCCCTGCAGTTTTGGGCCAATGGTATGTCTGTGGTGGAAACTGGGTTTTAGAAACTGCACGAGCAGATTGTAGCAGTGGTTCTGCTGAGGCCTGCTGATCTATCTAATGTATGTTTGTTGAATAAACCTCAGAGCTGTTAGAAGTTACTTATGGTGTCCAGTCATTCCTAAAACCAGCAATCCTGTAAGAAGCAACTAAAGTGAAATATTATACGGTGTCAGAAGTGAACTTGCAGAGCTGCAGTTGCCAGAAAGAAGAAAAGTTTGTGCTGCCAAGAAAAGACAAAAAAGACAGTATTTGTGAGTACCTAAAGCTTACTAAAAGACTGTATATCAAAGTATTTTTGGCAGTATGGAGCAATTTAAGCCACCTCCACCACTATTGTTGACTGGAAACCTTGCAGAAAACTGGAAAAGGTGGGCACAGAGATTAAGTCTGTACTTCACATCCACGGGATTAGATGATAAGTCAGAGGAAATGAAAATTGCAGTCCTGCTATACATGATCGGGGATGAGGCCCTCGAGGTGTACAATACCCTCAATATAATGTATGCTGATCCACAAGCTAAAAAAGCAGCTGAGGTTATGGAAGCATTTAAGAATTATTGTTCAAGGCAGGATGGTAATATAGGCCGAAAACCAGACCGCCAGCTACCAACACATGAGATGTGTGCACAAAAATCAAACACGTGTGGGAGGTGTGGCAAGGGACATGCGCCAAAGGCTTGTCCAGCGTATGGACAAGAATGTCGTAAATGTGGTGGCCTCAACCATTATACAAAATGTGCAGGTCCAAAAGTCCAACAAACCTCATGAAAAATGACCAAGGGTAGAAGCACTAGTTGGGGTGCTGTAAAAGAAAACAAGAAATGGTGCGGACACAAGTACCAGATGAAGGTGGTACACTACCTTGAAGATAATGGGACAGCCAGTTAAGTTCAAGTTGGACACTGGGCTGAAGCCAATATACTTACTAAAGAAGTGATTGTGCAGTTTCCATGCAAGGTACAAATCAAGCCGACCAGTACTATCCTAATGGCATATGGAGGAGCACAAATTAATCCTGAAGGGAAGTGAGCTAAAGTGTAAGACACAAGTCAGAAGGACTATCTGCAGTTTTATGTCACTAATACGGGAGCTTCCCTACTGGGTCAACAGGCATGTGTCATCCTGGATCTGATTGCAAAGTAAAGGTGCTTAAACCAAGCCACCAAGCACAAAGAGGAACTTCTTGCACAATATAAAACAGTGTTTGAAGGCCTAGGAGAATTCCTGGTGTTTACCACATACATACTGACCCAAATGTTACTCTGTGATACATGGGTGCAGGAATGTCCCATATGCAATCATGGACAGACTAAAACAGACACTGGAACAACTGGAGTAAATTGGGAGTGATGAAAGAGTAAGAAAACCTACAACATGGGTAAATAGCCTTGTAATTACTGAAAAGAAAAATGGTGAGATCAGGGTGTGTGTGGACCCTAGAGACTTAAATAAAGCTATCAGAAGACATCACTTCTCCATCCCCACGCTGGAGGATATTCAGAGTAAACTTGCAGGTAAAAAGTTTTTACAATTCTAGATGAAAAGATGGGTACTGGCAGATCAAATTAGATGATGAATCTGCAGACCTATGTACATTCAACAGTCCATGGGGAAGGTACAAATTTCACAGACTTCTTTTGGTATACGGTCTACAAGTGAAGTATTCCAGCAGAGAAACGCTGAACACTTCGGGGACATACCAGGTGTTTTTGTAATAGCTGATGACATGCTTATAGCCGCAGCTACCAAGGAAGAGCATGACAATACTTTGAGAAAAGTAATGGACAGAGCAGTGGAACTCAATGTAAAGTTCAATAGTGACAAAATACAGTATTTGGTGAGTGAGGTGAAATACATGGGGCACATCATAACCGAAAATGGGCTACGGCCTGATGAAGCCAAAGTAGAAGCAATAGCTGAGATGCCCCCTCCTGAAGATAAAAAAGCACTACAGAGGCTGTTAGGAATGACTCGATACTTGGCGCAGTACATTCCAAATGAAGCAAACCTCACTGCACCACTAAGCAGCTACTCCAAAAAGATGTCATGTGGCAGTGGCAGCCAACACAGGAAGAAGCCTTACAAAAGCTGAAAGAGACTATTTCTTGTGCACCAGTATTAAAATTCTTTGATCCAAAGAGGACATTGAAATCAAGCAGATGCATCTAAGGATGGACTAGGTGCTTGTCTACTAAAAGAAACAGACCAATAGCTTATGCATCTAGGTCACGTCCAGTGCTGAAGAAACTACGCACAGATAGAAAAAGAGTTGCTAGCGATTGTGTTCTCTCTACAGAAATTTCATCAGTATGCTTACGGAAGGTCAGTGAAAGTACAATCAGATCACAAGTCACTACAGTCCATACTGAACAAACCAATTGGAAAGGCTCCAGCAAGATTGCAGCGGATGCTGTTACAGATACAGAAATATGACATAGAGGTAACATATACTCCAGGAAAAGATATTCTGATTGCAGCACTCTATCCAGGGCAGTACCAAGAAAACCAGCAGAGGGAGACATTGATCTAAGTAGTGAAAAGGTCATATACTCAATCCAAGCTACAGAGACACTGCCTGACAGCATGTTAGAGGGGCTAAAACAGGCCACACAGAGGGACAGTGATTTACAGTTGCTTAAAGAAATGCACCTCAAAGGATGGCCTAACAGGAAAAAACAAGTCAGCATCAAACTTCAGCACTATTGGCCCATGAGACACAATATATATATACATAGAAAATGATCTCATAATGGTGGGAAAAAGAATCATCATACCCAAAGAGCTGAGAACAGATATGCTACAAAGACTTCACACAGCACATCAAGGAATACAAAGGTCGAAGGCATAAGCCAGAGCTGTGATGTATTGGCCAGGCATGAATCGAGAAGTAGAAATGATGGTTGAAGCATATGGACCTTGTCAGAACTCTTACCCAGCAACCATAAAGAGCCAATGTGTCCACATGAAATACCTGACATGCCATGGTTAAAGCTTGGTGCAGACATTTTTTGACTTTAAGACACTCCTACTTAATAGTAGTGGACTATTTTCAAAATACCCGAGGTTCTCAGAATGCCTGACAAGACAGCAGCTACAGTTATGGCAAAATTGAAAGCTGTATTTGCAAGACATGGAATTCCAAAAGAACTGGTAGCAGATCATGTACCATTTGCAAGTCATGAAATGAAGCAATTTGCAAAGTTGTGGAGTTCAAAATAACTCATTCCAGCCCAGGATACCCACAATCTAATAGTTTAGCTGAAAGAATGATCCAGACAGAAAAAGAATCTTCCTGAAGTCTATGCAAGGTCAGACCGATCCACATCTCGCATTGCTCAGTCTTAGAAATACACCAGTCACAGGACTGAACTTTGCACCTTCTCAATTGTTAATGGGCAGAATGTTGAGGACAACATTACCAGCAAGTGCAAGGCACTGCACCTGAAATACCAAAGGATGCACATAAAATGTCTGAAAAGACTACAGAAAGACAGAAACAGTATTATGACAGGAATGCAGCCCACTTACTCCATTCAGAGAAGGGAAAGGGTATGCAGAGACTTCTAGTGGTGGCAACCTGCTACAGTGGAAAGAATCCATGATGAGCCAAGATCCAATAGTGTGATTACACCTGCAGGACAGCGATACGCGAGGAACAGGAGACACCTGAGGAGAGACCAACAGTTGCTTTGGAGGCTGAAGAGCAACAGGCAGATGAGTCAACTGAATCTGTATTGTCACAAACAGTGTAATCCAGGGACAACAGCCAGAACAGGACACTTGTCAAGGGTATGAGCAACCTGGAGATGGAACCTGTTGTTTTCAATGACACTTTGCCAGAAAGTCCTGAGGCTGTAC
The DNA here is from genome assembly GCA_016271365.2 of Neoceratodus forsteri. Taxonomy (NCBI): domain Eukaryota; kingdom Metazoa; phylum Chordata; order Ceratodontiformes; family Ceratodontidae; genus Neoceratodus; species Neoceratodus forsteri. The sequence goes on from CM057453.1 coordinate 1,074,742,443, forward strand.
CCAGTGTGCAGTCTACTCGAATGACCAGAAGAGGGCATCTGCTTAAAGTTCCTGAGAGGTTCAGAGATTTTGTTATGACTTAAGTCAGTGGTAAAGACTTATTTCAACAAAGCTGAGTACCAGTGACTTTAGACCCTAACTCATCACAAAGTAAGACTCAACCATTATGTTAATATGCTTGGTAATTATTTGTCATTGATATGAAACCGAAATCAAGGTAATTGCTTTCTTTTACTAGAAGGAGATGTAGTATATGGTAACTTACCCTAGTAACATTGTAGAATGGTTTAGTCCACATTCCCCTGTAGTTTTGGGCCAATGGTATGTCTGGGGTGGAAACTGGGTTTTAGAAACTGCACGAGCAGATTGTAGCAGTGGTTCTGCTGAGGTCTGCTGATCTATCTAATGTATGTTTGTTGAATAAACCTCAGAGCTGTTAGAAGTTACTTATGGTGTCCAGTCATTCCTAAAACCAGCAATCCTGTAAGAAGCAACTAAAGTGAAATATTATAATGACAGTGCAAGAATTCATGAGGAGGGGTCCCAAAAACCCCATGTTGAAAATTTAGTGCAAAAATTCCCAAAAATGCCTGAGATATGCAACAAACTTGAAAAAACCTTATCTATCCCATTATACAGCTTACCGGCATTTCCTCAGTTTGCGGTCGGCTTTGAAGAGTGCAGACTTCTTCCCAGTCCACCGATGATTGTCGAGCCGAGCTCCAGAGGTAAATTAGGGTAGGGGGGTGTGGGGAGGCAGGGTGCGCAGTGGGTGGGTGTGGGTTGTTGCGGGGGCAGGGAGACTGCGAGGGACCATTTTTTTATTTACAGTTTTTTTTTTGTTTTAAAAGATGACGCGGGACATTTGCCACGCTGGGGTGGGCTCCTAGCATGGCAGCTGGAAAATCTGTTTGGCGGGCTGGAGCCGATGGGGGATTGGGCACCCCCGTCGGCCATAACAAGCTTTGCCACGCTGGGGTGGGCTCCCAGCATGGCACCATGTACTCGGGGGGGGCAGTGGAGCCGATGGGGGATTGGGCACCCCGGCGGTTGTACAATGAGTTGCCACACTGGGTGGGCACCCAGCATGGCATGTGCAACTGTGTTTGGGGAGGAATGCAGCACAGCGGAGGAGGGATTGGGCACCCCCGTCAGCTATACAGTGTGGGGTGGGCCAAGCACAGCAGTGTGTGTGTGTGTGTATAGGGGGAGTGCGCATGAGCAGGCGATATCTGATCGCTGCTCACTGAAGCGTAGCTCCCCCTTTCAACTGTACTCCACTGCATTTTGGAGCTATCATAGACAGCTCCAGCATGCATTGGAGAACTGGGGTCGTGCCTGCAAACACAATGACTGAATTGGAAGAGGGCTGCCACACCTCAGAAAACTTGGATGATGGCACTATGTTTCTTGCACATGTGTGCAAGCAACATAAAAATGAGGAGACGAATACAGACAATTAATGAAATATAAGCTGCATGTTATATTTTGAGTCATTTACCGGAATACTGAAAAGAAAAAAACAAGAAGTTATATGAAACCATGGCCTATAATTCGCCTACACATCATATGATACGGCATCAAGCCCTCCCCAAAACTACCAGCTGTGTAAAACTGCTGTATAGTGTATAGTACAGCATTGTTCCATAAAGAATTCCATCCCTTTCAAAATGCTGTTGTACTGCAGTTCAAAGGTCATGGAATGTGAGTTTACCCTTCTGTGGTACATTAACATTCTGGAACCTTTAGAGTCTGCATGAGTCATTTTCGTTTTGAAAGTGAAAAAAGTGATGCACACACATTTCACACAATACTATACACTATAAACCAACAGCTTAATCTGGTTCAAGGTCAGTTGGCATTCATCTGTATCCCCTTCCCCCAGGTCGTACCTGGAAATAGGCAGGATTTATCTAGTGTACTTACCCGGTCAACAAAAACTAAATCAATAAATAAAATAATAAAAATTAAAAAAATACAGGATGAGTAACTTTATCACAAAAAGTATGTTCTGCCACCCTGGGGTTCTGATTCCCTATGGACCTCTCCAGCTTCACTGTCATGGTCAGAGGGAATCAGAACCCTTCTGTGTCACATAATTGCCCATCCAGTATTCTCTATATCTTAGCATAGCAAACAGGTAGAGTTCCACAGAACTGTGTTGTGACACTGCACTGACATTCCTCCCCCCAAAAAAACAATAGTCCCTGGTAATGTGTTTCACTTTTTAAAATGCATTTTAAAAAAATGCTGTTTTCCTTATACTGCAAAAATTTCCAGTTTACAAACATAATATAGAGACTGTGTATTAGCAACCATACACAACAAGGTTGTGTTTCAATCGAGAGGTTGTCATAGTAACAAGAGACTTCAATATTGCAACTCTGGAAACCTCACTTCATCAGGTGCTGTGGTCCGAATAAAGTGACCACGCAAAAACGGTCTATGTTGTTCTATGTTATCTTGTTGTACTGCAACAGCGATGTCATGGCGTTACTACTACAGCACAACAAGCTTATTCTAGGGATGGAATTCCATCCTCAACCCCATTCAGTCATACACTATGAGCCCTTTCAAAACAGGAACTGTGGGGAACCAATGTACTCTCATATGACTGAAAGTACTCAACAGTGTTGTGTGCCTCACAACACACCCATAATGAGCAGTGACCCATGTCCACTCTGGCATGGCTTACTGCTTACACAGAACAAAAACAAAATTCAAAGTACCTTCCATGCAAACTTCTGCCTTCATGCATTTTACATAAACAATGATTTAGATGCTAGTAGTGCAGTCAGTGACTGTACACATGTATATAGCAGCCACTGACTGTGCAGGGATAACCACACAGCTGTACAGAACAGAGAGCAATGCTGCCTCATGTTTCTCAGTATATGACTCTAAGTAACCACTTAACGTCCCAGTACTTCTGTCCACCACACTGTAAAACAATAAATAAATTAAATTAAATTAAAAAACAAAACCTTGGAGTCCACTGAAAATGAGATGTTGCATCTCAACTGAGTTATCCTGGGTAAATGAAATGAAAACCAAACCAAGATATTTATTATGCTTTTGTTTCCTGCTTGTGGATTTAGTATTTATGAAAAGGGCTGGATTGCCAGCAATGGAACCTGAAGTCCTCTGTTTATCCACATGGCAGGCACATGGGTGATCACAGTGCAAGCTTCCCCACACTGCGCCATCAGTGTGCTCAAACTGTCATGGAGGGACCACCATGTAGGTAAGAGGGTAGTTCAGACTCCTTTCCCATTCAACCCTTGGCCTCTCATGTGAGGCTGACAAGGGTGCCAATTAGTGCCAATTTTGTTGGTGATTTTGTGATGTGGACACTTGCCCACTGAGAACTGGACTGAGACCATCACAACTCATTTCACACTGGCCACTAATCAGACCTCAGGTTATAATATCTCATCTATTGCTGACCTGTGCTAGACTTGAACCAGTGACCTTAAGATGAAAGGCTCCTTAAACAAATACCAATCCACTGAGCCATCCAGTTACCTGTGATGCAAGATTCTAAGAAACAATATTATTATACAGGGATGGTTTGCCAAGACACCATACATATGGTATACTTAACACTGCAGAAAGGTCCTCATCATTTGAAGAATGACACTACAGGGTCCTCCCCCAGTCTCAGTGTTGAATATAACCATGACCCCCAATGTAAGCCCCGAACCCACAACCTTCTGGCCCAGAAAAAAGAGAATTACAAGTGAAATGCCAGGCACTTATCTTCTATAATAAATGTTCACAGAAGTACTAGTACTCGTAAAAACCCAGAAAAGAATAGCCCAATTGAGCCAGAACTCATTCACACTGGGGCCCAGGCCACTCAGTCTCACAGTTACAAGTATATATCAATATTATACTAGTAGCAAAGCAAACCAGAAAACATATATCTACATTCCATAGTATAGTATAGTAACAGAAACATAGAATGTGCTGACAGAAAAGGACCGGTAAGGCATGCAGTCTGCCTTTTTTTCCCCTGGCTGCCTATTACTACATCCTGGACACTATTCAGTCGTACGTGACCCTCCCTCCTGCCTTTTCTGTACCTACTGTGCACACATGCCTATCCTACATATGCTTGAAGCTCCCCACTGTCTTCGCTGCCACCACCTCCTTTGGTAGCCTGTTACAGGTGTCCACCACCCTTTCCGTGAAGAAGTTTCCCTTACATCCCGCTCTCCTCCAGCTTCATAGCATGCCCCGTGTTCTGGTGCTGCTCCTCCTCTGAAAAAGAGACTCTTCCCCTTGCACCTTGTTTACCCTAGTGAGGGGGCCTCAATAATGTCCACTTTCACCCTCTTTTCCTCCAGGGAGTACATGCTGAGCTCCTACAACCTCTCCTTGTATAGTTTTTTGTGCAACCCCCACACAATTTTGGTCGCCCTCCTCTGGACCGCATCCACACTGTTAATGTCTTTGCAGAGATGCGGCTTCTAGAAATGAAAATGATGTACTTATCCTAATTCTTGATCTTCTTCAACTGTCTTCACCATTGAATTACATTGATGGGTTCTCAGCTGGAGGCACTAGCACCCTGAGAAAGCCAGAACTTTTCAGGAGGGTTGGCAATGAGGAAAGCTGGGCATATGCATGGCATCATGAGACTAACTCATGCTGCACAGCTTACCTCGGCATTAGCCCTCAATGAACTCAGCACCTTTTTTACTAAGGAGGTACGGTGTACCCCAACTATAATCCTAAGCTAAAAGGGCATAAGATAGCCCTTCAGAACCTATATCAGAAGGGTCAACAACAAAGAAAACAGTGTCTTCACAGCCCAAACTAAAAATGGGGGAAGGGGGGTGAAGACCAATGAACAGAAGGAGTGAGCCCAGGGGAAAGATAATGGAGGTGTGAATCAATGGTAAAGATGGCACAAGAAGACCAAGAAATATGGTGAGTACATAATTTTCATATCTTCCAGGACAAATTGTCACTATTGAGTCACATGGATGGGTTAGAGTACCAAGCTCAGATGAAAGTCTCCTGGGTAGGGTGGTATGAGCCACAGCTCACTCAGGGCAAGAGTCCATTAAGGATTATCCTACTAAAAGAGGCATGCTGTCCGGCATGGACATCCAGAGCATAGTGACTGATGAAGCTGTGTGCACTGTGCTCTATGTGGCAGTTCCACAAATATCAGTGATAGGCACAGAGCGAATCTCTGCCAGGGATGTTGTAACTGCTCTGGTGGAGTGGGCACAAACCTGGCCTTCCAACTTGACTTGCAGCATGGAACAACACTGGGGGAAGCAAGTGACTATCCACACAGAAATGCATTTGATCGTAACTGTCTGACCTAGTCAGTTGGGGTTGATGGAAACGAAGAGCTGTTTTGACTGCTGGAAGTCCTTAGTTCTATCGAAGTAGAACATGAGGGCTCTTAACATCCAGAGAGTGGAGGGTGTGCTCCCCCTCATTCTAGAAGTTAGGAAAATATGTAGGCAGTACCAAAGACTGGTTCAAGTGGAACTCTGACACCACCTTAGGTGAAAACATGGGGTGTGTGCAGAGAACTACCTCATCCCTATGGAAGACAGTATACAGAGGAACTGTGGCCAAGGTATGCATCTCAGAGACCCTATGGGCAAAGGCGATGGCCACTGAAAACACAGTTTCTAGATTAGGAATTTGAGGTCAGATGTAGCCAGGGGTTCAAACAGCTTATGAGTGAGCGTATCCAACACAAGGTTGAGGTCCCAGGCAGCAACAGGGTTCCTGACCAGCGGCCTTGTGTGCAAAATGCCCTTCAAGAACCACTTTTTATTTTTTTACTTCCTTTCCCCTCCAGTTGCTGGAGTGGTGGCCTCTTTTGGGTGACATCCTGGTTGTCTCCCGCACAACCTGAAAACCCCCCACTCCTGGGTCCCCTCCTGGAGCTCCACAAGTGCCTTACCTCTGCCTGGTGAGAGACCCCCCGGCTTACTCCCTAGGGCAGGGCCACCACTCCTACAGGCACCCTAGACATATAGCATCATCCGAGCATTGGTGGCATGTGGAGGATCAGGACCCAGGTGGGTGGAGTCCGGTGGTGGCGTGGGGCTGGGATGTGCCATCGCCTACCAGTACTCCTGGTGTTTCCTTTGTTCTGTTGGTTCCATTCCACCCGTCACCTTAGGCGTGCACGATTGTGTAATGACACTCAGTGGAGGAGACGCGCTCGCTCCAGACCATGTTCCTGCTGTGCACCACTTTCCCTCTTGTGTGCGAGTTGCGGCACTGTATCCCCCCCATAGCCACCAGGAGGCACCACAGTGCCAAGTCCTGCAACCCTCCCTAACCTGGAAAAGGTCAGCTGTCATTGGATGCTCGAGCCTTCTTCTCCCTGCTGACCCCTGATGGCCCATGCTCATTCCCTAACACAGGTCACCAGTGTGGCATGAGGTGTGACATCTACTACCTCAGCCCTCAGTGCCACCGGGCTGGCTGTCCTTGAAGAACTCACAAGAACAAGGAGGAGTTACCAGCTAGGGGGAATGCAGCTAGCCCAGACAGAGGAGGAGAAGGATCTGGGTGTGCTCATTACAGGGTCAATGAACAACTTGGCACAATGTAGGAAGGCAGCTGCAAAGGCCAACAAAATGCTGGGTTGTATTGCAAGGGGTATATCCTCGAGGAGGGAGGAGGGAGGAGGTGATTCTGCTACTGTATAGGTCATTAGTTAGACCACACCTGGAGTACTGCGTGCAGTACTGGCGTCCGTATCTGAAGAGGGACATTAAGTTACTGGAGGGGTGAAGCAGAGCCACAAAGATAATCAAGGGGCTGGGGGACTTATCATACAAGAGGAGGTTGAAGGAGTTGAACATGTACTCACTGGAGGAGAGGAGAGACAGGGGTGACATGATTGAAACTTTTAAATACATGAAAGGAATAAACAAGACAAGTACAGAGTGGCTGTTCAAAGTAAGGAGGGAGGGACACCAGGGCCATGATATGAGACTGGGCGAGGAAGGTTCAGGAGGAGATGAGGAGACACTTTTTTACAGAGAGGGTGGTGGCTGGGTAGAATCGTTACCTCCTGAAGTGGTATGCAGTAGAACAGTGGACTGCTTCAAGCGAGGATGGGACAGGACAAGGGGGAGGGTTAATGAAGGGGAAGGGTGGAAGGGAGGGGCAGCTGCAGAATAAAGGGTGCTAGCTGCACATTCGAGCAGACTTGATGGACCTCTAGGCCTTTATCTGCTGGAAAATGTCATATGTTCATAAGAACCTCTTAAAAGTGGCAGTTGAGCTAGCATGAGGTTCTGAATTGGCTCATGATATGCTGACACAGCACAAATGGACCTTATCTAAAGAGTATTGCAATCCTCCATCAGAAAGGTCCAAGAGATACTCCAAAACCTTGTCCAGTGTACATTGGAATGATCTATACAGGATCTGAGCATCATTCAGAAACACTGCAAGTCTTTCTACTAGAGGGCTTATGAGCAGCCAGGAGAATCTCAGGGACCCTCTGGGACACCTTATACCTGCTCATTTCTATCTCTTTAGGAGCCAGGCATGTGGATGAAGGCACCACAGGTTGGGATGAACCAGGGACACCTGCATTAGAAGATCTATCCAGAGGGGAAGGGGTCTCGAAGGGCAACTGACAAATTATTAAGCAGGGGAAACCATATCTGCCGAGGCCAGCATGGGACCATCAGAATCAGTTTGCCCCCTTGGGCCTCCAGCTTGAGCATTAGCTTCTGAACTAGAGGGACAGGAGGAAATGCAAACCAAAAGCAATTTGTTCACCATAGCCTGAATGCTTCCTGATGGGAAACAACACATTGTGGACTTCTGGAGCAGAATCAAGGCAGTTTGGTGTTGAGTGGGGATGCAAAAAGGTCCACTTCTGGGGTTCCCTACTAATTGAAGAGAGACTGCATGACATCTGATGCCAATGAAAACTCATCAGGATCTGCCTCTGTCCAGCTGTGCTCATCTGCCAGATTGTTCTATCTATGGTAGATAAACTGCTTGCATCAGAGCACCCTTGTCCATGCACCATTCCCACGTTCTCATTGCCTCCCTGCAGAGAGGATAAGAGTGTGATCCCCCTCTCTTGCATGTTGATTTAGTACATGACAGACTTGTTGTCCATCTGAAGGAGGATGACCTTTGGCAGACAAAGTCCACCAGGGTCCCGGGCGCGATAGCGCTGCTCTCATCTCCAAGATATTGATGTGGAGATGGGACTCTGTAGGGCTTCAGACCCCCCCAGAGTGTGGTGGCCCCATCAGCAAGCTCCCCACCCTAAGAGACATGTCTGGGGTGAGGGTAACCTGATGCTGTAAGGGGAAAAAAGGAGATCTTGGATGGAGACTGTCTTGCGTCCACCATGCAAGCGATCAAAGCAGCAGAGGCTTTGTCACTTTGATGGGGTAAGACTGAGGATGCACTGTAGGAAACCACTGTGTGCTGAGCATCCACTGAGTCATCCTGATGTGCAGGTGTGCTAGAGGTACTGTGAAGACAATGGAGGCTATGAGACCCAACAGCCATTGAATGGAGTGAGCCCAAATGGACTTGTTCTCTATGATGAAATGAGCTATCTGAAGGATGGCTTTCTTTCTGTCTCCTGGAAGAAAGGCCCTCACCTTGGTGGTGTTCAGGAGGGCTCCAATGAAGAAGAGCTACTGAGAAGGTTGAAGCTGTGACTTGTCTAAATTCAACAGAACTCCTATGGAGATCAGGAACTGAGCTGCTGTGGTCACTGGATATTCTGTGCCTTGTTTAGATGGGCTGGCTAGTAGCCAATCATCCATACAGGGCAAAACTTGGGAGTTCAAGTTCTCTGAGGTGCACAGTGAGAACTGCAAAGCACACTGTAAAGATTCAGGTGCCATGGATAGCCCAAAGGGCAGGACCCAGGAGAGGTAATACTGGCCCAGAGCCATGAAGCAGAGAATCTAGTGGTAGCTGGGGTGGACCAGAATATGCTGGCAGACACCCTGTCTGTCTAGAGAAGTCAACCAGTCCTGTGGCTTGAGGAGCAGCAGGGTCCTTAGGAAGACCATCTTTAACTTCTCCTGGTGTAGGAAACTGTTCAGTTTTTTGAGGTCGAGAATGGAGTGCATGCCCCCCGACTTCTTCAGAATGAGGAAGCAGTAGGAGTAGAACTCTGTATTGTGCTCTGCTTCTGGCACTTCTTCCATTGCCCTGGTGCTCAACAGGCCTGCAATCTCCATGGCAAGAAGATCCGACATGACAAAATGAAAGGGGATACTGCCTCCTGGATGGCTAATCCAGAGGGATCTCTTAGAAATTCAGTGAGTACCCGTCTCATATGATCCTTAAAACCCACTTGTATAATCCTTAAAACCCATTTGTCTGTTGTGATGGATTTCCACTAACAGTAAAACAGAGTCTGAGGACTCCCCCCCCCCACTGGAGAGGAGAGATCTGCCTTGGGTATCTGAGGCAGAACCAGAGCAGGAGCTTCAGAGGGTGGCACTAAGCACCTTTGGGGCCTGTGCCTTCAGTTGCGCTTTCTTCTGCTGCTGTGGAGGCTGGGACGTGACTTGGACTCCCTTGCCTTTGCCTTGAAAGAACCATTTATTGAGATAAAAGAATTGGCCCTTTCTCTTCGAGGGTGAGTTGGGGCAGACCCAAAAGTTTTAACAGCTGTTCTAGTCTTCTGATAGGCCTCAAGGGACTGTTCTATCTGTTGGCTGAACAGATAGGGGCCACTGAAGGGGACATTCATGTCCTGCTGCTGGAAATCATTGAGGAGAGCCCGATGTTCGAAGCCAATAGTGTCTCCCAATGCAGATTCCTGCAATAGCTAAGCAGAAAGCAGTGTCATATGCTTCCATAGCCGCTATTAACTGATGATTGTTGGACTCAGTACCACAGGTAACAGTCTGAAGAATTTTCTGCTTAGTGTCAGAATTGGCATGGCCTCCACGAGAGACTTAAGAGATGTCTACTGGGCATACTCATACTTGGAGAAATGCCCTTGGTAGCTAGCTATTCACATACTAAGGGTAGCTGCAGTGAAAGCTCTCTTTCCCAGTGTGTCTGTCTTACAAGACTCCTTACTGATGGGATGTGCCATAACCTCTGGAGGGAGAATGTCAGCCAGAATGACTCTTATCGGCAATGGGCTGGGAAGCCAAAATAGGTCTGTCTTTAGGAGCAGTACACTTACATTCTATCTGCCGAATGAAGGAATTGACCCTGGCCTGGCCCACACTGCTTCTGAGAGTGTCCCAAACACAGGGGAAATAGGAGGTATAAGGTTAATTGGCATGGTGTAACTTTGAGCCATTCCAGCTGGAGTCATTAGCCTGGGTCACTGGCAGAGGGCTCAAAACAAGAGTTGCATGCATATTGTGAAGCAGAGCCTAGAAAAAAGACCCTCCTGTGGAACAAGAGGGGGTCCTGGATTTGAGTTATCCAGGCTGTAAAAAATAACAAATAAATAAATAAAATGATTGCCACCCTCAGAGATGAGGTCGGGTTGTACTAGGTCAATATGTTGCTTCAAAAAACACGCAAGAACCATGCTGTGTGTGCATGAAAGCATTTAGAGTGACAGGGTAAAAGAGTGGTGGGGAATTACAGCTAGCCCGCCAGCTCAGTGGCAAGGCGTCCATCTGTGGTGCCAACATCCAGGTTCGGGGACAAACTCGGGAGTCAGAAGGTTGGTAGATGGGAGAAAGATTGAGCATCCCATGAACTACTCTCCTTCTCCGGATGGTGGGGGAGGAGAAAGTCCAGCGCAATGCAGACCTCTAGCGGAGCCTGGGGGGACAGCTGCTGCTAGTGCCACACATAACAGGGGGCAGGGCGGACGCTGGTGTCATTGCACATCCCCATCCCCAGGGAAAAAATTCACAGAAAATGTGTCAGCTATTACTAATGACAGCCTTCCGCTTCTGCCGCTGCTCCCACTGCAGACCGAAGTCCGCCAGAGAGGTCCTGCTACCATGATCCTGCCCTGAGGGGCAAGCCAGGGCTTTGTGACCATGTTTTGTGGGAGGGAGCACCCGCCCGGTGGCTCCACCTGGAGTCGGGGAGTGACGAGTGGAGCGTGGGACCAGAACCTCCAGCAGGGGGCCAAAATAAGCCAGTGAGGAAAGAAAAGATAAAAAAAAAAGAGTGGTAGGGAATTACCACTACTGCTGTCACTGACCGCGATGTGGAGGAAAGAGTGAAGAAACCTGTGCTGCCGTGCCTAGTTGAGTTGCTAAGGCACCAGCACACTGCAGCGATGGAAACCTGGGATCACGGTTTGGTTCCCCCCAGTCTTCTACTGTTGATATACTAACATACAGTACTAATTGCCAGCAGATTAGGCCTTATAGTCTATCAAGTCTGCTTGAACCTCAGCTCCTAGTTGGGTACCGAGGCCCTCCTGCCCCTTGTGTTCCAGAAACCCCTATTATCCAACATCACCCCTGGGCCAAGCCATCATCTGATACATCTGCTTTCTGTTACTGTCCCACCCTCTCTTGAAGCCCTCCACTGTGGATATCTAAACCAGCTCACCAGGCAGCATGTTCCAAGGATCCACCACCTCTCAGTAAAAAACTCCTCCTTCCTCCTCATCCTTCTACCTTCCAACTTCAAACCATGCCCTCTGGTGATACCTTCCTGCTTTAGTCTAAAGATCCCTCTGTGTTTACTCCTATTTATTCCCTTTGAGGTACTTGAAGACCTCAATCATGTCCCCCTGTCTCTCCTCTCCCTCAATAAAACAGGCCGAGCTCCTCAAGTCTGTCCTCATAAGTCAAATCCTAGTCCTCATATAATCTTAGTAGCCCTCCTATCTATCCTCTCCAGGAACTGTATGTCCCTTTTCAAGTGTGGTCTCCAGTACTGTACACAGTACTCAAGGTGTGGTTTAACCAGTCCATTGTACAGTGGCAGAATCACTTCTCTGCTCCTAGAGGTGATCCCTCTTACGATGCATCCCAACTAGGATTGTCAGAACCCTCTGAAGTTCTGGGTTCTAGTTCTAGTCTAAAGCTTTTGAAAAAGTTCTAGGGTTCCAATCTTTTTTAGAACTTTTTAAAACTCGAACCCTATTAGAAAAAATAACTGATATTACCTAATCTCAGCGATTTGCTGCCTTGTGTTTTACATGAGTAAATCAAAAGTTGCTATGTTTAAAAGAAAGCTTTTATAACAAAGTCAAGCCAAGCTACTGCAGCCGCAGCACATGGAACTGTTGCAAAACATATTAAGTCATAACGTAGTCAGGCAAGACATTTGAATAAAAAAAATATGCCAGTCATTGTTTGTGCAAAAATGTATGCAATTTTCTAAGATAATGTATATATACCAACATTCTTGTTGGCAAATTGAAGTAATACATACAACTTTTAAAGATGATGCATTTTTCTAGCTGATACATCAATAAAATCTGTATTTCAGTCACATAAATAAAAAAGTGTTTTCCTCACGACATACTAACTTAAGGAACATTTAATGTAGCTGCAGCAGTTGGCATGTGATGTTTAAGGGACAGTGTTTGTCAACCCCATTATGTATCAAATTATCAGTACTTGTAAAGCAAAAACACTTTATGATAGGTCACATTCTGTGAAAACTGCTGATGCAGATTTTCTTTTATTTCTGATTCCTTTATTCTTTTTTTAAAGGGGATAGGACACTTGTGGTAGGTGGCAGCAGTTTGCAATGTATTTAATAAGAAAAAAATATATGTATATATATATATATATATATATATATATATATCTATAGTAGGTTCCACTGTGGCAATCAGTACAGCCCTCCCATACCATCGGTCTGTCATCATCTTTTCCTCACCATCCCCAGCTGATCACGAATCTGTAAACAAAAGGACTAAAACAACACCCACTTTTCACCCCAGCACCCATTCTACTTTTCTTCCACCATCCTCATCTATGCAGTAGCACCCATACTACCCTTACACCCATGTTAAAACCAACCCACAACCCTCACCCCCCTCAAGCATGTATTTCACCCTCCTCCCTCACTCAAATGTTTAAACTACCCCACACCTAGTCATGAATGACCATTCATGTCACCCTTCTCCGTCCCTCACCCATGTTAAAACCCACTCCCCCAACCATCACCCACGTACTAACAACTATGCCATGTTTCTCCCTCCTGCGTCCATGTTAAAACCAACCCCCAACCCTCACCCATGCACTAGAATTCATACCATCTTTCTCCCTCTTGCATCCATGTTAAACCAACCTCCAGCCCTTTCCCACCCTCCAGCACCCATTCTACCCTCCTCCCCCTCTCAAATGCTAAAACTAAGACATGCTTACTCAAGAAAAATTAAACTCTTGCCTCCAAATGAGCCATACTTAACTGTTCCTTAATAAACAACACTTACTGTATGTGAAAAACTGTCTTTTCAATTGCTTTCTTCTTATGGACAACATTCTGTACAGTTCTCTTCATGGAACCAGTAATTTGAGAGTTGTTGCTATTATGCCATGGTCTGTGCACAACAGAATGTTAAACACTAGCTATTGTGGTATGAGATCTATGCTTACAGAATATGTGCTCAACCATGACATAGGTAAAACTCAGATGACTCTGTTTCCATAAGAGACTTGTAAGAGGATGCTGCCCACAGAAACATAACAATACAAAATACAGTTTTTCCTATATTTTTTATTCACTAAGATAAGTTATGATGGATCATTTTGGTTTATGGCTAATATTTCTGTAATTGAAAAATAATAAACAGCTACCAATTAGAACTCATTGTTTTGTCCTCTTTTAAAATTGAAAATAGACTACCGGTCCCAGCCCATACTGATGCACCACAAAGTCACAGAAGGTAAATCCAAAATATACGTTACTTTAACTATAAATACTATGATACAGAAAGATTGATGTGACAGTGTCCCTTTTATGCCAAATTTGGGCCTGTTCCCACTGATGTTAAAATTGCCCTGTATATAAAACTTGTTGACTTTAGTTTAGACCCTAGCTACAAAGCAGTTTGCCATGAAATGGTGAAAGTTTTGGGGTGTATATAGTCCAAGGTAGTAGATCGAGAAAGGAGAGAGACAACCAAAGTCATCACAGTCTGTAAAAGTTTCCTTTCTGGTGCAGAGAGACTCTGTCCCACACAATATTTACCAGCCACCACCATCTGAGTTGTCATTACCATCAACATCCACAACATCAATCACTTCAGGATCAGTTTGTATGCTCTTGTAGGGATATGAAAATCTTGACTTATTAACTTTAATAAAAGTTAACGTGTGTACATTTTCTGGCAGCAACCTATTTCTGTGTCTGTCACAATATTATAAACTGTACCAAACATGTATTCTGAAGAGACACTTGTTGCAGGACAACCAAGATATTTACAGGCTCCATCATACAGCTCTGTCCAAATCAACTTTTTTGATCTCCCGTATTCAAAAGGGCATGCATCAATAGGAATAGGCAGTTCTTGCAGGTAACTGTCTACCATGATGGACAGAGACCGCTCAGAAGGGGAATCAGCATAAGCTGGTATGGCAGCAATTTGGGAAAGATTTTGCCACAGATTTAGCTTGCTACTAAGGGTTGAAGAAGTGGCAGTTGTGGAACAAGTACTGTTAATGTTTGGTGACTTTTCCAGTTCTGTATCCCTTTATGAAGATGAACCTGCCTGTTGTGGTGATGACAACCTGAGGGTACTGTGCGTGTCTGTGTTTGACTCCTGTGTGTGCTGCAGCTCATCTAGCAACAGACATTTGTACTGCTCTATATCATCTGTTTTTGGAAGATGTATAGCCTTGAACCTGGGATCTAAGAGGGTTGCAAGGATGTAGTGTTTTGATTTCGTGCTAGCAACTAATTTGTCATTGGTTTTGAAGCGCTCTCATTCTCTTTATGAGATTCCCATGATACAGTCGACATGTTGTCTGAGCTTCAGATCTGTCTTTTTCTATTTGTAGATTTAGGACACTAAGATACTGTGAAATTAGCATTATGAGTGGGATAACCTGACTCACAGATGCGCCTTCAGAAGACATGTCCCTGATAGCTGTCTCAAAAGGAGCTAGGATGCAGCACACTGTCTCCATTAATTTCCACTGCAGTGCAGACAGCATAATGCCATCTCCAATAATGTAACTAGAGCAATACTCATGTACAGCTTGCTTTTGCTCCAAGAGGCACTACAGCATATAAAGCATTGAGTTCCGAGTGGAAACATTTTGAATCAGCTTTTGCTTGTGTTTTTTTAGCAGTTCGGACAATGTCCATATAGCCTTGGTTGAATGTGAAAAGTGCGTCACAATTTTTTTGCAAACAGCAATCATATCATCCACTTGTGTTTCATTGCTGAGAAATCCCATGACAATTAAATGTAAGCAATGTGCAAAGCAAGAAGCATGCAGAAATCCTCCATCCTGTACTGCTTTCAAGATGTTGGCTCCATTGTCACTTACTATGAAGCCACATTTTAGACCGTGAGAATAAACCCATTCGTCAAGAAGGTCATTTAGTTCCTGCAAGATGTTTGCAGCTGTATGACTTTGCCCAAACTGCTTTATATGCAGCAGCGCCATCTTTTGGGGTGTCTTTGTTTTTGAAGAAGCACAAGAAAACATGACCCAATAAGCGGTAAGGGACATGTAATCTATGTTTTGATTGCTGGTCCACATATCTGTTGTGACATGAATAACCCCACCCTCTGCAATTTTAAGTGCAAGCATCACTGTCGCTTTTAAAGCCTGATAAATGTTTGGTATTTCAACATGGGAAAAGTACCTTCGATGAGGAACATTGTAACGAGGCTCTGCTAATGTCATGAGCTCCTAAATCCTCATGATCTACCAAAGAGTATGGGAGAAGGGTCTGATAACAGTTCATCAATTCTGTGATTAAGATGAAGGGTCTTTTGATGATTTTAGTAAAGGTATTCTTCCTTTAAATGCCTGAGAGAGTGTTAGCTGTTTACAACATATCCCTGCTGGTTTATTATACCCTGAGCTTCAATGGGCAGATGGACACTGAGATGGTGGACTTTAGGACTTTTTTTTTTTATTTAGTTGTTTAACCAGGTATAGCACACTAAGCTGAAAGCTTTTTTACAGGAGTGACCTGGGAGCACAAGGAGGTTAAGTGACTTGCTCAGGGTCACACAGTATGCAAGTGGAAGCTGTGGGATTCAAACCCAGGTCTGGTCTGCTGGATGTCACCAGATTTGCAGCTCAGAGCCTTAGACCATCATGCTATATTGCCTCCTATACATTTATACTTATATATTCAGTGCCATCACTGGATGTGCAATTGGTACTAACGGTGCTGGCATTGGTGGTAACAGTGATCCTAGGGCTGGCAGTGGTTCTGTTCTGCATCAAGTTCAAACAGTTCAGTATCCATTTCAGATTCCTGACCCTTCTCACGTGTGGTCTGGAAGATGGAGGACATGGGTTTGGACGATCAAGCAAAACTGAATGCTTTTTCAGATAGTGTTTAAGAGCTGTAGTGCCAAGGCATGACACAAATTTACGCTTACACTCTGTTTACACAGAGGAACAAATTGCTCTGCATGGATCAGTTTACTGACAGAGAAATAATTCCACACCTCAGATGTGACAGATTTTGTTCGAGTGCTAGGAAGATAGCTAAAGACTGTTTGTGTCTTTTCACCTGTCCTAACAGAACCTGGGACATGCTCCTTGGTGCTAGAAGAGTGGGCAGAGGACTTTGATGGATTTTCATTGCTGGCTGACACAGAAGTGGTGGATTCAATGGATATGTCCCTTTCATTGCCAACAGTGCTGGATGTATTTGCAAGTGCACTACCTGATTCACCGTCAGCAGACTTGCTCATTTCACTTTGTTGAGGAGGTAATGATATGTCACAAGACACAACAGTGCCAGACTGAGGCAAAGAGCCACTGTCTGAGTCAGAGAGGGGCTCACTGTTACTTGCATTATTACTGCTAGTCACAGGGATTTTAACAGCATGAACGTCATACCTTATGGTGCTCTCCATGTGACCCCAGCAGCTGAACAGGTTTTCTTAACAGGTCCCCTTACCACACTTCGCTGTTGTTTTGCTGTTTGTTGAATTTTTATCACGTAAACATTTTGGTTATTTCTGCTGGCACCAGGATTACCTCTACCACCAACCCACTCCAACACCAGCACTAGATGCTTCATCTATGTTGGTGTCAGCTATAACAGAACCAGTATACTGCAGTGAATACACCCACGCAATTCGTGTAAGAAAGCAATGTGATCTATGATCACTGGCTACAACTCAAAATTTTTTTTGGCTGTGTGACACTGATGCAGTGGACTAAAAGTGATTGAAGAATATGACGGTTTGCAACTAAAGGATCCCAGGTTCAAGGCTTACAGAATGATTGGGCTGCTGGGCATAGGTATACACATAGCAGTGAAGGGGCGCACAACAGCAGGCTGACCACAAGAGACGGAGTTACACACACAAACCGAGGAAAGAGATTTTTCTGTCTCTCCTCCCAACAGGGAAATATATTTTTTGGCTTCTGTCATGTATTTAAGGATAATGACACCACACAACTGGCCACTGGGCTTCACACGGTAACACACACTGGGTAAGGTACAGTGCAGTCAAGGGGCACACAGCAGCAGGGTGATGGGCTGACCACAAGAGACAGAGTTACACACACAAACCGAGGAAAGAGATTTTTCTGTCTCTCCTCCCAACAGGGAAATATATTTTTAGGCTTCTGTCATGTATTTAAGGATAATGCCACCACACAACTGGCCACTGGGCTTCACACGGTAACACACACTGGGTAAGGTACAGTGCAGTGAAGAGGCACACAGCA
The DNA here is from genome assembly GCA_016271365.2 of Neoceratodus forsteri. Taxonomy (NCBI): domain Eukaryota; kingdom Metazoa; phylum Chordata; order Ceratodontiformes; family Ceratodontidae; genus Neoceratodus; species Neoceratodus forsteri. Next base: position 1,074,760,247 of record CM057453.1, read on the forward strand.
GCAGAGTGATGGGCTGACCACAAGAGACGGAGTTACACACACAAACCGGGAAAAGAGATTTTTCTGTCTCTCCTCCCAACAAGGAAATATATTTCTAGGCTTCTGTCATGTATTTAAGGATAATGCCACCACACTACAACTGGCCACTGGGCCTCTCTCGGTAACACACACTGGGTAGGGTACAATGCAGTCAAAAGGCACACAGCAGATGGGCTGACCACAGGAGATGGAGTCACACACACACATATACAACCCAAGGAAAGAGATTTTTCTGTCTCTCCTCCCAACACTAAAATGTATTTATACACTTCTGTCATGTATTTAAATACAATGCCACCACATGACTGCCCAACAATCGGCTTCACGCAGTAACACACTGTGGGTAGGGTACACAGTCAGCAGCCACAGCAGGGTGATGGGAACACCACAGGAGAATAGAGAGATACAGTGTAGTGGAGTCACACACACAACACACAAGTAAGGAGTACTGTGTAAAAAAAAAATAAAAACAGCCTGGTGTTGTTCTATCAGGAATTTTATAGGGTGGAATAGAAGAACGCTCAGCAGCACAGTACTACAGAATCCCTTCCCCTTTCCTCATGATTATTTTACTTTGCTTTGTGGAGTAGGGTATAAAGTAGTAAGTAAAAATGTCATCAAATTCAAATGTTTTAACTTCTCAAAGACTCGCACATTAAACTTAATTTTCCTCACAATCTGTTTGTTTTAATTTCTTCACCTCTCCCCCAGCCATCTGTTGATCGCTCCTTCTTCCCAGTGTGAAACAACTGCGCCAGGCAGAAATGAAGTTTGAACTGTTGTTTGAGACTATGATAAATTCTCTCAGTTTCTCAGTTTTACTCAAATACTCAGCAACTTTAACTTCCCTCGCTCTGTCCGTCTCATCCTGAGGCTGAGCCTCTCACCAACTGTTCCTAAGTTCGGGCCCTTTCTTTTCCTCGGTTCCCACTCCCGACCCGAGTCCCCCCTACCTTTAGTTTTCACCCCCACCCACCCCTTAGCTTTTTATTTATTTTTTTAGTTTGCAATAAATGAACACACACGACGATTTCACAATTAGCAAGCAATTGCCAGAGCCAGAGAGCAGAGCTAGACAGAGCGAGTAGCACAAGCTGCTGCAGCCTGCAACTCCTTTATGGCACTGAGACTTCACTAAATGAAAGGAGCTGCAACCGCGTGGTTTACTTATTCTACCATCCACCACCTGACCGCAGAGCAGATGGTCGGGTGGTAACACGGACTGGGGATGAAGTACGCAGGCGCCAGTCTCGACTCACACCATTCAGCCCCATCAAGTTTGTGCATGCCATCATGCACCTTTCATTCCACCCTCTTCATCAGCTCCACCCCAGACTTTCTGCCTCCTGTGGCACTGTGCTGCCTCCCTATCCTGTTTCAACCTCTCTCCCGTCCCTTCACGATCATACTGGCGCTGAAGCAGGACTGGAGGGAGCTGACACTATAGGCAAGCTTGCGTTGCAGCTTCTTAATGCATTAAAAACAAAATAAAATAGATTGATTCGAACCCATTTGCGAACCCTCTAGTGTTCGAGTTCTGAATTAGAACTCGAACACCAGGTTTCGTGATGGGTTCGAATCTTTCCCAAATTAGTTCTGACAACCCTAATCCCAACATCCTGTTTGTTTTGCTAGCTGTTTCCCTGCATTGCTCAGAGTTATTCATACATGCATTCACCATGGCCCCTAGGTCTTTTTCCCCTGTTGAGGCCTCCAGCACCTCCCCTCCTAGGGTGTACCTGTGTTTAGGGTTTCCCCGCCCAAGATGTAACACCTTGCACTTGGTGGTATTGAAATTTAATTTCCAGGTGTGAGCCCACCTTCCAGGGTGTCCAGATCCTTGCAGGGCCAACCTCCCTCTTGCCCTCAACTACTGCTGCCATCTTGGAGTCATCAGCGAAGAGACTCATTTCACACCTTATACCCTCCCTAATGTCAGATGTGGCGATTAAGCAGGATCAGACCCAGGTCCGAGCCCTGCGGTACCTCACTACTGATCTCTCTAGGGTTGGAGAGCTCCCCACCGGCCACTACTCTCTGAGTGCGTCCAGCTAGCCAGTTTCCTATCCATCTGATCATCAAATGGCTTACTCCCAACCCCGTCAGTTTCTCCACCAGACCATTGTGGGGAACTGAGTCAAATGCCTTACTGATGTCCAAGAATAGTACATCCACATGCGTTCCCCAGTCCAGTTGTGATGTTACCCATCCATAGAACTCCACAAGGTTGGTTTGACACGATCTACCTGGCACAAACCCATGTTGCTGACTATCCAGACCTCCCACCTCCCCCAAGTACACCCCCAGTCATTCTTTTAGTATACTCTCCATTAATTTTCCCACCTCCGAGATCAAACTGATGGGTCTATAGTTACCAGGTACTTCCCTCGACCCCCCTCTATGGATTGGCACCACATGTGCCTCTCGCCAATCCCTAGGTACCCTCCCTGTCTCAAGAGACCTGTTGAAGAGCTCCGCCAGCAGTGCAGCCAGTACATCCGCCAATTCCCATAGCACTCTCGGATGAATGCCATCTGGCCCAGGAGAGTTATCTTTCTTTAGAGCCTTAAGGGCTTGTCACACCCATTCGGTGGGGATAGCATCATCCATCCCCCCACCTTACTGGCCTTTTTATCTTTATCCTGATGTGACACCCCTGGGGTACTTCTCCCTCCCTCATGCTCCATTTTTATTGCTGCCCCAATCCCACACACTACTGCTTCTATCCCCATCATGCCTTGCTTTGTAAATATCCCATCCCCCTCCCTAGTGAGCACAGAGGTGAAGTACTCGTTTAATACCTCTGCCTGGTCCCTCGCCTCTTCCACCCACCCTCCTTCTGATCTCAATCTGCCGAGCTGGCCCTTAGTTTTTCTCCACTCCCCAATGTACCAGAAGAACCCCTTTTCCCCTCCCCGTATCCCCTTTGCCAGCTGCTGCTCTTTACTGGATTTTGCCACCTGCACCATCCGGATTACTTTTCTAGATGCAAGATGGTACGTTTCCTTTTCCCTATCACCTCTCATTGTTTTGTATTTTTTGTAGGCAGCCTTCTTTTCTCTGACCACTACCTGAACCTCACTGGACCACCAGCACAGTTTATGTGACCTTGCTCCCTTATGCTTCACCTTAGCGCAGGTCCTGACTGCCTCATGAAGTCCCCGTTTTATGACCTCCCATTGCTTTTCCACATCTGTCATTATTGTAATCCCCTTCAAGTGATCCTTGAGAATATTTCCCATGCCCACAAAGTCTGCCCCCTGAAGTCCACAGCCAGTGTCCTAGATCTCGCCCCCCCCCCATGCTTATTTGAAACCAGGCAGTATTGTGGTCGCTCACAGTCAGGGGATCCTGTACAACCAGGTCCCTTACCAGATCCCCATCTGCCAGAACCATGTCCAGAAAATGCCCATCCCTTGTGGGCTCCATCATGTGCTGTGTTAAGAACACATCCTGGAAGATGTCCAGCAGCCTCTGCTCCTTTGCTACCTTAGAGGACATGGTTTCCCAGTTTGTACCTGGCATATTAAGGTACCCCATCAACACCACTCCTTCCCCTTTTGATCCACACTGGGCAATGATGTTGTCCAGTAAACCATCCTCAGAACATCACCCATCCCAGGGCCTATATACCACACCCAGCTTGACATTGCCTCCTGCTGGAGTTCGTAAGGTGACCCATAAGGCCTCCACGCTCCCTCTGCCTCTTCACCCTATTTAGAAATTCTACTACTTCTCAGTGCAGTTTAACCCCTGCAAGGTATATAGTTTTAAACCAAGGATGGAAATGAGAAAGGAAAATGTGGGCACACGGATTTGAACTCCGTACCTCTGGTATGCCGTCCAGCACTCTAACCATTAGCTACAGGCCACTGGTTACAGCGTTGAAGAACTTCCTATTTCACAGTCCACATTCCTTTCTCTCTGGTGTTTTTAATCTGCAACCAGAAACCAATTTAGAAATTCACTACTTCTCAGTGCAGTTTAACCTGCAAGGTATATAGTTTTTAAACCAAGGATGGAAATGAGAAAGGAAAATGTGGGCGCACCAGGATTTGAACTCCGTACCTCTGGTATGCCATTCCAGCGCTCTAACCATTAAGCTACAGGCCCACTGTTTACAGCGTCCGAAGAACTTCCTATTTCACAGTCACACATTCCTTTCTCTCTAGTGTTGCTTAATCTGCAACCAGAAACCAATTTAGAAATTCCACTACTTCTCAGTGCACTACTTCTCAGTGAAGTACCTGGTTAGAGTGCTGGAATGGCATACCAGAGGTCCGGAGTTCAAATCCCGGTGCGCCCATATTTTTCTTTCTCATTTCCATCCTTGGTTTAAAAAACTATATACCTTGCAGGGGTTAAACTGCACTGAGAAGTAGTGGAATTTCTAAATTGGTTTCTGGTTGCAGATTAAGCAACACTAGAGAGAAAGGAATGTGTGACTGTGAAATAGGAAGTTCTTCGGACGCTGTAACCAGTGGGCCTGTAGCTTAATGGTTAGAGCGCTGAAAGGCATACCAGAGGTATGGAATTCAAACCCAGTGCAACCCCACATTTTCCTTTCTCATTTCCATCCTTGGTTTAAAACTATATACCTTGCAGGGGTATAAACTGCACTGAGAAGTAGTGGAATTTAAATTGTTTCTGGTTGCAGATTAAGCAACACTAGAGAGAAAGGAATGTGTCTTCAACCCTAGCAATTTCTATGTCATTTCTAATGAACATAGCCACTCTACCTCCTCTGCCCTCTTTTCTATCCTTCTTAAGCATAGTGTACCCCCTCATGTTTAGGTCCCAGTCATGGTTTTTTGTTGGCCCCGCTTCTGTGACCGCCACCACATCCACCCCCTCGAACAGCATGGCCTGAACTCTGGCAACTTGTTTCCGAGCTCCTGGTATTTACTAACACCACCCTCCTGCACCCTTATCCCTGAGTCCCTTTGTCGAACCCCACCTGAATTCCTTATACCTCCATCCTCCCTCTGATCCTCCTGAAACCTCCTCCCCAGTCTGTTTCCCCTCCCCTTGGGTTTGAAGGCTACTCTCTCATCTAGAGGGAGGCTTCTGGTCAGCCTCCCTTATCCCTCCCCCAACAAGTTTAAGCCCATCTTTCCTGAATGAAGTCTGCCACCCCTGTTTGGACTTCCTTCCTAATGGGGTAAGATGAAGCCTGTCCTTGGCATACAGTCCCTTCTCCTCCCAAACTCCTTCCCAGTTCCCCAACACCCCCAACCCACTTTCTTCACCCCACTTCCTGAGCTGGTCTTTAACCTCTGTGATCTTCATTTTGTTCTCCACTGAGGCCTTTGGTACTGGCAATATTTCTGAAAAGGAAATGTTGCATCCATTATCCCGGCAGACTCTGGCAAGTTCTCAGAACCTTGCTTGGATTTCCAAATGCTGTTTCCCTCTATATCGTTTGGTCCCCAAATGCACCAGAAATCCAGTTTTCCTCCACAGTCCCTAACCAGTTCGTACACCATGAACTTTGCTCTGTGCACCGTCAGCCCAGAGATACTCACTACCTTCACCTGGCTATCGCATCCTCTCCCTCGAATGGATACCTAATCATCGTCTCCCAATGGATACCCATAATCATCCAGTCTCCCAATAACTGAACCTTAACACCGCCATCATCCTTATGGTTACCTCCACTATGCACTCTCACCCCCCTCCCCCCTTATCCATGATCTCAATTCCATGGGAGTCTTCCTGCCTTATGAGAGACCCCCTTGTCACCTCTCCTTTCTGCCTCCCTTATTATTTTGCCCACTTAACTCAGACCCCTTCCCCCAAATAGGTGTCCCCTTTAACCCTCTCTTATTCAAGCCATTTATCCTGGCCCTGATCGCTCTCATTCCCCACACCGCCATCCTCTCCTTGTAAAGCACTCTCTACCTCCAGAGGCCCTCAGGTTCCTCTTACCTAGGGCCCCATCCATAGTAATGGAACCTCCTGAAGGGGTGGCCCTCTGCCGCCTCCTTGTCTTCCAGTTTCTCTCCAGTCATGCTGTCCTCTCTCTTGTCTGCAATATGTTGCATCTCCCACAAATGCTTAACATTTAAGTTTCCCCTTCTCCCTCTGGGACTATTTCTATCCTTTCCATTGCTAGCCTGTGATGCCCTATGGGTATCCGACTCCCTCCCTCCAGCCTCTGTATCAGTTTCCTCATTTCCACCAACCCCTTCCTCCCCCTTTAGGTTGCTTAGTAGTTCAAATTTATTGTAACACTCTATGCCAGCCTCCATCAAGTGACCTGAGTTTCCCCCAACTGCCCCACTAAGCTGCCCCTCTTCCTTCTCTCTTGCCCTGTACTCCTTTGGTGCTCCCCTCCCACAGTCTGCTCTTCTAGGCTTCCCCACAACAGCCCTTCCCTTCCCACTGTCTGCTCTTCTAGGCATCCCCACAACAGCCCCTCCTGACTCTTCCCCCTCCACTCTCTTTATATTCTGAATGTTTACCCCATAAGTTTTCCCCTTAGCATTGACATCCCTATCTATGGGTACTCTGTTCCTAATATCCCCCCTCCTGCTTGCTGTAACGTAACCTCCTCTAATTTTTGAGAGTTGCCCCAGTCTTCCCTCAACCCCATCCATCTTCCACCCATATGCACACCCCTTATCCTTGGACACACCCCCAACAACCCTAGCTTACTCCTTAACCAATATTCTTCACTCCTGATATGAGATAGCTGTTTACAGAGTGGGCAGCCCCTCTCTCCAGTCCTAATTGAGAATTATTGCCACCCACAGCCTGTGCAGCCTCTCAACCTTCCTAAGATGCCTGCCGTGGGAATGAAGCCACCCTGTTTGTCCCTCTCTATTCATAATGGGCACATCCCCTTTTCCAGTCCCTTCCCTGAATACAGTCTCTATACTGACTGCAGTTGTTTACGAACCCAATTTCAACCCCACCAATAATGTTCCCAAGTCTCACAAACAAACAGTCCAGTGTGTGTCCAGTCCTGCTAACAGTGTCTGTATGCAGACGTCAGGTACTGTATGATGTCACAGACCACCAGTTACTGTTGCTTCGAGTTTCAGTCACAAACAGAAATACACAGCCCTTCAATGTAGATATCAAGTACTGTATGATGTCACACGCCACCAGCTCCTGTTGCTTCAAGTTTCAGTCACAAACAGAAAGGCACAGCCCTTCAATCCCAACCCCCAGTGGCTTTTTAGTATTTAAGAAAGCCTACAAAACAGGGTGAGTGAGAGGGCTCTACCACCAGGCAAACATACATTTAAATTTCACTCTACTTATCACTGCCAAACAAGTGTTCCCACAACCAGCACTCAAGCCCCAATAGTTACAATATCACAGCCCAAGTAACAGTTGTAACTCAAAGTAGTAATTTTTAACACACAGAACTAATTTCAGTGCAAACTATTCAAATATTTCAGTTAAAACAGACAATAAATCAAACCTCTTTCCTAAACACCCTCCTTCTTCTATTGCAAAATGTTTTAAAATAATTAAATAAATATATACATTTCCCCCTCTAGAGTTTCTCCCTATCCCCAAAGTCTACACATTTCAATGGGGTTTGCGCACTTGTTGTGTGGTCGCTGTTTTGCCTGACATTGTATTGGAGCATGACATTTTGCTTGTGACATTAATTGCTGCTCTGTTTTTTTGTATTAGTCATTATGACCCTGTGCCATTGACGTCAGACTCATCCCCCTCCAACTCCTCTCTGGAAAAAGTAGTTGGAGGAAGAGTGGATCTAGAAGTGCCCAGCCCAGCTTTTGGGGGTTGAAAGACAGGCAACACTGCCACCGGCAGCAGAGGAGGAGTTGGCACTGAGTCCAGCACCTGTGCAGAAGAAGTTGGCACCAGTACCAAAGGAGCTGGCACCAGGAAGGCATTGCCAAGAGACTGAGTCCTGTGCTGAGGAACCTCAATGCAGGAGGTGGTACTGGGATAGGCTACAAAAGGCATGATTCTGGCTCTGGGCCCACTACTCCAACAGCAAAATCCATTCAGCACAGAAGTGATCAGAGAAGGTACCTGGCCCAGTCCCAAGACAGTGACAATGCAAGGGGTATGGCCAATGAGAGAGACATCAGTGGTGTGGTCACCAGCAAGGACTCCAAGACCGCTGCCAGAGCCAAATGCTCTACTTGGCTAGAATGTCCCAACTGTGTTTCCAGTGTCCCTGGTCCCATGGGACCCAGAAATGCAGGAACGGGCAAACGAGCTAGACACTGTACCCACTGCTCCATAAGAGCTGCCCAGTGGTGAAACTGCCCACTAGAGTCCCTACAGGAGGGTAGGGAAGGGTTTTGGGCCCAAGACATTTAACTGCCATGAGAGGAGTCATCAGGGAAACTGATGGTGCTGGAGAGGGCCTCCTACTCCTGAACCTCAAAGACCTCATCAAAGACGTACAAGAGGGAACCTCGAGCAGTACTGCTTCTTCCCATTTCCAATGGGAAGAACTCGAGGTCGAGCAGCCTGGGTCCCCAGTCAGGATTGGAAACAGGCCTGCTTCTTTCTACATTTACAGGAGGGCGGTCCTCACTCCTGAACACATGACTGTCTGTCGTCACAACCATCCATCAGTGAGAGAAGTGGACTGGACACGACCCCGCTGCCCAAGCAGCATGCCTGAAGAGGCTCCTGCAGATTGCTACTCATGGCAGCATGCTGATTACAGCAGCCCCTGGATTCCTTTCAATATTTCTCTCTTTTGTGGTTTGATGCTCAGTAACTTGTTTTTTCTAAACTGAGAATGAATCAGTCTGCATGATCTAAGTGAATTTCGATGTAACTTAGTACTGAATAACAGTACAATAGCATGTAGCTAGAAAACTGAAGTTTCCATTTTATTTCCAGTCAAACCTAATAGGAGTTCATTTTGATTAACTATATAGTGACTGCATGGCGTTGTATTTTATTTCACATATTCTGAATATTTATGAGTTGTCATAATTTATAGGGTGTTTCTCCCATTGCCTTGCCCCTGATGAAGGGTTCTTCCCAAAGCACTGGGGCAGTTTGGTGGTGCGGTCTTAGTGTGTCTGCATCACACTATTTTCTATTATGCATTTGTAACCCCCTTGTTCCCTGGGGTTACTAGAATGCCACTTAGAATCAGTGGCAGGCAGGGAGAGGCAGCTTGTGAGATGTCAGTTAAATGGGTTTCACACAGTCACAATCTGTTTTCAGTCTCAGCTGAGCTGGAGTGATGATGTCACCTTAGAATTTTCACAGCAGCATAAGCCACAATGAAATGCTAGCTACAGGGGTTAGCAGTAGAATGTTGGAAGAGAGTCAGTGGTAGTCTGAGTTGGAGTCTGTTCGGAGAGTCTGGAGAGTGAGGAGTGTTGCAGAAGGCAGCTCCTCAGACTTAGCTCTACAAGAGAGCTTCCTCAGGAGATTGGGTTCGTGTTCTCACCCTAGAGAAGAACACAGAAGACCTATAGAGTGAAGTGGTAGAGACCGTTCCTAGAGGGTTTTCCAGTGCCCCATCCCTAGAGGGATGAGGGGGAATTCTAGGATTCAGGGCAATGCCCTGGTCCAGCCTGGAGAGTGGTGAAGCTGCCTAGATTCATTTGTTCTGTGAGCACCTGAGACTTTTGTGGAAAAGCCCTGGGGCACCTGCATTCCTGTGGTGAGTTTTCTCTGACAAAGGGACTGTTCACCAAGCCTGTGTTTCTGTTTAAAGTGATTGCCTACTATGGGGGTCCAAGGGAGACTAGCCAAGTACAGAACTTTTAAGACAGGGTTTCTGAGAAAGTGTCTGCCTACTGTGGGGTCTGAGGGAGACTTGCCAAGTACAGAACTTTAAGACTGTGTCTGATTTAAAAGCATCTACTAAAGTGGGGGTCTAGAGTAAAGACATAGCCATACACAGAACTTTTAATTTCATGACCCCTCCAAGGTGTGAGAAGTAGAATATTAAATGTGCAAGACATTTCAAGAGAGCATCTACAAGAGTGTTTTAGAAATAAAATGTTGCTAAATAGATGAATGGCTGAGTATAAATATTGGAAGCAAAAGGTGGGAGACTCCCCATCTGGAGTAACCATGTTTACCTCTCCGGGTTCAATATGAAGTAGAAGTACAGGTTCATAGACATGTTTGTAGTGACTACCCCATCCCTCTCGGTGGTGCCATGTGTGAGAGGAGCAGCCCTGCTAGTTGGACAAGGGGGGGCAGTGGGGAGGTTACAAAATGGAGGCACTGCTGGGATTTGTTTGGAATTTGGCAGAAAACAAGAGATGCTTGCTCAGGTTATGGTTAGCGTTTTGTCTGTCTGGCATTTTGTAGCCCAAAATCAGAAGCTTTGCACGAAGAGATTTGCCAGGAAGTACAGCCATATGTGCCGCTTTGTGCCTGCTGTCTATGTGCTGCTATGATTGTGCCAATGTTTATCAAAGAGCTATAAAGCCTGATTGTGTGTGCCCTTGTTCTGCATCGAAAAGAATGTTTGCCAGCTTTAATTTTCAAGTTGTAACAAGAAAAAGTATGGAGAACTGTGGGAAACAAAGAGACATTGTGCCCTGAAAGTTTAAAATGCTTGCTGTGTGGACTGGGGAGTCGTTAGAGAAATTGGCATGAAAAATGGTTAAAATGTTGCTCCCACCATGGAGTTACAGTTGAAAATAAAAAGTTGTTTTGCAGTTTAAATTTTGCCTGCTCGATGATCACTGTGAGAAGAAGAGCATGAGAAGAGAGAGGCTCATTTGCATGGCATCAGCTATTGGTGAGATTGCAATCACTCCCACCTCCAAGCCAGCTTTCTAGTGCTGCCCAGTGTTCGAGAGTGAGAGAGCGAGTGGTGTGCGAGCTGGCTAGCCAGATGAGCTGCGTGACTGTAAACATTCTAAAAGTTAAAACATTGGAATTTTCTGTACTAAATCGGGCTCAACCCATATTCGATCGACTGGGGAGAAAGTGGGTATTCGTAGGGACAGTCAGCAAACCTGCTAGCCCGTTTCAACTCAGAGGCTCTAAGATCAGCTGTAGGCTGAAATTTCCATCAAAAAGCCAGCTACTAATTCAGTGAGTACTATTCAGCAAAATTGGGCTCAAACTGTGTGTGGTTTTTCTAAAGTCAGATAGATCTGTGTGTAAACAGTGTGATTGTTTTGCAAAGGAGGACTGTGTAAAGTAAATCCAACCTAAGCAAAAATTCTGAGCATTAGACTGTGAGCATGTATTATGAATTTAGCAACAGTGTAAATTCTGGAGCAAAAAGAGAGACTGTGAGTTGTATGAGAGGCGGCGACAAACAGGCAATAAAGTTCATGAAATACTGTGGTTTTAGTGACTTTAAGCAAGTAAAAGTGATTGAAAGCTAATGTAAAGTCCTAGAAAATCATATAAATGTGCTGAGGAAGCAAAACAGTGCAATCTGTGCAGTTTGAGTAAAATTTATCAGTATGCAGTAAATCGGATGTGCAGTGGCTTGAGTCAGATGTGGAATGTTGATATGCCAGGAGTGCTGCCACTGCCATTGAGGGGTGGTGTAGTAATGTAAACACAGCAGCAGGGAGCTATTTTGTGAGACTGTTCAAAGTAAAGTGAACTCAGTGATAACAGTGAACTTTGTGCATTTTTCTACAGTCATGACTTCAGGACCATCCCGCTACCTGGATCATGCCTGGGCTTGGATAGTAGAAGAGGTTACCAAATTAAAAGAAATACAGAGAAATATTTCTACAGTGGAAGTTTGTTTCCTCATGTTGTGATTCCCGGATACCCTGTGAGAGTATGCATAATGTGCCTCAAGGCTGGAAGGGATGTTTTATGACTCCTCACTGTTCAGGGTGCTTAGAGAAGCAAGGCCTAACTAGTGCACCCAAGATCTGCTTTGGCTCCCACGGGACAAACTTCAAGATCCTGCAAGTAGCAGCACACAGCACCAGGTGGAACCTGTTGGGGGGCCAGCAGAGTGTGGCACAAAGGAAGATGGTGGATGTATAGGCAAAATAGAGTCCTCATGATGTCTCCATGCCCAAGTCACAGATGGACAGTGTGGAGGGAGAATCAGTGGATCCATGGAGAGAGGGTCCAAGTCCTAGCCTCATTGGAGAGGATGAGGTTCAAGAGACCCTAGATTGGTAGGTGTCTACCTCCATGCCCAGTGAATAGTGGACAGTCTCGGGAGTGAGGATGACTGCTCGCTCCTGGGCCCAGGTCCTAAGTGAGGAAGAGGAGGAGGAGGGAGCTATGTATCCTTACGATGAGGGTGCTAGCCCACAGCCTCAGGCTTTTGCCTTGGAGGAACCAGAAGAAGAAATTGGTGACTCCACAGCCCTGTCCCAGGAGGAGGGGTCAGGGATCTGTTCTATGTAGCTTTGAATATGTGACACTGGCAGAACCAGGACTGGCCACCCCCAAGCCAGGCCGGTGGTCATGAACTGACCAACAGTAGTAAAGAGAAAAGACTGGTTTGTAGGAAGGCAGATGAGATCTATGGAAGGTCCTTTCCTACCTTTCCTTGGTGAGTCTGGGAGGAGATTGAGAAAACAGGAGAGCCTGACTAGTGGAAGAAGCAACCAAAAGGTGCATCAAGGTGCAACTGATATGTCAGAGACAAAGTGGTTAAAGACAGACCTAGTTTTGGAAGTGGGCAGGACGCTGTTCATAGACACTGTCGTATTGGGGACAGAAAGGGCAACAAGACTTTCTACAGTGTGAATTATGAGTGCCCAGGCGGCATAATAATTCTAGCACCTGACCCACTGTGGTACTGCCCTCAATGTAACCAGCTTCCTGTGAATGTGCCCATGCCTACCAAATGGAAAGCAGAGCAGTGGTAGCCAGTGCTACCATCCAGCCATTGCCGTACCCATGTTGTTATGCCAGTCTGGTATTCCAGGATCCAAAGGTGCATCCAGATTCATCAGCCTTGCAGTGTGCCTTCCAGTTCCATTGCCAGGCCTTCCAGAGGACATCATCCAGAGATGACATTGGCCCAGCTGTTTCCTGATTCATCGCCTGGGATTTTGGATGACTTCAATCTAGCTGTTCTTGTCCTGTTTCAAGGTTCCATCTCCAGATGACATTATCCCAGCAGTTTCCAGATGTCCATCCTGTCATTTTCATAAGATTTCCACCCAGCTGTATCCAAAAAATACTGCCAGGGAGAGTCTTCAGCTGGAGATCCAGGTGCTGTTCCATTTTGTCCTTCTTTGAGGGACTGGTAAGTCCAGATTTTTATTACTTTATTGACATTGCAATACATATCCTACAGCTGGCAGACTACAGACTGTTAGACTGACCACAAAGACTCTCCCCTTTGGGACTACAGTACGACAAGAACTGTACTTCACCGGGCTCCGTCCCAGGAGAGACTCTTTCATGGACCTTGCCTTCAGGCACTGTTGTCACTAGTTGGGACATTTAGGGCCTTCCAAAAGGTGTATTGTACATAATGTTGATGTTTTCACTGTTTTGTACTTTTCTACTTTTTCTAAAAAATATTTTGAGGATTCTTCAGTGTTTTGATGGTAAGGGTTATGGTTGTATACTGTGTTTGTAGATTTGGGGTGTATTTTTGTCTTTTCTCTTTCAGGTGGTTCCTGATGAAAACAGAAGAGAAGACAAGAGGAAGATTGGAGGGCCTCATCGGAGTTCCTCATGTGCTTTAAAGTGTTGTGTTTAAAGTACTGTGTAGTTGTTAACATGTGTTAACCTTTTTCCTTCTACAGGTGTAGTTGTGGGGAGTGTGGGAGTGTAATGCTTGGGTGTAGTGTTATCTCTGCGGTTTGGTTTGCAGGTGTCCAGGGATAGAGGGAGGTTCCCCTGTTTTGGGTAGGTTTGCTTTGGTCAGATAGGTTTTCCCTAGAGGGCTAGGGGGATAGACAGGCTGTGGTCCTGACTGGCCATAGAGGCTGCAGTGCTGGTCTATTAGGGCTATGCTCTGGACAGTTCTTCCAAGGCCACTGGTTACCATAGTAAATTCGTAGTGTAGGGGCTGATGCATCAGCCAATGGCCTCTGGGCCCTTAGTGTTGTCTGCCTGTGCCTGGCACATGGTAGGGGAGATGGTAGCTCTACCTCCCTGCAGTCAACACATAGGGTAGGACGGCCTGGTGCTTGGTAAGTAATGAGCCCAGACAGTCATTTTCCTGGCTGAGGGTGGGTGTAACCCCCTTGTTCCCTGGGGTTACTACAATCCCACTTAGAATCAGTGGCAGGGAGAGGCAGCTTGTGAGATGCCAGCTAAATGGGTTTCACACTATCACACTCTGTTTTCAGTCTCAGCTGAGCTGGAGTGATGATGTCACCTTGGTAAGCCACAATGGAATGCTAGCTGCAGAGGTTAGCAATAGAATGTTGGGAGAGAGTCAGTGGTAGTCTGAGTTGGAGTCTGTGTGGAGAGTCTGGAGAGTGAGGAGTGCTGCAGAAGGCAACTCCTCAGACTTAGCTCTGCAGAGAGAAACCTCAGGAGATTGGATTGTGTGTTCTCACCCTAGAGAAAAATGCAGAAGACCTGTAGAGTGAAGTGGTAGAGACCATTCCTAGAGGGTTTTCCAGTGCCCCATCCCTGGAGGGATGGGGGGGTGGAATTCCAGGATTCAAGAGCGATCCTCTGGTCCAGCCTGGAGAGTGGTGAAGCTGCCTAAATTCGTTTATTCTGTGAGTACCTGAGACTTTCTGTGGAAAAAGCCCCCGGGCACCTACATTCCAGTGGTGAATTTATCTCTGACAAAGAGACTCTGTTCACTAAGACTGTGTTTCTGTTAAAAGAGTCTGCCTACTGTGGGGTCCGAGCGAGACATGCCAAGTACAGAACTTTTAGACTGTGTCTGATTTAAAAGCATCTGTTAAAGTGGGGGTCTAGAGTAAAGACATAGCCATATACAGAACTTTTAATTTCATGACACCTTCGAGGTGTAAGAAGTAGAATGTTAAATGTGCAAGACATTTCAAGAGAGCATCTACAAGAGAGTGTTTCAGAGAAAGGTGTAATGACCAGAAGAATGGCTGAGTATAAATATTGGAAGCAAAAGATGGGAGACCCCCCCCCCAATCTGGAGTAACCATGTTTACCTCTCTGGGTTCAGTTTGGGCACCTTTGTTTTCTCTCAGTGCATTTGGCCAATGCCTGAGGAAAACACCCAGATGTGGGAGTTTGGATTTCCAGTGAGCCAGGATGTGCTCGTGGGTGGTCAAGGAAGCCACCAAGAATTCCTCATGAAATATGGGAAAGTTCCTAGTACTGGCCAAGGGTGCCAAGTCAAGGGAAAGAAGGGAAGTGTACCGGTTCGGGTCATGTGTGCCAATCCATTCAGAACCTGAGGGTTCACTCTGTGTGTGCTCTGTACCGCAGTAATCTGCATTACCAGTGGGAGTAGCCCTGTGGGGGGATCCATTTTTGCTTTGTTTATTCTCTGTGTATGTAAATAAAAGCCACACTCTAGAATCCCAACCTGGTTTGGACAGTACAATTATTGCTTCCAGTGTCTGGATTTACTCGGGTGCCACTGACCAGAAGTGCAAACCTTGCATAATGCTGAGCAAACGTTTTCTCCCAGAGACCCAGGTTGATGGCCATGCTAAATGGTCCCCCCAGGTATGAGCCAAGTAGTTGCCACACTTGGTTTGTCTGTCTGAGGATGCCAGGCTATGAAGTAGAAGTATGGGTTCATAGACATGTTCATAGTGATTACCCTATCCCTCTTGGTGGTGCCTTGTGTGAAAGGAACAGCCCTCAGTAGGGACAAGTGGGGTCTGTGGGGCAGGTTACACATTAAAACATTTTACTTCTCTAGATTTTGTCATTTAGTGTAATATGTTCAAGTTCATTAGTGTGCGGTACTCTTGATCCTTGTGGTACTCCACTGGTCACTCTTCCATCCCCGAGTGACTGCCTTTACCACCACCCTCTGCCTACTATCTTTCAACCAGTTGGTTACCCAGTTTACCACCTTCTCCCCCACTCAGTTTACTAAGTTTCTTAATCTGCCTTCTGTTTGGTACAGTGTCAAAGACCTTAATGAAATCCAGATAAGCATATTCAGTGCCCTCCCTCCCTTGATTCATGTCCCTAGTTCCCCAGTCAAGGATATCTATTAGATTTGTTTGACATGACCTTCTGTGTGGTGGTCCAGAGCCCATCTGCCTCCAGGTACTTCATCAGTCTTTCCTTCAGAAGGGTTTCCATTAATGTCCCCACCACTGACTGGTCTGTAACTGCTAGCCTTCTCCTTGTTGCTGCTCTTGTGCAGAGGGACCACATCGGCCCTTTCCAGTCCTCTGCAACTACCCCCATCTCCAGTGAGTTGCTGAATAGTTTTGCCAGAGAGGCGGCTAGCACTGTGCTCAGTTCCTTTAGCATCCTTGGGTGGATCCCATCCTGCTCCATTGTCTCGCTTACCTTTAAGGCTTCCAATCTACAGCAAACTCTTCCAAAAATAAAGACTTGTGTCCCTGCCTCCACCCACCCACCTCCAGTGTCTGCTAATGCAGGTCAAGACATTCCTCCTCCCTCCACTGTGAAGACCAAGAAGTAGTTGTTAAAAAATGTTTGCTTTTCCTTGATTTCCTCCACAGCCCCACCTGCTCTCCTGATCCACACTATCCCTCCCTGGCCTTGCCCTCCTTTTCTCATGTACCTGAACAAAGTCTTATCACCTTTTTTGATTTCCTAGGCAATCCTCTCATCTGTTTAAGCCTTTGTTTCCCTAACCTTTCTCCCCACCTCCCTTTATAGATATACCAACCAGTTCCTTTCTGTTCGGGTCTCCTTGTATTTCTTAAAAGTTGTCTTCTCCCTTACCGCTTTAACCACCTCCTCTGAGAATGGTAATGGCCTCCTCCTCCTCTTATTCCTTATTTCCTTCAAACAGCTTGCTGTTGCCTTGGTTATATCCTTCCTTTTCATTTTCCATGTTGCCTCCACTCCCACCTGACCATGACCCCCCTTCAAGTATCTACTCAGGCAGTTTCCTGTTTCTTTAAAATCTGCTCTTATGAAGTCCAGGACCCTCATCCCAATGTGTTTTTTTCCTGGCCGATCTGTATGCCAAACCACACTGTACAGTGTAGCCAGGACACTACCCACAGTGACGT
Organism: Neoceratodus forsteri; assembly: GCA_016271365.2. Lineage (NCBI taxonomy): Eukaryota > Metazoa > Chordata > Ceratodontiformes > Ceratodontidae > Neoceratodus > Neoceratodus forsteri. Next base: position 1,074,777,322 of record CM057453.1, read on the forward strand.
CTACAATGCAGTCCCTGTACAATGTACCCAGGGGGCTACCCACTGTGATGTTTGCAATGCAGACCCTGTTCAAAAGTACCAGATCCAGCAGCATTGCCCTGTTTTAGTGGCTTCTGCAACCAGCTGCCTAAGAAAAATGCCCTCTTAGAGAGTCTAAGATGGCCCTGCTTCTAGTTATGGATGTGGTTACACTGCCCCACTCCACATCCAGCAGATTAAAGTCCCCATAATCAGTGCTCCCCCTTGTCATTCTGCCAATGACCGCTCCCAAAACCCAGACCAACTCCTCCTCCTCTGTTGGTGGTCTGTACACCACCTCAACGTGGATCAAGGCCATGGACCCAGCCTCTAAGCCAACCCAAGGAAACCTCTAGTTCTTAATCATCCACGTAGCATCTGTGGCCTTTCTACTCTCCCTTACATAGAAATCAACACCCCCCTTTTCCTCCCTGTCCTATTCTTACAAAACATTGTATAACCTGTCAGGAGTGTTAGGAGGCAGTATAGTGCAGTGGTTTAAGGCTCTGAGCTGCAAACCTGGAAACCTGGGTTTGAGTCCCACAGCCTCCATTTACATACTGTGTGACCGTGAGCAAGTCACTTAACTTCCTTGTGCTCCCAGGTCACACCTGTAAAACAAGCTTCAGCTTAGTGTGTCTCTCCTGGTTAAAAAAAAAAAAAACCGGAATGGCACATCCCAGCTGTGGTTGTCGGCGCACCATGATTCTGTTATTACCACTAGATCCAGGTCTACCTCTGTAATGGTTGCCTCAAGGTCACAAATTCTGTTTTCTAAACCCCTGCTGATGGCACACATGGCTCTACTCTGCTCTCCATTCCCTAGTCCATTCTTCACCCTTCCTATGTCCCTGGTACTGCCTTCCCCCTTTTTAACCATCCTCTGTCCACCCTACCTAATTCCTCTCTCACCCCTAGACCTACCTCCCGACTCTTCCCCCTGCTTGTCCCCATGCTCCTCAACCCCACCAGAATTTATTTCTCCAGGGCTTCTCTCTGATGCTCCACTTTCCGGGGTGACATTCACTGCCTTCCTCATCATTTCTGCTTCCCCTCCTGGCTAGTTTAAATGCCCAAAGAAGTAACATTTAAACCTTCCACCTAGGACTGCCACTCCCCTCCTGAATGGATGGAGATTATCTCCTCTGTACAGGCCTCAACCTTCCCAGGTAGGACCAAGTCCCCAGTGTAGCCAAACCCCCCAACCCTGCACCATGCCTTCAAACAGTCACTGAAGACACTGATGTGATGTTCGCTCTCCTCCATTCGGCAATGTACAGGTAGCATGTCAGCAAAAGCCATCTGCCTCCCACCTTGTTACCTCCTCTCTGGAGGACCGCCACATCCTCCCTTGCCACTAACATGGGTACCTCATCTTGGCAGTCCCATCCCACCAGAACAGCAAAAGGGTTGTGTAGTGGCACCAGCTATGAATATGTTCCCAGTCCTCCACCCCACCCTCCCAGAGCCCACCACAATCCAGTCAGCCATCCTTCTTGGCAATCTCTGAGGCAACAGTGGTGGTCTAAGTAGTCCCTGGGTGGGGAGGAGGTCTCCCAAATCTCAGCCAACTCAACCTGCAGTCTACTGACCTCTTCCTTCAAGTTTAATTTAATCCTTATCACCTGAATCTAGATAGGGTTTCTCAGGTTTACACTCTGTCACCCCCTTCTTACCCCTACCCTTGATAGGAAGCTTCCTTTTTGTCCCCCTTCCCCGGTTATCTTACCCTTTTATCACCTGGCCCTAGACAGTGTTTTATAAGTTTTCCTTTGTCACCCATTTCTTACTCTTACCCTAGATAGGGTTTACAAAGATAGGTAGTTCTTACAATACCCTTAACAGGTGCTTACAGTTCCTGCACTCGTGCTGTATAGTATAGTATAGTGTAGTATAGTATAGTATAGTATAGTTTAGTATTGTATATACTTCTCTTTTATTTGTTGGTAGTTGATTAGATAGCGCACATAAAACTCCACTGGCCAACATGCTGTCGAAGCTGACAATTATAACCTCTGGGTCTAGGCCAGAATTTGCTTCAAACTGTATTGTACCAAGTGGCTTCCCTGAAGATATGCGTGTTGTATATTGACTTTAACAGCACACTGACCATACAAGGTTATTGGGGGCATCTAAAAATGCCAATAATTAAAAGAAAATTAAATATTTTTTAGAAATAGTGATCCCCATAATATCAGGGCAGGAACATAAATGTCAAAGGCTCCTTTTAGAACCAGAAATATGACATACCATAGGCCAAAGAAAGGCCCTGTAAACTGTTACACTACTTCTTTAATGGTACTTCGAGCACTTGTAATTGCACGCCCTTCTGTTTTTCCCCCATCTTCCCAAAGTGCAACAGATCTGCAAGGAAAAATTCCTTCTCTTGGTACTCTTGGAGTCAAACATTCTGTAATCCAAATGTCTGCCCACAAGGCACAATCTAAATGTTTGCCCACAAGGTACACTCTAAATGTCTGCCCACAAGGTACAATCCAAACACTTCATGATGTTAAAACACAACACCCCTCCCGCCAGAAGAAAACAACATTTTCTCCCATCTCTTCCCTCTCTCTCTCCTCCCTCTCTCTCTGTCTCTCTCTCTCTCTCCCCAGTCTCTCTCTCTCCCATCTCTCTCTCTCTCTCTCTCTCTCTCTCACACACACACACACACACACACACACACACACACACAAGTAAGCCATGACTTTGTAATCAGGTACGGCCCACTAGGCATAAATCCCTTTTTTCAGAGGTGACCCGGGAGCACTTCAGAGGTTAAGTGACTTGCTCAGAGTTACACGCTATGCAAGTGGAGATTGTGGGACTCAAACTCAGGTCTGCTGGATGTACCAAGCTGAGTCACAGCTCATTACTCTAGCCTATAGGCTATACTACCAGCCCAAACTTACACATTTATTGGAGGGAAGGTGGCATTATAGGATGTGCTCACCGATTTTGGTTACTCCTACAGTCTGATATCCACTCCTACTGGTGTTACAATATGACTGTGCTGTCTTTGAATCAAACATCACATAATCCTAACTGCAAAAAAACAACAACTAAGTAATATGGTGTGTACAAGGGGTCTGGGTTATGGGTATGTGTACAACCTGGGGGTGCACAAAGCAGCACTAAAGGGCCCTTACATATGTTATTTTTCTAGCTACTCCACTGCAGGCAGGCAGGCACATTTCTAGCGACACCACTACAGGCAGGCAAGCATATTCAGAAAGTGTGTGGCCAAGGCAGAGCCATATTCCATCTAGCTAATCAGGTCCAGCATCTCCAACCACCACCTAGCAATTTCTGTACTGGCTACAGACCTACTATAAACATAGGGTGTACAGTAGCAGACCAGTGAGTTCTAGTCACTTTATCAGTCCACTTTCCTGTTTGGGCTGACATGCCAATGTATTTCTACTTCACACAACAACATCCTGGGTGTGCAAAGGTCTGTGGCAGCTAAGAAATGAAGTACAAGCCAAGGTGTGCAGCATCTAAGAAATGAAGTTTCATGAGCTAATCAGTTGATAAAGCATTTGGATAGTTCAAGGGAGGAGAATTTGGTTTTACATAGCACTTTTTCACACACACAATATAACTCAGAGAGCTTTATAATGCAATGAGTCCGATCATGGGTGCAGGAATACATATGCCAAGTAAGCTACAGTGGCTTATAGTTGATTTTAGAGGGGTGCAACATTCTGGGCAATAGTCATCAAGTTTTGTTTCTCCCCACTGCCTACTGCCCACCCTACTCATTATGTAACTGTTGTACTCTGTTTGAGTTATACTAGTAGTGCAGTGACTGTATGCAAACAAATGGAGCAGCCTTCAAGTGTTCAGCGATATACCGAACACAGTCATCGATAACTGCATTAGAGTGTTTTGTTTATGGAGAACAGGAATGCTGAGTAGGAGTAATTCTCTTGTGTTTTTAGCATATCCCAATGGATCATTACATTCCGCCCAAGCACCTATGAATGGACCCAACAGGCCAGTCTCCTCTCAGTCCAGCTGGCTGTAACTGTACCTGAGCAACCCAAAACGCTGAATCGGATCTTTACATTCCAGGTAAATGCAGCTCACTTCTACACTTTGCATTGACATCCATTTAATTTAGGGGTGAAGCAGAAAGCAGAGCAAAGCTTAGTTTAATGACTTATCTCTGTCACTCAGGGAAGTACTTGTACACCTCTACCCTGCCCCACCCCACCCCACCCTACTGCACTGCAGTGTCACACACAGCCTTCTGGCCCAGAGGTGAGTGCAACTCTGAGCCGCAGTGACCCACACTGTAGGATTGTCACTTCAGTGATGTCTGAAATAATTAAACTGTGTATCAGTCTGACAGACTACACCAGCAGTTATGAAGAGCATGGGTTTGTAACCTTTTTCTGTTATTTACCACCTCTGTGAACACACACACACACACACACACACACATCTAGTTAAAGTTAGAGATGGGCAGAAATAAATTCAGGATTATTTCTCTAGTGGAAGCTAGAGATGGGGAAAAAAGCCAGATCTGAAAATAAAATCTCAACATTTAGTATGAAAAACCTCCCTTTAAAATTTGTTACAGTAATTCAAAATGCAAATTATCCTGCAACATGTCAATAATAAGTAAACAATAACCTACAGCAGGGTTTGGAGTCATTGGGGATTAATCCACACCCCAGGTGCATTGTGAGACACGAGTTCACAGGCATACACATGCACACACACACACACACACACACACGCACACACGCACACACGCACACGTGCTTGAAAAGAAGCTTGATAAGAATGTTATAGGGTTCTAGTTACTATTATTTATTTAATCTGAAATTACTTAAACTAGGATAACCCCATGAAGATGTATAATCTTATTTTCATGGGGGTCCCTGGGAGGGCGACAGCTGTCACCAGGGTAACATATTCCAGCAGGAATAGTTACATACAAGTGAAAAGAGTTTAGAACCAGAAGAGGTTTACCCATCACCCATGCCTGGTGCAACTGGACATAAAAGGAGTCAGTCAGCATCGCAGAAGACTTCTTATCAATAAGCAAAGAAAATTACAACTGTACATGAAAAAGATTATTTTAGACTGGAAACAATAACATCCAGTATAAGGACAGTGGTCTGTGGAACTTCTTCCTACATTTCTGAGTTCTGGTGAGCCCATGGAACAGAAGAAAAAAAATTGTGTTCAAATGCAGCACTGCAAAAAAGACACATTTTGTTGAAATGATTACTTTTGGCTTCTCCCTATTCCTGAAGTTAGTCCAGGTGGTGAGCTCTGCAATAACACTTAATGGGTCTTTTGTGTCTGGCACTGGATACCTTGCACTGCAGCTTCACTGATCAGCTCCCCTATACACAAGGCCAGTGTTGCACTTCAGTTTTTTTATATTAACACAGAACACCAGTCTCCAGCTAACTGCATGCTCACTATTTAGTGATGGGTTTCTACTAAGTCTGTACCAGGTCGAATGTGAATGTTACCAATTTAGTGTAGACTGTGTGGGTGGTCACACTTGCCTGGTTTTACTATAGGCTCAAGCTGGGCAGGCAGGATGAAATATTTTTTTTTTGGGGTGGGGGCAAGATGGAAAAAATGACAGCTGTACTGTTCATAAGGAGGTGTGCAAATTGGGCAATGTTGAAAATTTTGAGTGGAAATATAAATTTGTAATGTTACGAGTGTGTGTGGAAACTGCGCAATGCACATTCGTAACATAGTCATTTTATGGACTTTTGTCACCAAATTTTCAACATAGGCATTTAGGACCTCTGCTCATCAACAGTGTCACTGTCATTTTCTTAATCTGTCCCAAATACTGATTTCCCACAATGACCGCGCTATTCTGTGCTGGAAGTGCGAAAACACATTTCACCCAGGATGTGAAAAATGACAGCTGTACTGTTCATAAGGAGGTGTGGAAAAATGCCAAGGTTGAAAATCTGGAGTGGAAATATTACAAATTCGCAAAGTTATGAGTGTGCGTGGTAACACAGTCATTTTTTGGAATTTTTTCACCAAATTTTCAACATAGGCTTTTTGAGAACCCCCCTCATGAACGGTGACACTGTCATTTCAATAAGTTATCCTAAAAGGTGATTTCACGCAGTGACCGTGAAATCACCTTTTGGGACAAAATAACACCATGACAGTGACTGAATTCATGAGGAGGGGTCCCAAGAACCTCATTTTGAAAATTTGGTGCCAAAAGTCTAAAAAATGGCTGAGATATCCACATAAGTTGAAAAAAAAACATTTATGCCATTATACAACTTACTGGCAGGGCCCCATGTTTTCTGCGATTCTGTGGTTGCAGCAGTGGCCACAGAAATCAGGGCTGACCACAGAAATCGGTGCTTGCCACTGTCAGGAGGTCTAAACCTCAATCTCAGGTTCTTGACAATATTGGGAATGCAAGAAATCACAGACATGTTGCATAAGAGTAATAAACTTGTTTATTACTACCAAAAGGGATAAATCACAGTTGCCCTAAGCAGTTCTTACCAATACGAACAGGGAGCCAATGCTAAGTGTTCCCTATACCTCAAGGTTTCTTCATGTCTCTTGGGGTCTCCGAGGTATGAGATGTAATGTCTCACATTATATACCTATGATAATTACTATGGTTACTGTAAGATAGAAACATTTCTAGTTACAGAGATGAGCCCTATTGGCTAAATTAGATGTGGCTCCATGGTCCAAGATAACATTATACAATTTTGTAGTAATCATCACTCTGTGAAACAAAAGAGTACAATTCTTACACAAATCAGTGTAGAAGTACAAATCCCCAAAAGGTGGCAATGCCGACTTATATATCATAATCATTACAAGGGCACAGGTGTCCTAACATCTTGTAAGCAAGAAATACATAAGAAATATATATGCACTAGAAAGCAAAGTGTATAACAATATGCATATATATCCTGACATCTACTTTGTACGGTAGATGCCCTTAGCCCTATATGTTAGTATAACATATGTCTAAACACTAGGGCCCAGATATTCAGACATGCCAAAAAGTGCGCAACAGCAGGAGCAAGCAAGATGTCCACTGTGCCCATGTGCAAGAAGGCGATATTCAAAAACTGTGCAGGTCAAGATGCACCTGCAGCACACGACTGAATATCGTGCCACCTATGCCATAGCGCAAAAAGGGATGTGCAGTGGCGCAGTTCAGATGTGCAATAGCACAACCAGAGATGCTCAGTGGAGCAGTTCAGATGTGCACTAGCACAACCAGGGATGTTCAGTGGAGCAGGGCAGCAGTGCACCAGCACAACCAGGGATGCTCAGTGGAGCAGGGCAGCAGTGAAACAGCACAACCAGGGATGCTCAGTGGAGCATGGCAGCAGTGCAACAGCACAACCAGGGATGCGCAGGCTCAGGATGCAGGGGCCCACCACCCATGCCAGAGATGGGCAGAGGAGCACACAGCAGAACAGACATTGCCCCACAACACCGCATGCACTGCACAACTGGGGGAGAGCTGGAATATCCACCAGCCCATGGATACCAGCAACAAATCCACAGCCGGGCATGGTGCCCCAGCACACACCCTGGCAAGCTGTGACCGGCACACAAGGAGGTCCGACCACCCTATGCCTCACCATCCCACCAATGCAGAGCACACCCTGCACCATGAGCCCCAGACATCCTGCCCAGCAGCAGCGTCCACCAGTGCAGGATACCCCATGCATGCCACCACCCCCACTGTGAAAATGCAACCCTGTGCACCACAGAACCATGCAAGGCAGCCCCACCACAAGCACCCATCTGCGGGTGGCAGCAGACAGCGATGCAATGAGTGCATACACAGTGCCACCATGCACGTCCCCCCCGAGGTACAGCTGAGAGACTGACCATGCGTCGGCACATGAGGTACTTCACATGTGATGGGGCATGCCCCGGACACCACCACCAGTGGCACAGCACCCTGCACACCCTTCCAAGGACATGCCCTGACCCAGCACTGGCCACAGCAGCCAGTGCAGACACCCACAGTGGTGCATGGAAGCATGCGCCACACAGGATGCAACACAGAGCATGGACAAACACCCACCCATGCCCAAGGGCACACCAACACAGGGACACAGTAGAGGGCAACTAAGCTCCTCAGTGTGTGCCACGGAAACTGTACACATGGCCAGCACCTCCATGGCACAGGAGTGCCAGCCACCCCGCGCAGGCACCATGGAGCTGTATGCCACCAGCATGTGCCCAGAGCACATGACAGATAGTGATGCACATCCCCTGCTACACACACAAGCGACAGCATGGAGATGGGACAACAACAACAGTGGAGGCCACAGTGCCACCTGAGGCAGACATGCGCCACACCAGTGACAGGAGGCAACCTGGCACTGTGCCGGGTACAGTGGCTGTCCAGCATGGACAGCCACCACTGACATGTCAGTGGACCGTGCAGGTCACAGACATGCAAGGGTGTCAGCTGAACAGGCCATGGACAGTCTGACAGGTGCACCATGGACACAGTGCATGCACCGTGGACCACTGCACACAGTCATCCAGTGCACAGGGAACAACACACAATCCACAGACAGTGACTGATAGCAACTCCCACACCATAGTCACTTCCTCTATGGACACACACACACACACATGCCCATGACTGCAGCACCCCTGATGCCATGCATACCACTGCAGTTGAGCACATTTAGCCTGCTGCAAATCAGAGTAGACATAACAAAGCAAATGTATTTTAAAAGATCAAAAACAGCTATTTACAGCTATGTACAAAAGGTTGGGGGAGGGCCACAAACCAGGTGGGGTGGTAAGGGGGGGTGAACAAATAGTAGAGGAAGGAGGTGTGAGGGTGGGTCCGGGTAGGGGAAATCAGGTCAGAAATATGATCAGCGGGAGCCCTGCTCCCCACTCTGACTACGCCTCCCACCATGCCCCCTTCGGACTCCCAGATGGTCTATCCATTCCAAAATTTCACGGGAGGCACAGGCCACCTGCAGTATCTCCTGCAGTGTCCGCTCAATGGTCTGCAACTGCCGTCTACCTAGGACAAGGGAGCAGAGTCAGTAGGTGTGAATGCACAACCCCCTGCTGCCCACCCACCGTGCATGGCATACGGCCATGGAACATGCCTCTGTGATGGTGTGCGATCGCCCACAGTGATAATGTCCACAAGACCTGCCCACCCAGGTGCACACAGCCATGCGGACCGCTGCACACACCCACCGCCCAAGTCCCACACAGCACCCCCATGGCTGTACAGTGACATGGCTATGCGGTGCGAAGGCAGTGGCACAACCATATATCTGGTGCACACATGGAACACCTTTGATGCACTCCCAGACATGCAGTGCCACTGGACAGTGCTGACTGTACCATGTTGCGTGCATGGCAGTGGTGTCAATAGATGGTGGCTATGCCCCGCTGCCTGCCCTGTTACACAGCATGCACAAAAAATCCTGGATGTAAGGCACTCACCATCATCAGGGTGGTCCCTGCTCTGGTCTTGTACGGCCACCCTTGCAGCATGATGTGCCTCAAGCCTCGGCCTCCCCTCCCTGGCATGCTGGCACTCCTCAGGGCCTAGGGTGCAAACATGGAGAGAGGAACATCAGTACAATCCGGTAGCAAAGTCCCCCAACCCCCAGGTGTGTGCAATCCCACACAGCCATATCCATCTTCCACCCACCCCTATACCACCACCACGGCCCACACTGGATGGCCCCCCCCACTGTGCTGGACACATGCCACTGCGATACCCATATGGACGTTAACAGAGTATGGATGGGGCACCTACCTGGCCGTGGAACTGCACCCCTCCTGGCATATGACTGCAGGCGGGCAAGCCTGTCCGGGTCCCTATGCTGCAGGTCCCCATAGTGGTGCCTGCACTGCTCAGCAGTGTGCTGTATGCCTGTCGCCTCCTCCAGGGCCACTGCCACCTCCTCCCACACTGCACTCCTGGCCCTGTCCAGGGATGCCTCCCTAAATAGAGCAGCAGCATGGGGCTCCACCAGGGACACTAGGTTGGCCTGTTCGACCTGGCTTCAGATTGGTGCCTGTCTCCGTGCCATCCTCCAATCTTTCAGTATCAAAATGGCACTCTGTAGCGCACATCCACCAAGTGCAGATGCTGTGCATTACTGCGCTGCCATTTCCCATCGCGCTGTCACCAAACAGCTTGAAAGAGGTGCACCCATGCGACGCATGGCGCCTCTAGAGGCAAGGCTGGCGAGGCCAGGGTCTCTCACGCACGGACTGCCACAGGCGATTGGTACTCACTGGAGTGTAGTGGTAGGCACCTGTGTGGTACTTCCTGTAGTGGCTCACTGGCGGCCAGGGCTCCATCGGCACCCACGGTGCCCCAGCCAGAGCGCTATTCATGTGAACAGCGCAGTAGTACCACTGGCACAATGGTGGCCGTGCTCCTGCCTGCCTCGCACAGCACATCAGCAGCACGGCAGGCATCAGCGCCAGCACCTGGGCATGTGCCGCTCGTGTCCACCGTGCACATCACAGAAATGCGCCCTTGCCTGAGCACGCTCAACACACCATGCAGGCGCACAGCGCCGATATCTCAGCCGCATATGCAAATCAGCTGGATCAGCTATTCAATGGTGCAGATACTGCATTAGCATCCACTTAAAATTGCGCCGCCTCTCATTTGATGCTATGCTTATATAAATGCGACATTGGCTGCAGAGGCCATAGTCTGGTATTGCAGTCTATTGTGGTGAGTTGCATGCTGTTTGGGTGTGAACTGTGGTGTGTAAGATGCATGGGACTGCACAGTCAGAGATAACACCTGTCATTCCCACAGGATCAATGATGAGCGATCGTGAGGTGGAGGAAGAGGAACAAAGACGGGAGGAAGAGGAGGCCAAACTTCACCAAGGCAGAAACAGATGCCCTGTTTGAGGCCTACCTTACCAGGAGCCGAGCTCAGCAGACAGCAGAGAACATCACAGGCCCATGCTGCTGCATGGGAGAGGTGGCGACGCGCTCAACCTGCATGGCAGCCACCAGCGGTCAGTGCAGGAGTGCAAGAAGAAGTTGGGCATGGACAGGTGGAGGATTAAGGATAAGGTGGCTGCCATCAGGGCAGCACGGGCTGTGACTGCTGGGGGACAGCCGGCCGCGCAACGCCTGACCCCACAAGAAGACCGGGTTGCTGGCAGCATGCTGCATTTGCCATTGAGGGTGTTCCAGGTGATGGATTCCAGATGGGTGGTAGCCCATCACTGCATGGTAGGTCCTGATCTGTCACTGGGGATGACACAGGGTATGGAAGATACATTAATGCTACTGAGTTCCCTTACAGCTCCTGAGCATCTACATGGGTCAGCGGTGGTGGGCTCATCCACTGAGGGTGATACCATGGACACAGAGGAGGGCCTGTCCACCTCCACAGGTGTCTGATGGTCAGGGCAACAGTGGGCCTGCCTGGCTGTCCAGACTGATGTTGGTGGAGCAGGTGCGGACGAGGCCCTGCCCGTGTCTCAGCATGCCAGTGTCCATGGATGCCAGCATGTTGAGACTCGGACTGGTGCCGGATCCGTCACTGATGATGATGAAGCTCACATCATGGACAGTGATACATGTGGGCTGCAGGATGGCCACACAGCAGGTTACAGCATGGGCATAGCCGTGGGTGGTGCTGCCTTGGAGGCCTGTGTGACATCACAGTCCCAGCCGGTGCCTGTCTGCACCAGTGGGGCAGCACTGGTGTGTGTCCAGGACAGTGGGGCTGTTGCGGCCGCTGTGGCAGCACTATTGAGCCCTGGAGAATGGCAGCCGGAAGGGCAGTGTCAGCAGTCAGCCAATGGCCATGGGGGTACAGTGTTGGGGGTGGCATCAGTGCACTGCCTGTGGACATGCCCAGGCATGGCCCTGGTGTGCATCACCCACCCTCAAGGGGTGCTGCCCATCAGGGCTGCGAACACCGTGAGGGACAGCATGCCGATCAGGTGGATGACCTCTTAGATGAGCACACCCGCATACTCCAAGATTCAGTCGATCAGCAATTGCAGCTTGTGATGGCAGTGGATGCACTCAGTGCAGCCCTGTGCCAGGCAGAGGAGTGGTGCAGCAGGGACACCGGTCTGCTCCTGGCAGGGATGGACCAGCTGCAGGAGGATGTGACCGCTGCCATTGACAGGCTGACACAAACAATCACAGCTGTCATGGCCACAGTGGGCACAAAGTTACTTGCCCATGCGTCGCAGACACCGCGCAGTGCAATGTTCACCTCCCGTTCCCGGCATCGTATGACACCCTCCTTGTCAACACCGGGTTCAGCTGTGGCATCCCGAGCACACCATGTTCGGGTTTTCTGCAGACCTCGGGGCGAGCACGTCAACGCTCAATGCAGTGGAACCCTGGGGACCGCCGAAAGCACCTGTGAGGCCATTGGTCAGCCTGTCACTGCTGGCGGGTCTCAGCAGGGCCCCCATGCATCCGTGATGGCCGTGACACTGTGGTGAGTGACTGACCTGTCTCCCACCAAGGCTACTGTCTGACGCTGCCCTGTGTGCAGTGTGTTGTTCAACGCGCAATGCACGGGTGGGGGCTTAGACACTTACACACACACACACACACACACATACCCATCTGCACAACCTCCCGCTGCTGGCCACTGTGGTGTGTGTGCATGATGATGCCTGTGCTGCACTGTCCACCACTGTGCAATGGTGCCCAGCGCCTGACACATGCACAATGACAGGCACTGGGCGTGGTGGTCTGTGGACGGTGTGTGTGGCTAGGTGGCAGTTGGGGGTCAGCGTGCCTCCCACCCTTGTGCATGTCTTGTGGTGTGTGTGTGTGTGTGTGTGTGTGTGTGTGTGTGTGTGTGTGACCGCGTGCCATGTTAGATCTTGCCCATTCCTGACGGTGTGTGCGGTTCCATGATCAGTCAATTCCCTTTATGACATGCACCCCTGTGGTTTGTCCATGCATGTTTGTGGGTTGTGCCCTTGCCATTGGTGGTTGCACATGGCCCCATGACTTACCTGGGTTGGGTGAAGTGCTTCTCTGTGATGGTGACCCGGTGCAGCTGCACCATCTGGATCAGTTGGGGTCCCTTCAAGCAAGGGGGAGCTGTCCATCACCATCTTCACCAGCGTCCTCATCGTCCCCATCACTGTCCCCCTCTTCAACCTGTACAGCTATCCCACAGTTGTTGGCCATGTTGTGCAGGATGCAACAGGCCAGGAATAGCCCACAGGCCTTTGAGGGGCTATACTGTAGGGCACTGCCAGATGTGTCCAGGCAATGGAAATGTGCCTTCAGCATCCCGAACACCGGCTTGATGACATTGCATGTGGTGGCATGTGCCTCATTGTAGCATTGCTGTGATGGGGTTGTGGGCCACTGGTATGGTGTGAGCAGCTAGGGACAGAGTGGATATCCACTGTCTCCTGTGTGTTGAGGGTGGACATTAGTTTGGTGATCAGCGTCGCCCTGCCATGGGCCATCTAGGCCGGTAACCATGTCACCTCTGACTATGCCCCTCCCAAGATCCATGTCTTTCTGCGTGATTTGCATGCTCACCCACTAGGTGGCCAGTGGGGATGTTCCCACTCTTGAACCTGTGGCACAGTGCAGACTGGTGCCAGATGAAGGCATCATGTGCTCCCCAAGGGTGCATGGCACAGACATTGGTTATGCTCCCCCTGGCATCGCACACCACCTGGCAGTTGATGCTGGCATACCCCTTCTGATTTATGTATGCGGCCCCTTCTGGGCCAGGTGGCGTGTGGATGGCCACATGGGTACAGTCAATGGCCCCGAGCATGCCAGGCATACATGCTACCCTGTGGAACTCCTGTATGTTTGCTGTGCACTCCACTGGTGTGCTGGGGAAATGGATGTACTCCGCAGCATGTGGCAGCAGTGCGCTGTGGAATTGGGTGAGTAGGCATGACGTGGCTGACTGGGTTATGCCTGTCATGTCCCCTATTGGTTTCTGTAAGGTACCCGTGGTGAGCAAGCACATGACAGCTGTCACTTTAGTCTCCACTGACAGAGCATGGCCCTGTCGTGTGGGTGCCTGCATCACATCACTGCACAGCTCACAGAGCCACCTCCAGGATCACCCGGTTCAGGTGGTACTGGCCCACAATCTCAGTGTCAGTGTACATCTGGAGCAGGTGAGGGCTCGTACTGCCTGTTGGGAGACATACCGATGGACTCTTCCATGGCCGTGGCCTCCCTGCTGTCTGCCTTCTCACACCCCCTCATTACTGCCTCCATCTGAATGGTGGCACTGGCCACATCCCTGGCTTGTGTTACCCCCCCAGCAGCTGTATTACCATTCCCCCGCTTGTCCTTACTTGCTACTCCCCTGCACTGGGAACACCTCCCAGTATTGGATGTACTGCCCACTGTCTGTGCCCTCAGTCCTATGTGGCACTTCCCACTTTCCTCCTGTGCAGTGACACAGGCTCCCCACTCCCTCCCTATTCCTGGTGGTTTTCAGGTGTTCTGTCCTGCTCCTGCCCTGTCCTGCTCACAGCTACTGTGTGCCTGCTTGCAGTTAGCTTGCTCCTACATGTGGCTTTCCTGTAGCATTCTTGTGCCTCTCTCTTGTTCCTTTTTTTTTTTTTGGATCATTTCCGCTATTGCGCAACTTCCGTTTGCTCCCCTATTGCTCATGGTGCATGCTGTTGAATATCGAACTCCACCATTTATTCATGGTTCCTCCCCCTTCACTTGTGCATGCATTCATTACTATTGCACTCTTGCGCATTGTGATTTGGGGGCGCAACTGCCTCCCACTGAATATCGCACAATGGCGCATTTTCGGACTTGCGCTGGCGCATCCCTGTTGCGCATGGTGCAACCGTTTTGAATATCTGAGCCTAACTGTCTATGATGTACCTCTGGGGGTACCAATAAGGGTGCAGAGACCTCGTGTAACATTCCCCCCTTGTTGCGTCCCGGGGCAACACAGGCAAAAATAGGGAAAGGCCAGGGAGCAGGGGTCGTTTACAAACCCAACGCGAAGCTTTGTAAGGAACCCAGCTGTCACGGTGTTGCGCAGTGTGCTGCCGTAGGCAGCATAGTTAATCTAACTAAATATCAAAATGCTTGTATAATAACAAAACCTTTAAAGGTAAT
Organism: Neoceratodus forsteri; assembly: GCA_016271365.2. NCBI lineage: Eukaryota > Metazoa > Chordata > Ceratodontiformes > Ceratodontidae > Neoceratodus > Neoceratodus forsteri. The sequence goes on from CM057453.1 coordinate 1,074,792,454, forward strand.
CTCTAACTGTTAGTTAATGCATCGCTCATATCACCCTCATTAATCAATGAAAGGATAGCTTCATTAGCTTTGGTAATATTACTGCTGATGTGGATGAGGTGGGTGTCTTTTCTCTCTAAAAGTGATTTCAATGTAAGTAATAGTGGATCTATGTGTACATTAAAATATAGTAAATATTCAGAAAGGGTGAGCAGATATTTGGGGTTACCATCAATGATGTCAGCATCCTTAAGGGGGACAGGGGTAATAATGGTATGTCCAATGACAGACTTCCGATGCGGAACAAAGCAAAAATCAGGAGCATTTATCACACATGTCTGCGTTCCGTAAGTGTAACTTTTATAACTAGCCACTACACAATATTCCCCATCGGAATTATACTGCATTTTAACAGTGGTGAGTCTCCACTTCTGCAACTGTACTAGGCAGGTGTAGCTTGTCTTGGAAATCCATGTTGACAGGCGATTAACCTCCTCTCGATAAGACTGGTAAAGTTTGTCTGAAGCCAATGTTGAGTCCAAAAAGTCTGTGCCATTAGTGCTGATGACATCGTCCATGGAAAAAGACCAATATATAGTGTTGGGAGAATAATCACATACAGTTTTAATAACATCAAATACATCACACCGACACAAGTAAATATATTGTTTCTTCACACAACAGTCCATGTCGGTGTGACCCAGGCATCCAGGAAAGGATGGAAGACCAATAGAGGAGGCAAGTCCAGTCATTCTCTGTAGATGTCATTATCAAGGTGCCAGTGGAGTGTACAGATGCCAGCTTGTTGAACAAAGCTGTAGTGGGATCAAAATGTGGTAAAGAGACAGTAACAGAAACAAACATTGCATCTTTGATAGAACATTTCTTAGAAGTAAAACAGGGACCAGTATTAGGGTGTCTGGTCACAAACCCCAGGTTCCTAGCTGCAGAAAGAGGAATGGTTAAAGATTGTTGCATACACATAGCAATACATCCAGGGGTTTTACAGCATGGACAATACCATTTAGAAATACTTCTGTCATGTATGGTATCGGGGATTCTTCCAGATTCTAGATCACAGAAGAGATTATTGATGGTAGTAATAATGCATGAGCCATAGGCTGAGCATAAAATCTCATGGGCAATGTATTGTTTATTTGCTTCTTTGTTGTTCTGTTGTGTGAGTGCTTTAATCTTCTCTTTAGAGTCTGTAAATGCCTTAGCAATGTCATGCATATTGTATACAGTGTATCTTTCTTCCTGACCAAGGCCATCCACACCATGCAATAAGGGGGGTAGTATATCATTTACCAAACCAGTTTGAAATTTAGCTGAATGAGATTTGATAGCAGCAATGTCTGCTTTATTCCAAATAGACATAACTGTACCAAAGAGACCTGTGACAGTGCCTGTTGCACCAGTGACATCAGAACTGTCAACTTCACGTGTATTACATTTACGACTTTGATCATCAGGGTTGGGTTTTCTCCTAAAGTTACCTCTATGCTCGGTGGTATGTACCTTGGCAATAGGGTCTTGAGTATGAATCTGAAAAGCTGCTAAACTGTCAAGCAATAATGTACTGTAAAATGCTGAAGTGTTAGTAGTATGACACATACCAAATTCTTTCATATTCCAGTAAGTCAAATTAAACAAAACAGGTATATGCATAAATTTGAAGTTGTTAATAAGTGTACCAGGTAGAGCAGTGGCTGTGAGACCACTATGAGGAAAAGGGGTATGTTTTGGAGATTCCAAAACTGTTTGTCAGTAGGGGGTAACACAGAAAGAAACAGGGCAGCAGATGCAAGGTTGTGTACAGCACAGAATTTTCTAGTAGAGTCCTTAGACAAAGAATTACAATATGAAAGATCAATCAAAGCAGTGATATTGTATAAACCAGAATGTCTAAGACATACCTCTCAACCTCTCCACATTAAAAATCATAGCACTGCCCTTCAAAAATCATAGCAAAGGGCCAGAATGTGTAGCACTTTCTTAGTTTAAACAATAACATGTCTACAGACAGTGGGCCCCATACAGTTCATGATAAGGAGTGTTCTATCAACATAGTTTAATGATTTAATAGTTTGTGTGTCCAGAAATAGCTCTAACATTATGAGGAAAATCAGCAAACCTATGTGGAGCAAAGGTACATTTGAGTGTGAAAATCATAGCACTATGCGGAATTTATAGCAGTTTAGAGGTATGATCTAAGAGCAGCTTGTAGCAAGGACAGAGAACCATTAGGGGATAATTTAGCATTGGGCCAACCTTGGAAAGTTCCCTCGGAGAGCTTGGCCACAGGGAGAATTTGTCCTTGCGATGTGGTTTGCCACTCAATTTGTAGGGTAGATTTATCAGGAGCAACAACCGAGGCAGTGAGGTAGGCATCAGAACCTTCCTGGACAGTAACCAAACTATCAGGTATATTGATGGAAACTCCCTCTGGGGCAGATGTTGGAAGATCAAGGTGAGGAAGGAGGTGCTTTACTGTGCCTTGGATGCAGGCGATAACTCCTGAGATGAGGAGAAAATGGAACAAGATAGCCATCTTATCAGTATATCTGAAAAGGAAAATCAGACATTAGTAGATTAGTACTATTCCACCCAATGGGGTGAAGAAAAGTAATTATACTCCTTTATACAGTTTCAGTTGGTTTGCATGTAACCACTTGTCAGTCAGTTTATTGTTGTGCAAGAGTCTAACCTGATAAACTGCTGGACTGACCTTGTTGACAATGGGGTAAGGACCTTCCCATTTATTGGAGAAGGAGTGTGTGGGATGTGGAAATTGGAGGACCATTACCTGATCTCCAACTTGCCAATCCACTTCTTGTGCATGTTTGTCAAACTGTATTTTGGACTGTTGCTGAGCTTTGCCCATGCAATTGGCTGCATACAAGTGTGTGTGTATGAGGTCTTGTCTGAGTTTATCCACATATTGGTCTACAGACACATGGTCTGCAGTGGGGGTGTCAAACAACAGGTGTTCAGGTAATCTCATCTGTCTTCCAGTCATCACCTCAAAGGGTGTCAACTGGTGGTGGCTGAGGTGTGCCCTAATTGCCATAAGGAGTAATGGCAATAGGGAATCCCAGGTCTTGGGATTGTCCTCAATTAATTTGGAAAGCATTTGCTTAATCCGTCTGTTGGCTCTTTCTACTTGACCTGAAGATTGAGGGCGGTAAGGTATGTGGAACTTCTGTTGAACTCCAAGGAGTTCAAGGGATTCTTTCATCAACTCACCCAGAAAACTGGTTCCTTTGTCGGAGTCTACCTTGAGAGGTAGGTCCCACCTGGAGAAGATTTACTCTACCAGGATTTTGGCAGTGGTTTTAGCAGTACATGTCTTAGTGGGGAAAGCCTCGACCCACTTAGAGAAAAGATCAGTTACCACAAGAGCATACTTGTTGTTTCTGCTGGCATTGGTCAAGGGACCAATAAAATCAATCTGTATGGCATGCCAAGGGCCTGAATGTCTTTGTGGTAGGAGTTTTGCATTTTGTTTGGTAGGGATTGGATTGTTTTGTGCACAAACAAGGCAACTGTCTATGTACTGTTTGACATCTTTGGTGACACCAGGCCACCAGGCAGTGGTCTTGAGTCTCTGGAGGGTATTTTCCACTCCCTGGTGTCCACCAGTGGGGGTGTCATGCACTTGGTGCAAAAAGTTTGACCTAAGGTGCCTGAGGACCACCCACAACTTGGTGGTGGTGTCATCTGGTTGGTACCAGATGAGCTTGTCATCTGGGAGAAACGAACTTACCTTCATGCCTCCGTAAGGGTTATGTGAGAAGTTTTCCTTCTGTACTTTTGTCAAGGAATCTGAACACTTTTTGAGTTCAGTGTCAGCGTGTTGGGCTGCTGAGAGGTCCAAGGGGGAAAAGGGTTTAGATTTCTTCCTGACTGCTTCAATGTGTTCGGCTGCATTGGCCTCTGGATGATCCATCATCCATGTGTGTCCCCCCCCGGGCCCCTTCATTGGCAAAGGTGTCTGCGGTATTGTTAAAGGCATGATAGGTATCATGTATGGAGTGAGCTTTAACTTTGTGTACATAGAGTTTGTGTGCAAACCTTTGTGCCAATGAGTGTATGCATATTACCAGTTCTTTGTGTTTCACTGGGCTGCCATCAGAGGAGAGGAAGGAGTTCTTCTGCCAGAAAGGAAGAAATTCTGTAAGAGAATAACAAACCCAGTTAGAGTCTGTAAAGATGATGGTATCCTCGGTCCCACGCTGGATGAACTCGAGGGCACAGGCCACCGCTACCATCTCAGCATACTGTGAAGATGCCACACCGCAAAGCTTAGAAATGTTGACAGTGTTACCATAAGGGTAAATCACTAAGATACCCATCCCTGCAATCTGTTCTCCCTGGTAGTAGGAAGCTGAACTGTCTGTGAAAATATGACACAATGAGGTGTTTTCCAGTAATTGTGGTGTGACAAGGAGGAAAGGACCCAGATTTGGTAGATCAGTTGGCTGCAGTGTACAATCATGGGGCTCTCCTTGGAAAAGGAGTCCATGTGCCGGCATGGATGGCATTTTAGTTGGGTGTACCTGTATGTCTCTATCCTGGAGAAGAAGTGACCAGTGTGTCAGCCTGGTGTTAGAAACTGACCCATCCTTCACTCTGTCTGATAGCAGAAAGATAGTTGGGGTATGGTTTGTGTTAATGATCAGTGGAGAATACTCAATGATATACAGAAGGTGCTTGACAGCTCAGTAGGTGGTCAGAAGGTTCCTTTCACAAAGGCTGTACTTCTGTTCCACTGGGGTCAAGAGCTGTGACACATATGCAGTGGGTCTCAGGTGCCATGAACCTTCTGGGCCAGAACTGCTGACATAGCTATGTCAGAGGTGGCACTCCAGATGGAATGGCAATGCTGGTTTGGGGTTTACCAAAGCTGGAGCTGAGGTCAAAGCCTGTTTCAGTGACATCACAGCCTGGGTATGTATGGGGCCCCAAGTCCAGGGAATGTCCTTTTTCAGTAGCTCATACAGAGGAGCAGCCTTTTGAGCAAAATCACAAATAAAATCTCTAGGATAGTTTACCAGACCTAGAAACCTTCTAAGAGTTGCCACACTGGTAGGTAATGACAAGTCTTGCAATCCTTGTTTCTTCTACCAGGTAGGCTTCAGCCTTGATCAGTTATTCTCAGGCCCAGAAAGAGTACTGCTTTCTGACACAGTTGTACTTTGCTGGATTACATTTGAGGCCTACTCTTGGATGAGAGTCAATAGTTCATCCAAGAGATCTGAGTGTTGTTCCTATGTGCTGTTGCTGCCAACAGCAGGTCATCCACATACTGCAAGAGACACTGGGAGTAGAGAAACCCTCAAGGGCATCCATCGTGGGTGGAGATGGAACAGGACGGGCTGTTATGGAATCCTGTAGGCAGGTCCACGGTACTGTCTACCTTCAAAGGTGAAGGCAAACTTATATTGACTGTTAAGGCCAATGGCAGTGACCAGAAACCATTGAGATATCCAGGGCACTGAACCATTTTGGTCAGGGGTCAGAAGTCATAGCACATCAGGGGCTGAGGCCACAGTTGGGGCACAACTGGGGGTGACCTGATTCAGCTTCCTGTAGTCAATAGTAAGTCTCCAGGCACCTGTGGGTTTTTTCATAGGCCACACTGGGGAGTTGGCAGAAGAGACACATGTTCTGATTACACCTTGGTTGAGAAGTGATTCTATTGTTTCCCTAAGAGAAGGCAAGGCCTCTGATGGAAAAGGATATTGCAGTTGCCTCTCGTGTGCTGGGCCTGGCACCTCGATCACAGTGTGCATTGTGCCACAGTCATGCTTGTTGGTAGCATCATGCTGGTTGGTAGCAAATGCTTCCAAATGTCTTTGTAGAATGGGGAGAAGCTTTGGGAAAAGCTCATAGTTCTTGAACAAATCTATGATGTCATACTCTTTATTGTTGGCAGATATTGTTGCCACCACATGTGAATCAAGGATCAAAATGGTGTGGTACTGGCCCTGAATCTGAATCAATAGCATGTTAACTAGATCTACCACACAGCTGTGTGGTACAAGGAAGTCAATTCCAATAATACTAGGATGATCATGCAATACCATTAGCTGGAAGGTGTGAAAGGCCTTCAGGTGTCCCAACTCTACAGTGTGGTAGAGAGCGTATCCAGGTAACCTAGTACCATCTACTCCTGACATGTTGGTCCTCCATCTGGTGGACCAAGGAGATGTATCCGGGTGGTCATCATATAATACAGACACAGCTGCACCTGTATCCAACAACACTGTAAGTAGGTGGCCCCGACCTTGGCCTCAGTGCAGAGCCTTCCATTTGTATCCAAGACCAGCTTGTTTACAATCCAGACTGGGGCCTGTAATTGTCAATCTGTACTGGAGGGAGCATGGAGAAGTTGAGCCTGGCTCCTCACCATGCTGCACTGATGCTACAGAGGGAGGTGCTTCTGGGTTCAGGCCTGTATGGGCCTGAGGGCCTACACTCCCGGTATCACCATGGCCTGTTGGGGCCTGAGTTCCCAGCTGTATGGCTGCAAGAGACTGAGCTGGAACAGTGTCTGCTACACAGCGCACTTGTCCCAGGAGTTCTCTAAATGAAGGTCCTGGTCTTTGTTGTTGTTTGCCATTGTCCTTATGGTGCTTCTTATTCTTATGATAGTTCTGGTTCCCACCCCATTGTTGCTGCTGTTGTGTTTGTTGGACCTGCTGGGGGTGTTGGTTGTCTGTGGGGAAGGGCTGTTTGTGTTGGGCCTGCTCTTCCACCGTGTAGTGTGTCATGGCCTCTGTTGTGGGCTCCACGGCAGCTACTTTCTTAGAACTGGAGCCCAGATCACGGAATAGAGGTGATAAAACTCTGTTTTCTGAAGAATGTCAGTGAACCTTTCCATGGTGGGGTAGGTGGTTGGCTCTAGCTTTTCTCTTACTGCAGGGATCATGTTTCTAAGGAACAAGGTCTTATACTCCATAAGATCTACATCTGCAGCTTTTGTGTGAGGTGTTTTCCTGCTGGGTAGGCCATCCAGAGTCTCTGGTGGTAAATCGCTGGACTTTCCTTTGCGTTCTGTTTAACAGGGCTAGCAAGCATCACTCCTACGACACCTGGGCTGTGTGCAGAAATGAGTTCAATTGCGACTGTCAAAGGTGGCATTACCGGCCTGGCGTATGGCATTGGGGAGTTTAGCCCGCAGTCCAGGATCAATGATCTGGTGTAGAATCTGGACCTGGTAGTCTGCGGTAAGACTAAGCATTTCACGTTTGGCATGCACCTTTTCCAAGTGACAGCTGAGGTTGTCGGACAGGCTCATCCAACTGATACTGTCAGCTATCTGCTGAACAGAGTAGGCCATTTGTAGGGAATTATTGGGCTGATCAGGCTGGGGTTGGTTACCTCAGGTGCCATCCAGGGTGGCTCGGCTGTGGCCCAGCCATGTATGAACCATGCCTTCCTGAGTGCCAGCCTCATGCAGAAGCTGCTTAATTTGGGTTTTAAGGACTCGCTCATTTTTCTCAGAGACAGGCACAATACCTATTGCATTCTCAATCATTGTTTCTATCTCCTACCTGTCTTCCACGTTAATAACGGCTACCAGTGGTGCCATCAGGACCAGGCTTGGGCCTGCTCGCCCCCCATCATGGGGGTCGCCATGTTGACATTGCCCATGATGTGCATCACGACGTCGTTGACGTATGACATGGTGTGGGTGGAGTGGGGACCCGCCGTGTTGTAGATGGCTGGGTGGGGTCTCTGGGCCATAGTAGGGGTGTGACTGGGTGTTGTACTGTGAAATGTCATCATCTGAGATCTCCTCTTCAGATGGCGTAATTAAGGCAGGGGCTACACCTCCCATCGCCTTAACATGTCCAGCCAGAACCTCCCACTGATGGCGCAGTTTCGCAGCCTTGGATTCACATTCTGCACGACTCACATTTGCAGCATTCACATCAACCTCATCCTGCATCTGTTCTTGCAACACTCTATACGCGGCGCTCAATTCACGATTGTCCCTAGTAGCCACTTCTAAGTCATTACGTACCTAGTTTATCTCGTCCTGTAGTTCTCCTTCTCCTCACTCAACTGTTCATTCGTTCCACTTAACAAGCCATTAAAATTTAAAGCCTGCCCCTTATCCTGTCTCAAACGTTCACACTCCTGCTTCAACATACAAATTTTCTGCTCGCCTTCCTGGGCAGAATGATGCAAAAGGGAATCCTTTTCATTTCGTAGTGTTTGAAGTTCAGACTCCAAATTCTGCTGTAGTCTCACACATTCCATTTCCTACAAATCCATCTCTTGCTTAAGAGATGAAATTTGTAGTTCAAGAGTTCGAAACCTTGCTTCAGAGGCTTCCAGAGCAGCATAGAGTGCTGCGACCAACAGCCCTTTAGCATGGCGCTTGTTGGCTGTTTGTCTCCTCTTAGAGTACTAGGTTGAAATCCCCAGTATAGGGTTGTCAGATTGACTGGCGTCCCATGTGAAGTCAGCCCATCCTCCACGGGAGGCAAGGAATTTTGAGACATCGAGTCTCACTTCTTCGCAGATATTTCATAAGGTGGCCATTGTGTGGGAGGGAACGAAAATCAAACTGTGAAAAAGGCACCGAGCTGTGTATCGATCCACAGCAGGAGCATTTTGCACACAGTCAGGCGACTGTATTTTTGTAGGCTTGCAATTCAAAACTGCTGTGGAGTGGGTCAAGTCGGCATTGACCACACCCAGAAAACAGCCAGACTTTGCAAGTTACTACAAAGTGGTTGGAAAATGGGAGAGGTGATGAGGGAATGCACACCTACAGTCCCCGTTTGGAAAGGAAAAGTCATAAGTAACAAGTGAAATCTTACAAACACTAAGTATTGTCTGCAGTTGCCAATTGTCAGATGAGTCTAAACCTCACTCTCAGGTTCTTGGCAATATTAGGAATGCAAGAAATCACAGAGACGTTGCATAAGAGTAATAAACTTGTTTATTACTACACAAAAGGATAAATCACAGTTGCCCTAAGCAGGTCTTACCAATACGAACTGGGAGCCAATGCTAAGCGTTCCCTATACCTCGAGGTTTCTTCATGTCTCTTGGGGTCTCTGAGGTATAAGATGTAATGTCTCACATTATATACCTATGATAATTACTATGGTTACTGTAAGATAGAAACATTCCTAGTTACAGAGATGAGCCCTATTGACTAAATTAGAGGTGGCCCCACAGTCCAAAATAACATTATACAGTTTTGTAGTAGTCATCACTTTGTGAAACAAAAGAGTACAGTTCTTACAGTTCTTACACAAATCAGTGTAGTAGTACAAATCCCCAAAGGGTGGCAATGCTGACTTATATATTAATCATTACAAGGACACAGGTGTCCTAACATCTTGTAAGCAAGAAAGACATAGAATATATGTATGTATTAGGAAGCAAAGTGTATAACAATAATATGCATACATATCTTGACATCTACTCTTGTACGGTAGATGCCCTTAGTCCTATATGTTAGTATAACATATGCCAAACACTAGCTGTCTACAGTGTACCTCTGGGGGCACCAATAAGGGTGCAGGGACCTCGTGTAACACCGCAAAAATCAGGAAAACCAGCCACACAGCTGCAGAAATGCTAGCTATGCGATCACACAAGGCAAGGGCATAGCTATTGATATGTTAAGTATGCCATGGCATACATGCTTATTAGAAGGAGCAACAAACTGATGCCACCCACTACAAAGCTGAAAAGCTAGTGACCACACGGCATCTTGACTCGTGCTGGCTCTTGTTACATAACTCCTTCCAGCCAGTATTGTGGGGTGGGGGACTGACACAAGAGTAGTAGAGCTTGATTAGGTCCACGGCAGTTATGATTTGCTGCTGTGTAGGTGTGGGTAGCTCAGCCTTAGTTAATTTTCCTTGTGAGGCTGCTCATGTTCCATGCTGAATCCTTGAAAGATGAATTTGGAAGGAAGAACTGGAAGGTGAGCGGTAGTCAAGAGGCGAGAAGATTCAGTGGTGCCTGGGAGGTGGAATCAATCTCAGTGTGGTGACAGCTATTGGAGGAGCTGATTGCAAAAACATAGGGATGGCAGCAGACTGTGTAGAGGACTCAGTTCCCACTGGTGGACATCTATCACAGTTTTGATTTGTATGCGGCAATTCTGTACCTGCAGGTGTGGAAGTAATTTCTTGGCAGATTTGAACCTGCAACCTAAGTGGTGGCATCAAGCTCAATTCTTAAGGAGGGTCAAGATGCCCAGCTGCAGCAGAGTTGGGGACTAGGTATACTAGAACTGCAGCAAGCAGGTATGGAAAAAATTGGAAGGAGAGTTTGATTGCTGCCTGAAGAACACCACAACCCCTGAGTTGAGGAGAAGATGATATGCTAGCCAAGGTTACTTCAGCTTAATAAGAATGACTTACTTACATTTTTAGTGTGTGTCCCAAAAGCAAAATCAGGAGTCAGCAAATCCTACAGACACTGCAAGTTGCAGCCTCCTTCACTGTTATAGGAAGACAATTCCCACCCTACACCCAACACACAGATTTGCACACTGCACTCAACATGTTTGTTACAAGGCAGTGTATTCCTATTTTAAAAAATTATAATCTAAAGACCACTGATCAAAATCAGAAAAAAATGGCTTTCAAGTTGGAGTCTCTCTTTATATCTGCTAACTGTAAATATAAACCAGAAGAAATCCAAGCAGGTTTGCCTTCTGTGTAGTTTAGCTAAGTGTGTATGTCCTCCTCTGACTATAACCCTAGGAGAACAGCAAAGGCCACAATTTCCAGAACAATAGATGAGCCTTCAAATTCGGGGGGGAGGGGATTCATTAAAAGAGAACACTGATGCCCATGGCTGTGCCAGGTTTGGGTTATTGCTATTTAAAATTTGTGATAAGAATACATACTGTTAAATGGCTTGATGTTCCACTTTCAGTGGAGTGGTTGCAGGAAGGCAGTCAAAGGGTTAACTAAGACTAAATCCCTTTGAAGGTATGCTGTTTAGCCACAATTCAGCTGCCATAGAATGGCCACAGTATCAGCAGTTGTTCTGCCACAGAAAGTATGAGGTCCTGCTGCAGAATGTAGGTCCACTTTGCCTTGATAAACATGGGGCACTGCTTGCAGCATTTCTTCAGTTAAGCTCTCAGCTTTAAAGAGTGCAGACATGTTCCTGGTCAAAGAAGATCATTGCATCAGGCTCCGGAGGTAGGTATGGGATGAAGGGGTGTGGGGAGGTGGGGTGGGCAGAGGGTTGGTGCGGGTTAGGGGAGGGCACGAAACATCAAGGGACCGCTTTCTTTTTTACAGGTTTTAAAAAGACAAAGCAGAGCTTTGGCATGCTGGGGTTGGCTCCCAGCATGCCAACTGGATGTTTGTTGGTGGGGGACTGGAGCTGACTGGGATTGGGCACCCCCATTGGCCATACAGTGCACTGGAGGGGAGCGCATGAGCATGCTGGGGTGGGCTCCCAGCGTGCTACCTGGGTGTTTGTTTGGGGGTGACTGGAGTCGACAGGGATTGGGCACCCCCATCGGCCATACAGTGTGCTAAGGGGAGATCTGTGCATGAGCCGAGGGGCATTGGGCACCCCCTCGGCACACAACAAATGGGGGGGTGCATAATGCCGATGGGGACTGGGCTACCCCACTGGCAAATGAACTGGGAGGGGTCATGTCGACAGGGGGATTGGGCACCCCCTTTGGCTTTAACAGGGACTGTGACAGGTGGTGGCTGTCCGTCGGTTTCCATGGGGACTGTGAGAGGCTGATGGAGAAGCCGTTGCCATGTTTATTGAAAGGGGACACCAGACAATGCAGCTGTAATTGGCTGCTGCAGTCAGGGACCGCCCACAAAAACAAAAGCTGATTGCAGATGATGGGGCACTCCCTGATTGCAGCTGCCAGTTTGTTTCAAGTTGGTGGCAAGTTACACTACTGCTGTCATGGACAGCATGATGTACTATTCATGCCACACAGACCAGCCTCAAAATGGGCTGCTGGCATTGGCAGCAACACTGTTGCACCTCCACAACTCACTACTGAAGCAAGCTGCGCAATATGTTTCTTGTGCATGCATGCAAGCAAACATAAAAATGACAAAACATTTTCTGCCTGATATTTTTTCTGCTAGTAGCTCTTCAATTGCTTCCACAGTCTGCAAACAACACAGAGAATTGTGTATGAGCAGTCAGACACAACAAGGCAGTTTTAAGCAAGAGATTTCTGTAGTAACAAGTAACCCTCGAGAACACAGCTCGAGAGGTCGGTTACCACAGAAACCTCAAGATCTGTAAACTGCCTTGTTTGTATGATTGCTCATACACAATCTTTATAGTGTATGGTCAATCATATTTTGCCTTAGTTTGTAAAAACACATTCATCCCCAGTGGTAACACGTACCTTGAGTGTGTTTTGATCAAGCACCGCTAGCTTCTGTTTGATTTCACTGCCACAGCCCCTTCATTGTGCATGTGCAATGACATTCGATCCTGTTGTGCTGCACTATTCAAATACTCAGTGCAGCACAAGATCATTATGTAGTGAGGATACACAACAACACTGTTCCAGGCATGGATTTCCATGGAACAGCATTCTACCATATACTAAAATATTAGTTATACAGAGGAGATGAGAGACTCACCAGTGTTCTACTGTTTCCTTCTGCTTTGTAAAGGGATCAGGCTTTAGCTGACTTAACAGTGGTAACTAAGAATTCCATTAACACGTTTTTAAGAGCCAAGTTTGTGATTATAAATGACTTTAATATTAATTAGCCCTCTAGAAAAGTAAATTCTTGAACTCAATTGTGAAGGCCCTTTTCGTGGCCTCCATTATTAATACCCCTACCTAGTGAACTAATAGCTAACACTTTCTAATATGAATAGTTCATAAATTTATCTAATGTTCAAACAGATTTTACTATGTTGTTACATAGGCCCTCCTAGTATGGAAGAGTTAATGTTGAATTTTTGTATTTGGTGAATGTGCCAAAATCCAATGTTTTGGACACCAACAAAGCAGGTCTGAAGAAACTCAATTGCCTTTTGCTGTTTCAATGTTATGACACCATACTTTTTTTTTTTTTTGCTTAAGAATTTTACTATTTCAGAAATAAGTTTAACCATACATGTTATATGCAAATGCAACACAGCCCACATATTCCAGGAAAATGATGGACATGAAGAAATGGCTGTAGGCATGCCCAAACTTCCTCATACCAGGCTTTCAACATATATCCCGTATGAGTCTTAGTGTGTGTGTGTGTGTTTTCCTAGGTAGTGACTGGAGGACTTAAAACCTTTGAATAAGGGCCTACCTGGTATGTCCTGGAGCATCAACTGTAGGAGGTGATTCTCAGTGAACTTCTCAGAGTAGCAGTGAAAGGACCCCTTTGCTGAGCATGCCTTCTCTACAACAAAAAAAATAATACAAAGCATCTTGATGGAACATAACATGAACATTTATTTACTGATAGCTATTACTCATTAAACGCAAACTTTGTGGCTGCCTACCATATGTCCTGGGGTCAGTGGGGAGGTGCCACACTTCTTACAGGGAGCACACACTAAGAATGTTTAAGTTGTTGGCAGCAGTCAATCAGTGATGCTACAGATTAAGAACTCCTTGCGCTGCACACATCTCAGTGCCATTTCCAGCTTTTGCTCACAAGGGCAGTCCAGAAGCACACCAGTTCGCCCTTCTCCTTCAAATGTTTACAGTACCCCTAACTAGTGCTGAAGTGATTCATCCAGAAATGTAGTCTAGTCAGAAACTATCTTACATTCACTGCCCAGTTCTCAAAGTCCCCGGCCCCATCATTAGTGGCTTCTTAAAACAACATAAGGGTATGGAGATGAGCAACAAGCCCAAATCATGGATTCAATTTCATGATTTATGTTTTTTAAAACATAATAATAATAATAATAATAATATTAATGACATTATTGAAATAGAATTATACCGTATCAAATCATGTTAATAATATTATATTATGTTCTCATATACTATATCATGTTATGTCATACTATATCAGATTACATTTTATTTATTTTATTTATTTATACAGGATTCGGAAAGTACCTTTGAGTCAGAGACTCATTTACAAAGGTTCCACGTCACAAGTATTGGACAGTACAGTAATAGGGTAGACATATATTGCATGTAATAGAACAGCTAGATGCATGGTAATAGTACAAAATAAACTGTATACATGTTAAAAGTACAATGTAACGTTCACAAACAGGACCAGAGAAACTTAGGGTGGCACAAAAAACTATATAGGAAGATAAGGGGGTTGGGGGGTAAGCCAGCCAGAGGCCATTGTCATGGTGGGGGAGGATCGAGAGACAGGTTCAATAGCAGTCACAGTAGTTTGAGGACTGGAGATAACTCTTAAGTAGGTTTTTTGAAGAGGCCGATAGAATTTTCGTTTGTGATAAAGCTGGGTAGGCCATTCATCCATGAGGGGGCCTTGAAGCTGAAGGACCTTTGAAATAGGGAGGTTTGACATCAGGGAACAGTGAACAGCTTCTTGCTGAAGTTACGAGTTTTTTTAGGGGCTGTGGCCGGATAGATTAGGGAGGTGAGGCCGGGGGGGGGGAGACCTAGGATGATTTGTTTGACCATAAAACAGGTGTGGAACTGGATTCTATTGTCTAAGCTAAGCCAGTTAGTGGAGTTATAAAGTGAGCAGGTACAGTATGAGTGAGGCTGTCGCAGTCCAGGATGAGGCATTATCTTCTCATATCTGATGCCCTGCAAATACCATTTGAAGGCATGTTATTCCACAGTGGCTGAAAAAAGAAATCATCTCACAATTACACCTTAATTCTTCCAGAAGTACACAACCAGCCCCTGTCACCACCACTTGTCCACTGTACCTAAAAGATTACCTGATCCTCTGCAGTGTGGGAGTATTTTACAAATGACACCACAACGCCAGTGAAAGCATGATGCAAGCAATCAGTTTGGTAAAAATATCCTCCAGGGCCATAGACTCAGAATGCTGAGGACAGAAAAAGGTCTAAGGCCCATCCAGTCTGCCCTGTCCCTTCCTTATGACTCACAACTGTTTGTGGCTTCTCTGGAGCAGGTTTCCCTGAATTCCCAACATACCCTTGAATTTATCTCACCCTGTTTTGAACCCTGCCACACTGCTAGCAGTTACGCTTGTGCCTTCTCTTTAATACAGCTCTTTCTACAGTAAGCATGTTATTGGTCTCGGACATTCAGTAGGTGGCTGGCCAAGGTAATGAGTGGAGGGTTGTGCTGACTGCCATCTCTAATGCCATGTTATGACATTGTTGACTGGGGGAGAGGGTGTGGAGAGGAGGGTCCTGAGTGGGCTAGTCAGCGTGAGGGGGTTGGTAGCACTTTTGGGAGGTGGAGTCCGCTAGACCACCGTGGATCGGAGCTGTATTACAGGTTGGGTGATCGAGATGGAGGGGCAAACTACTTGACTACCAGTGAATTAAACTATGATACAGGACAGGCAATCAGGGTGGCAGTGAGGATCACCAGAATACAAGGAAATGAAACTATGACACAGAAGGGGAAAGTGGGGTGGTGAGGTGTGAGAACCACTAAACTACTAGGGAATAAAACTATGATATAGGATGGGCAACTGGTGGTAGGGAATGGGGCGACCACTAGACTACCAGGGAATGGAACTATGTAACAGGGCAGGCAAATGGAGGTGAGTGGGAGGACCACTAGAATATCAAGGAATAATACAGTGGCACCAGCCAGGAGGCAAAGCAATAATGCTCCAGTATATCACAAAATGCTACAGTATATCACAAAATGCTGCAGTATGCTGCAGGGAAAAGTGTAATTCAATGGAAATTAAACCCTTTTTGACTGCAGTATTTTGAGGCATATTATTTACTGCAAGTTGTTGTATTGTATCATGGCTGTCTTCCCTGTACTAGAATACAGGACCAGTGATTGAGGATGGGGAGACCACTAGACTACCAAGGAATGAAACTGTGATACAAGACAGGTGATTGGGGGGAACCACTAGACTACTAGGGAATAGAACTATATAATACAGGATAGGCAAATGAGGGTAGGTGTGAGGACCAATAATCTACAAGGGAATGATAATAGGATACAGGACCAACAGTCGAGGGTTGGGGATCCACTAAACTACAAGGGAATGACATTAGGATATAGGATGAGTGATTGGGGAGTGCAGGGACAACTAGACTACCAGATACTGCCTCCAGGATTTTTATCTAAACCACTAAGTTTTTATTGCTGTGGGAATCACAATGTTTGTACATACACACATACAGGCCACAGTTACTAGTCCGATGAACGTATTCAAATGTGAGATTCAACATCTAATTACATGTAGGACAGGGTATGTGGCTTATGCACTCTGGTGTGGGTGCCCTACCCTATGCATTGGTAGGACTACTGCCACTAAAAGAAAGATAGCAAGAACATGTACGCTGTGCCACGAGTGGTAAAGCTGAAACACCTGTTGGATTTCGTTGGGGCCAGTTGTCACAATGGTAATCCTAAAGCATTCAGCTTTATGGGTATAGATCATGTTCCGTTAAGAGTTCGTAGAGGGGACATGGTCAGAGACCTTTATCAGAGAGAAAGTCACTTGATTTATAATCTTGGGGCTTTATCACCAAAAGGCCTTAATGATAATTGGGACCTCTTCCCCCTCTTTTTGTAAAGACTCTTATTACGTTGGTTGCACTTGCACAAACCAACATATTGTGGCAATATGAGATTTTGGGGTGTGTGTCACTGCTGAGCCCATTGCAGTTCACAGAACCAGGGGCTCGGCAGTCTACTCCAATGACCACTAGGTGTGGTCCTGATGCAACTCACTGCTGGGTGGGCTGAATGGTCATGCACTTCAAATGACCTAAACTGCTCTAATCAGAGGGGGGCTTTGGCCTCTGATTTGCATGACCGTTCAGGCCACCCATCAGACTGGCTTTCAACAGTGTGACTGAGTGCCCGCAGTCTGCAGTCCGCTGACTCCATTCTAACCCTCCCACCACCCTGCGGCCATTTCTTGACTGATACCCCTAGTTTTGCACTGCCTACAGTCTGCTCACTCTAGCGCACCTGCCCCTGTTGCCCTTTCTTCTTGACCACCACCCCACCCATGCCACCCACCGAGCAGGCTGAGCCACAGGTTCTTTGCTGCTCTGTCCTCTTTCAGCCCTGGCTGCCTCTTAAGCCCATAGGACAGCGATTGGGAAGATGGGGAGGCACTCCATTTCATGCCTCCTCCACCTCCCGCTGGCTTCTTCTCCCTGCTTCCCACCCATGCGGAGCAGGTCACAGCCAAGCTCTGTGTGGACTGGGAGTTTAGAGCACCCACAGGCAGACACTATTATTAAAGTGTGGTTGCACTAACAGCAAGCTGCCTTGGTTGCAAGGCAGCCAACACTTACCTCCTGCTGCCACTTCTGCAAAATAACCACACACTGCCCACACAGTATGAGGGCTCAGAGAGAAGGATTAATTTAAAAGAATGCTAGCCCCATATCTTGGGAGCTAGCCCAATAGACCACCAGGGCATATCTTTTAACAGCGGCCCTATCAGGGCATTTTCAAGCCCCACTGACCACCAATGCCTACTTTAATTATAGAAAAGGACTATTAGTCCCCAGTAGCCTTCACTGGCCCATTTGGGCTACTAAGTAAATTACAGTCCCTGGCAGTCTAGTGTCCACCCCCACCCTAGTGCCCAATCCCCAGCGTCCTGTCCCTGAAATAAAGAAAACTGTCCCTGGTCTTTTTTTTTACTTGAAAAAAAGCAAATCGTCCATCGTTTTCCGCTGCACTGTCACCCACACCCTACACCCCCTGCCACCTCATACTTACCTACTGGAGGTCCGTCACCTTAATCTTCCTTGGACCGCAGACACGTCTTCACTCTTCAATGTCCAACCGCAAACTGAGGTAAGTGCTTCAATGTATTTCAATGAGGTTTTCAGTTTCAATGCATTTCAATGGGGTGTTCAACTTAGTGGCATAACTTGGCCATTTTTTTATATTTTTGCCCAGGATTTTCAACATACCTTTTTTGGGATCCCACCTCATGAACAATTAAGTGACAGTGAACTATTCTGTCCCCAAAAGATGATTTACTGGTCACTGCATGAAATCACCTTTTGGGCAGGAGTTTAACATTTTCTCCACCTTTCTTCATGAGGTGGGGTCATAAGAAGGCTATGTTGAAAATTTGGTGTAAAAATATTAAAAAACAATGAAGTTACGAGCCTGCTTTGAAATCTGCAATGCAGGCTTGTAAGTTTGGCAATTTTCAATATTTTGACCCCAAATTTTCAACATAGTCATTTCTTCACAGCACCTCATTAATGTGACAGCTGTCATTTTTCAGATTCTGGCCAAAATGTTATTTTGGTTTTTTTTTGGCATCTTGAAGGTGATTTCGCAGTTGCTGCTTGAAATCACCTTCCGGCAGGATTTTAAATTTTCTCTGCACTTGTTCATGAGGTGGGGTCATAAGAAGGCTATGTTAAAAACTGGGACAAAATATTCACAAACAACAAAGTTATGAGCCTGCATTGAAATTTGTGGAACGCAGGCTTGTAACTTTGGCAATTTTCAATATTTTGACGCCAAATTTTCAACATAGCCATTTCAAAGTCAAAGTCCTTATTTATTTAACCAGGCAATCACCACTGAGCAAGCTCATTTTCGAGGTGGACCTGGGTTTGTTAACAAGGAACAAGGGACAATATACATGGGATGCAACACACAAGAAAATAATAATAATACAAATAAAGTGAGATACAATAATACAGTATATACAAAGTATCAGCAGGTAGCATTGACAGTAGTATATGTTTGGAACGGAAGATACAGCTAGTTTTGGGTAGGACACAATTTTTCATAAAAGTAAAGAAATATACATATCAGGTGCACTGAACACAAATAAAACCTAATATAAAAAGATAAATAGTGATACGGTATGGAGAATTTAGAGCTGGAACCAGGGTCAAAGGAATGTGGAAGGGACAGATATGGGGGTAGAAAAAGGGAGAGGGAAGAGGATTATAGATGTGATCAGTCTTTTAACAGTAGTAATTAGAGTGTGTTGGACTTATAGGAGTCACTATTTAGGTAGACAGGTAGCAGGACTCCTTATTATGATTTAGATATAGAGATTTAAAAGCTGCTAGGCTGATGGGGTGAGTTAATTTCAAAGTTTTTTGCAGCTTGTTCCACAGTTGAGGGAGCACAAAGCTGATGGCTGCTCTGCCAATGCGAGATTTTGCTTTGTAAACATAAAGGTAGATATATGAGGTACTTTCAGGCATACTTCCCAGAGTGCACAAAGGTAAACAGACAGAGATATACTGGGGCAGTTTATTTGAGATAGCTTGTATGTCCAAACCGCAGCATTTTATTGCCATCTGTAAGAGGGTGACCATCCCACTGCCGCGGTACATTGCACAGTAGTGGGTTGAGTATGGAAGACCCATGATAAATCTTATGGCTCTGTGATAAAGCGATCGAGTTTGCTAGGGTACCTGCAGGTCCCTGACTATGTAGAAAGTCTGCATAATCCAATAGGGAAAGAAAGGTAGTTTGAACCAGTTTCAGTTTAGCGTCTCTTGTGAGGAGATTATTAATCCTAAAGAACAGACCAAGTCTTTGTCTAAGTTTCTTTGCCAGTTCTTCTAAGTGGTCTGTGAAAGTAAGTCTATGGTCTAACCAGATCCCCAGGTACTTGAACTTTGGTACGTAGTCCAACTGCTCACCTAGAATGGTAGTGATCTGCGGTAGTGTCCCAGCAATTGCAGGATTTATTGCATTTTGAAGGGGTGAGAGGAACATTGCTTTGGTGTTTTTTTGCATTTAAGAGCAGTTTCTGGTTTATAAGCTGATTTTGCAGCAGATTAAATTCATTTTGAAGGGCTTTACAGGCCACTTCAGGTGTGGGGTTACTAGCATAGAGTACCATATAATCCGCGAATAGGTGTATTTGTGCTTCTTTGATGGGGCATCTACATTGTTAATATAAATGGTGAAGAGCAAGGGACCAAGACTGGAACCTTGAGGTACACCCCTCAATAGGGATTTTGTTGGAGAAACTTCCCCTTCTGCCTTTACTTGTTGAAGTCATCCTGAGAGGTAGTTGGAGAACCATTTAAGGGATAGGGAATCCAAACCAATGTTCCGGAGGAACGACAGAAGCAGTCTGTGATCAATGGTATAGAACACCTTGCTTAGGTCCAAGAAAACTGCGCAAAGTTTTCTTTTGTCTAATTCAAGCTGCCAGTCATTTGTCACCTTGGCCAGAGCAGAGATTGTACTGTGCTGTGCTCTAAAACCGGATTGTAACAGGTTGAGCAATTTTTCTGATTCCAGGTACTTCCGAAGCTGGGAGTTCACTATTTTCTCCAGCATCTTTGACAGGATTGGAAGTAGGAGATTGGCCTGTAGTTATTGAGGTCACTAGGATCTCCCACTTAAACAAAGGGACCACAAGTGCATTTTCCAAATGGACTGTAGGTCACCCTGGGACAAGGATAAGTTGAAGAGATTAGTAATTGGGACTGAAAAGACACGGTAGCTGACCTTTAAGAAGTACGAGTCAATGAGGTCGGCCCCAGCACTTTTTCTAGTGTCCAGCAGAAGGAGAAGATCTTCAACTTCTTTCAGGGAGGTAGGCTGCAGAGAGAAGGATGGACTGCGGATGGTTTTTTCTTGTGTATCCAATCTAAGTTGTTGGTGGAGGATATTTGCAGGAGAGGAGTCAAAGTCTAGCCCTGCAGTTGCAAAATGATTATTGAGAGCATTGAGGATAGATGTTCTGTTGGAGATGACAGTCTTGTCAATCAATAATTTAGTAGATAGGGAATTTACAGTGGTGTGACCTTCAATGTCTTTGATAGTCTTCTAGAATTTGGAGGCATTTCTTGAGGAGCTTTCCAGCTGAGAGTGGTAGAAATTAGTTTTGGTTTCTCTGACCATTTTGGTGCAGAGGTTCCTCGCCCTCCGGAAAGAATTCCAGTCATTTATTAAATTAGTTTTCCTAGCAGTTCTCCAGAGTACATCCCTACTCTGCAAAGCATCTTTCAGGTCTTCTATAAACCACTGACAGGATTTGTTTCTGGCACAAACTTTTACTATGGGAGCATACTTGTTGAGAGCCCTAGCACAATTTCTGAGAAAATATCATAAGCCGTAGTCAGGGACTTGGCTAGATAGAAGTCCTGCCATCACATGGAGTCTCTTAGGTCTGATATATACCCATGGAGATCAAAGTTGCGTATGCACCTTTAAAGGAGAATTTTAGTACAGTTGTGGATTTAAGAGTGGATCTTACACACGCAATGAAGCAATGGTCACTAATATCAGAGAAAAAGACACCAGCATGGGAGAATAAATGGGGTTTGTTAACTAAATGATATCCAAAAGAGTACTGTTATTAGGGTTGGGCTTGTTAGATGAGTAGACTCGTTTATTAGCTGTGACAACCCAAGGGAATCACAGAACATTTTAAGTGGTGTGGATGCACTGGAGAGTCAGTCTAAGTTGAAGTCCCCTAGTATGATACATTCTGAAGATGCCAAACCCAGGATGTTTTTGAGATGTTTTAATAACTGTAGTCCAGCTGATGGGGGTCTGTAGCATCCTATTATACATAATGAAACACCGGTGGCAATTTCATTCTTTAAAGACAAACTTTCGAATTCTTTTGGGACAGAGGTTGAGTCAATTATGGAGGCAGGGAATTTATCCTTGATGTAAATAGCTGCCCCACCACCTCTGGTTTGCCTGTTGGCTCTGAACAAAGAGTAGGAGGGGATGTTAACTTCATTGTTACTGGTCGCCGGTCAGAGCCAGGGCTCCATAATCACCAGAATATCTAGAGCAGTATGACATACCCAGGCCTGAACAGAAGTGATTTTTTTTAATAGGCTATATACATTAACATGCAAGAATGTAAGTCCCTTGAGGCTTTGTAGCTCTGCTGGGGAATTCCATGGGTGCCAGAGGGCCTGGATTAAGCTCAACATTTCCTGAGCATAGTAAAAGCAGGAACAAGAGTTTCCTGGAGAGTCCTAGGAGAAGTGTGGGTGGCTGGGTCTTCCGGTTATGTGATTTGTCCGTGGCAGTATAGGGAGTTCTGAGGCTAGTTCCCATTTTTCCTGATGCTGTATACAATAATACCCTGACTGAGAGAGTCAATGGGAGTAGGGGGGAGTATGCAGAAGGTGGTGTAGCCCTGTGGGCAGGCTCTAGGAGAGTTCCTTTATGCCGGTGCAGGTGAAGGACCAGCAGCGGGCTAGGGGAAGTTAGAGCACATACAAGTTCTTCTACTTAATAGGAAAAGTCCCAGTCGGACAATGTGAAAAGAGAACCATTCTCCACTCTAGGA
The DNA here is from genome assembly GCA_016271365.2 of Neoceratodus forsteri. Taxonomy (NCBI): domain Eukaryota; kingdom Metazoa; phylum Chordata; order Ceratodontiformes; family Ceratodontidae; genus Neoceratodus; species Neoceratodus forsteri. Next base: position 1,074,814,812 of record CM057453.1, read on the forward strand.
GTTATTTTTTGATTCATGTTCGGGTCCAATACATGTAAGATGAGCAGAGACAAGCATGGAAGCAGGTAGTATGCCCTAATTATGAGACTATCCCAATGGGCACTACAAGTGCGGGCAAGAGAAGGATTCTCAATGGAGGAGAATTTTTAATCCCTGCAGAATACTACTATAGGCAGTGGAGCCCGAAGCAGTAATCCTTAAGTACAGCTCCTAGTCAGGCTAATAAGAAAAGGGTTCACCTGACTATAGAGTAGTACTAGGGGCAGAAAGGCTTTGAAGCAAATTTCTTAGCTACTACTCTGGAGCAGACTAAGTACTAGAGAAATCACCTTACCTAAATCAACTGTCTTAGCAAGACAGGATATGCTAGGCAATAATAAGCAAACCTAAAGTACCAAAATGGTATGCCTCAGCAAGACAGAATGAGATAAAGCTGCTAGAAGGCTTAGTTTCAAAAAGGGGATGGGAGGAATTGCAGTTGTTGACAGTAAGTAACCAATATAGTGAAACATCAGATAGGAATGGGAGGAGACTGTGCGCATTTAAAGGAGGCCTGGAAGGGGGAGGAGGGTGGGATGAAAAATCAAAGAGAAGTTTGCAGAGCTAGCACTGAATCAGTGCACATACAGTTGAAGAGAAAGTGCAGCAGGGGTGGAATGGTAAGTTACTTTACACAGGCTGAGCAGAACAGGTTAAATTAAATGTATAAATTAGAAGCCGAGTACAGGAATGCAGGCTTACATTAAGCCACACGTCCTGTGCTCCTGTCTCAGGTGAGTGAGACCAGCCAATCAGGGAGCTCTACACGGGTGTGAAGCCAATGGCGCTACCCTGAGAAGGTGCTGAAATTGAGAACAGCAAATTGCAAGTGATGATCCGGTTCAGCGTTCACATAGCCCAGAGAAATCATGGCAGTTTTTCAAGCATTGTGGCTACATCGTGACCACTGTCTGTGGGGGCAAGTGGCGCCTGTAAGGAAGGAGACAGCAGATTAAATAGGAGCAGATGGGGGGGTGTCTAAACAGAGACACACAAAGAGAGCTGAGCACCAACTTGAAAGACAAGAAAGGGGGCGGTCTCAGACAGAGGCAAGGTGCCGGCTAACTCGAGAATCCAAAACAAGCACACAAGAACAGACTGATGGGGAGGCAGGAGGGACAGAACAGAGACAGAGGAGGACAGGGGACAAAGGAAGATGATTAAGAATGAAAGTCAGTGCAAGAGCCTTAGGCTCAGGATAGAGGTTACACAGATTTTACAATTCACTGAATTTTCTAACTAAGTCCATAGCAGTAAGAATGTAAACCCAGTACAGTCTTAAATAGGATTAAAAAAATATATATTAACAAAGCCAGCAAAACCTTTTTACAAACTCAGTTCAAGGCAGTGTACAGAGTGAAAGCTTAATTGGGGAAAAATCAAGGGGAAGTTTGCAGAGCTAGCACTGAATCAGTGCACATACAGTTGGAGAGAAACTTCAGCGGGGGGAATGGTAAGTTACTTTACACAGGCCAAGCAGAACAGGCTAAATTAAAATATATAAATTAGAAGCTGAGTACAGGGATGCAGGCTTACATTAAGCCACACGTCTTGGGTGCTTCTGTCTCAGGTGAGTGAGACCAGCCAATCAGAGAGCTCGACACAGGTGTGGAGCCAATAGTGCTACCCTGAGAAGGTGCTGAAATTGAAAACAGCAAATTGCAAGTGATGATCCGGTTCAGCGTTCACACAGCCCAGAGAAATCGTGGTAATTTTTCAAGCATCGTACCTTATCTATCTCTTTGGGGTGTAGGTGGATCAGGCTCCTTGCACCGTAGAGGTGCTATGGCTGGATCATGTCCGCTGCACCTCATGAATGTGAGCTGTCATTTTTCAGATCCTTGCCAAAATGTTTTTTTTTTCATCCCTAAAGGTGATTTTGCAATTGTTGCGCAAAATCATCTTTCAGGCAGGAGTTGAACATTTTCTCTGCACTTGTTCATGAGGTGGAGTCATAAGAAGGGTATGTTGAAAATCTGGGGCAAAAATATTCACAAACAGCAAAGTTATGGGCCTGTGTTGAAATTTGTGAATGCAGGCTCATAACTTTGGCAATTTTCAATATTTTGACCCCAAATTTTTAACATAGCCATTTCTTCACAGCACCTCATGAATTTGACAGCTGTTATTTTTCAGATCCTAGTCAAAATATTTTGTATCCCGAAATGTGATTTCACAGTCACTACATGACATCACCTTTTGGGCAGGAGTTGAAATCTTCAAAATTTGGGGTCAAAATTGAAAACAAAATCTTTAACAAGCAACCAACGTTAGGCATTGACAAATGCTTGTTTGATTTATAATTTGGTACTAGTTATTCTTATTATTGATTCTCAGATACTGTTTTATCCAATATTTATGGTTTGTGGGTTTAGATCTACAATGATGCACAATTAATTGAGGTTCGAAATACTTGAGCTAATTTATTATCATGACAAACATTTTTGTCTGCTTCTTGAAGTAATTGATGGCCTTCATTTTGTATTCTGAATATGTATTGTTATAGCATCTATACTATTGAACCACATGCCTCTCTACTTCTTTTTTCATTTGGTATTTCTTTTTCCAAACTTCTTTTCTAAACCCCCACCCTTTCCACTTCCCCTTTGTTTCCTCCCTTGTTTTCTTCTTGTTATTCGTCTATCTTTATTCTTTCTCATATCACAGGCACCCCATTTTATGACTTCTCAGTACTTTTAAGTCTCAGATTCAATTATGAATTGAGTTTGGGGCATGTTTTATGTTGTAATTTTTAACATTATTATTGTACTGGTTGAGCAGTTAATATTGATGACCTAACATTGGTGGGCCACTATCTCTTTAAGACTTCACTATTTCATTAAAGGCTTTAATCACTATGGTTCTAGCCCTCCTCCTCGAGGATGAACCAGTGTGATTCAAAGTGCCAGGAGTTTGTGTCCGCTGTGTTTTGTGTGTTCCATGTTTTCCAATATAGGACTAACCACATTTTACCTGCAGTTTGGCTGTCTGCTCTTGTTTTAGGGTGGTTTTTGATTTTGCAATTTTTGGTTTGTGTTTAAACTGCTGCCTATTTTGGTAAAGTGGGGCTGGGAACCCTTTTTTTTTTTTCCTATGCTTGACTTTGGTGCCCCAGCTTCACAGACATGATTTACTTGAGTATCCCCTCAGCACATTTCTCTGCTGTTTCTGAGCATTTAACTCAGTTTATCTTGTCCCAAGCATAGCTCAGGCATAAAGCTGTTTTTGTTGAGTGGCATGTCCAGTACCGTGTTTACCACAAGACAAGGAACTTTCACAGTTATTGTTGCTGCCAGTTCCTTGGTCGTTTTGTATCTAGACTGCATTTAGCACCATTTGGGACACATTATACTTCTGGAATTGCTGCATCCCACTTCTTTTGGAATGAGCACTGATACAGAACCATATTCTGAATGTGAAATTGCATTAGGAGCTGCAGATGTAGCTCCTAATTTAGAACTTAACACATGGTGTATCACGACCAAGGATTATGAAACAACAGCACCATCAATTAAGAGAAAAGAGGGTGCTGGTGATATTTTTTCTTCGGAGTTTCATGTTAGTTCATCAGGACAGGTATCCATTCAAGATAACTTTAATCGATAAGGAAAATTAAAGATTACTGAAACAAGTTTGTATTGCAATACAGTGAGCTTAAAAAATATGATGAAAACAAATGGATACCAAGGGGCTTAAGAATAGATAAGGCCCCTACTGGTGGCTTTTACAAATATATTTACAGACAACGGTGGGAAAGAGTATTAGATATATATTCTCAGACATTAAATTTTAATTGATCAAGACACTGCATGAGACACAGATATACTAAAAGAGATTAAAGAATTAGAGGCAGATCTCTTAAAGGAAAATAAAACATCTGAATTTGGTGATTTAACAAAAGAAAAATAAGAGGCATGCAACACATGAGAAGGAAGTTGTTCAATGGGAACAAATAACATTTAATAAAGATAGCACTGACTATTCCAACCAATATACAATTGGGACAAAGTACAGAAACCTCATGGTAGGTCATAGATCAGATGTCATAATACCATTTTTAGACAACATTCTCGAACCTGATCTTTTCACAGTAATCAACAGAGACCTAGTAAACCCACCATAAGCAGCAACATTATCTATAACACTCAATATGAATGGTCAGTAACATTTTCCAGAAGGGAGAAGAGACCATCATCACAGGAGTGTAGCCAGAAATTTCTGTTTTGTACTCAGTCTCCAACAGTTACACCCCCCCATTAAAAATTTACACATCCTTTCCAAATGGCACCCCCCTTCCAAACAAGTCAGGTTGTTGTCAGATGATTCCTCTACTCTCTAAAGAGGTTATACATGTATGTGACACTCATCAGTGAACTACACTAACCCAAATACTACAGATTAGAATGATGATATTAACACAGTGGCTTATGGTCTGTGACAGGCACTCAACAAAACTCACACAAATGTGTACAGTGAGTATGCCAGTCTACACCCTTGCATCATCAGAACAAGTGGTGCACACTACTCATAAAGAGGACAAAGTTACTAAGAAAATAACCCATTCAAAAATCTAAAACACACTGAGGGTGTGGGGCAGGGAAGCAACAGAAGTCAACAAATCAAAGCAAACAAACAAAATTTGAGAACAAAAGTCCAGTCTTGAATATTTCATTAGTGGAGTTAGCAGAAGTACAGTTGAGTGTTCTATTCTAAAGGCCTTTTGTTTGTGCCATTAAAAAGGAGTGATCAGTTTAATTTGAAAGTTGATCTGTGAAAGACTTCTCGTAATCTGTATCTTAAAAGGTACCACAATGGCAAGAAGAACATGGGTATTTCAACTGTTCCAGAATTAAATTCAGCATCCCCTGATGTTCATTTAGTTTCCTCATCTGCTGAACACCAGATTGCTAATTCAAGTGATTCCCCCCAGACTGTGTACCTTTTGAACCTGAGGAGGTATTAGAGGGGTTTGAACAATTTTCTGATACAAATAAAGAAAATTTTCAAATTAAGAAAATAAATCTCAGACTGAAATCCACATTCTGCTCTGCCAAATCTATTTCATTCATGTACAATCATTTAAAAATTTAGTACTGAAAGAAGTGAATGAGTTGTTGACTGATAGAAGAGTATGTTTTAAAGTAAATTTGACAAGAATGGAGACTGAAGCCTTGGAGCAGTTAATATCAAATAAGAATATTGCAATCAAGCCTTCTGATAAAGGAAGCGTGGTTGTGATGGATACTACATTCTACTATAAAGAAACATTGTCACAACTCAGTGACACAAAATATTTTTGGAAACTGCAACAGGATTCTACGTTGATGTTCCAGGCCCATCTGAACTCGTTTCTAAAAAGATCTTTTGCTTTGGGCCACATTACCAAATCCAAATTAGAATTTCTGAAATGCAGAACCCTATAGTACCCACTTTTTAAATTATTCTGAAGGCACACAAAGACTTCAGAACTCTGGTTGCCTAATTGTTTCTGCAATTGGGTCTTAACTGAAAATGTGTCTATATTTATGGACAGTTTTTTTTTTACAGAATATAGTACTCACTTTACCTTCCTATTTATGAGATACATCAGCAATTTTGGAGGTCATGAGTAATTTCAGATGGGATGCTGGTTATTTGTGTCTTACTGTTGATGTAAGTTCTCTGTATACCAGCATCCACAATAATTTGGGGTTGAGCGCAATCAGATTTTTTTTGCAGAATTTAGATATCTACCATTTTTGGGACTTTAATTTTGTGCTTATTGCATTGGAATTAATACTGAACATTAATGATTTTATTTTTAACAAACAGTTCTATCTTCAGGTATGTGGCAAGGCCATGGGGTCATTGATGGCACCATCATATGCCAACCTTTTAATGGGTTGGTGGGAGGAGGTGTCCATCTTTGACCCCTCAAGGAACCAGTACACGTCTAAGATAATTTTATTGATGACAAATTGGTTATATGGGCAGGTATGAAGCAAGAGGCTGCCTCTTTGTTAGAGATCAACCAGAATGAATGGAATCTGAGAATTATCCACAGCTGGAATCCCATCACTACTATTTTGTTAGATTTATCACTGAGAATTTTACCAGGGCAGGTGGTCCAAACAGAGAACCCAGGAAGCCCACTACAGGCAACACACTTTTGAGGGCTGAAAGTTTTCATCCTCAGCATCAGATTAAAAGTATTCCATGTCAGAAACCCACTCAGCAGGTCAGGCCCTCTACTCCCAAAGTGCCAACCTCTGAGCGCAGTCTTGTGAACAGTGTAACAGACAAGGTAACACTCTTGTCTGTTTTTGTGAGTTTGGATCAACCTTTGGTCTCAAGTTCTGGAGGGATTCAAACTGTGAACCTCTTGCTAGCATACTCAATGTACAGGCTCAGATATTTCTGTCTTCAGGGGGCCATATATCTTTGCCTATGGGCACCTAACCGGGTATACAGAGATGACCCCTTAAAAACTTTAATAAAGACCTCAGATTTAAAATGCTTCACTTTCCAGTTTGGTACCACCATTCAAGCTTATGTTTAGTATCTGCAATAGCCATATACTTTTCTTTCAACTAAAAAAGAAGTCAAAGACAGACCAAGTTCTAAAAAGAATTTTACTAAAATATTTAAAAATATGTAAAACACAAAATACAGAACTCTTGTATCACCAGACATACAAATCTTTTAAAAGAAACAAGGTTTAAACAGTACAATCCCTACTACCGTATTTAGTCTCTAAATACTTGCTTAAAAGTGCTATGTTTTGTGGTCAGAGTCTAGGTAAAAATGTGTCTCTGTGAAGTAAAACAGACTAAATTAAAAGCTGGCTTTTATCCTACCTCTTTTCAGGAGGTCACCTAGCTCCTCCCTGTCAGGATATATGAAAACATATATCTTGTACAAAAGTATTACATTCTGCAACTTCAGCATAATTCATGTCCTTCAAATTACGCTTCATTTGATCCCATGCTGTATTCTCCGTCACACAGGCTTCACAGGGACATTTACAACCTTGCACCCCTGCATAACAACCTAGGTTCCTCTCCAACGTCATAAACCTTCTTTATGATTTCTCTCTTAACAAAATTAACTTAAACAAGTCTGTAATTAACTCAGAGAAACAGGAGCCTTGATTAAAGTCTTCCATGTAACACATTGTCTCTAAAAACTGAATGTGTGTGAACTCACATGCTGTCAGCATTTTTCTTATGGCTTGCATCTTTCAGCTAAAATCTGGGGTGGATGAGTGAGGTCATTCTAAGACCATCAGATTTTTTTTAGCAGAGACAGTCAGTCATACATTTTATATTAAAAACAAATGATACAGCACTCAGAGCTGGCTGTCTACGTCACACTCCTCCCCACCTAGACTGAATTTGGGGGATCTATTCCCTACATGGAATGAGCTTCCCAAATCAGTTCATTCCTCATAGACCCTAGACAGCCCATCTGAGCTCTGGTTCTTTGCTCCAGTCCTATGTACGATTTTTAGATCATACCCTTGTAAAGCAAGACTCCATCTAAGTAGTCTGCCATTGTTTTTCCCCATCTGCATCAGCCAAACCAGGGGGTTGTGGTCAGTCTGCACCACAAAATGCTGCCCATACAAGTATGGCTCTAATTTCTTGAGGGCCCACACTATGGTAAGACACTCCTTTTCCACCGTGGAGTATGCTTGCTCCCTTGGAAGCAGCTTTCTGCTCAGGTACACTACTGGGTGATCTGTCCCTTGGCTGGATGTCTGGCTCAGTACTGCCCCAATACCCACGTCTGAGGTGTCCGTCTGAACTATAAAGGTTTTGCTATAGTCAGAGCTTGTCAAAACAGGAACACTGCACAGTGCCTCCTTCAGTCTGGTAAAGGCTTCCTCACAGGCTGAGCCCCAGGTAATTTTCTTTGGCATCTTTTTCTTTGTCAGGTCAGATAGGGGAGCAGCCAGGGCACTGTAATTGGGTACAAATTTCCTGTAGTACCCTGCTGTCCCTAGAAAACGTCTGATCTGCTTCTGGGTTTCTGGTCTGGGCCATGCCTGGATCACTTCTATCTTTATTTGGTTATGATAGAGCTGTCCCCAGCCTACCACATGCCCGAGGTATGCCTCTTCTCCCATGGCCACCTGGCACTTCTTGGTTTGACAGTGAGCCCGGCCCTCTGTATCCTGCCCAGCACTTCCCTAAGGTGGGATAGGTGTTCCTCTCAGCTGTTACTAAAGATGGCAATGTCATCCAGGTACGCCATGGCGTACTCCTCAGCACCATTTAACACCTGATTCACCAACCTTTGGAAAATGGCCAGGGCATTCTTCATTCCGAAAGGCATTACTTTAAACTCAAATAACCTATCAGAGTGATGAAGGCTGACCTCTCCCTAGCTTTGTCTGCCAATTCTACCTGCCAATACCCCTTGGTCAGGTCAATAGTCGTAAGGTAGGTTGCCCCTCCCAACTTGTCCAGGAGTTCATCCGTCCGGGGCATCGGGTGGGTGTAGGACTTTGTGACTGCATTCAGTCCATGATAGTCACACAGAAATGAGTTGAGCCATCTGGCTTGGGCACAGGACTACGGGTGAGGCCCAGGGGCTGTGGGATCTCTGGATTACCCCTAAATCCAGCATCTCCTCCACTTCCCTCCTAATGGCCTTTTGGACAGCCTCTGACACCTGATATGCTGTTCGCTGTATGGGCGTCTGTGTCTCTGTCTCCACATCATGTGTCGCTAAGGGGGTTAGTCCAGGCTTGGCGCTAAACAAGGGGCCAGAGTCTGCTAAAACCTCCCTTACTTTCTGGACCTGGTCCAGGGCCAGCTGGGGAGACAATTTTACTGCCTCCACAGAGGACTCCTGCTTACTTTCTTCCAGCAAATCCAGAAGGGGGTCTCCTTTGTCCATCCCCTCCCCATGACTACACACTGCAAACACCATGTCAGCCCTATTTGCATATGGCTTCATCATGTTGACATGGTACATCCTTTCAGTCTGTCTTCTGTCAGTTAATTCCACAATGTAGTTCACATCTTTTACCTTCCTAACCACTTTGTACGGTCCTGCCCACTCAGCTTGCAGCTTGTCTTTCCAGACCATGACTTCCTGACCCACCATGTAAGAGCGAACCCTGGCTCTGCAGTCATACTACACCCTTTGTTTCTGTTGGGCAGCTGCCAGGTTGCTCTGGGCTGTTCCCATAAACTCCTTCAGCCTTTCCCTCAACCTAAGGACATAATCCACAATGGGAGTTCCCTGGGTGGCATGCTTGTCTTCCCAGTCCTCCCGGATCAAGTCTAGGGGTCCATGTACCTGGAGTCCATACAAGAGTTTGAAGGGGGAAAATCTTGTCGACTCTTGGGGTACCTCCCTGTATGCAAACAACAGGTGGGGAAGGTATTTCTCCCAATCCCTCCCATGCTGTTCAGCAAATGCCCAGAGCATTGACTTTAGGGTACCATTGAATCATTCCACAAGTCCATTGGTTTGTGGGTGATACAGTGTTGTGCATCTCTGCACCACTCCACACTTCTCCCATAAACATTTCATCAGGTCTGACATGAAGGAACCCCTTCGATCGATGATTACCTCCTGTGGAAACTCAACATGGGAGAAAATCCCAAGTAAGGCATCTGCCACTTTGTCTGTCCTCAGAGAGGATGGGGTGACTGCCTCTGGGTACCGGGTGGCATAATCCACCACACTCAGGATGAATCTCTTCCCTGAGGAGCTGGTGGCATTTAAAGGCCCCACAATATCCATTCCCAGCCTCTGGAATGGCTTCTCCACTATGGGCAAGGGGTTCAGGGCAGCTTGGGTTTTCTTGCCCACTTTCCCTATTTCTTGGCACCGGTGACAAGATCTGCAATACTCCTTCACCTGCCGGGTGAAGTTAGGCTAGCAGAAATTCTGGGCTAACCACTGCATTTTTCGTGTGATTCCCAGATGACCAGATAAGGGAATATCATGGACAACCTTGAGCAACTGCTCATGATATCCCTGGGGAAGCGACAAGCTGCCTGTCTAGCATCCTCCCTCTGTCCATACTGCCTGTGTATACATGTCCATTTTTCCAATAAACCTTATGTCTGCTGTCACCTCCTGTGTCCCTCCAAGTCTGCCCAAGTCCTCAGCTTCTCTAAACTAGGGTCACTCCTCTGAGCAGCTGCAACTCCTCACACAGTCCCAAGGCATGGGGCAGGTCTCCTTCCATCGCTAAACTAGGGTCCCTAGCACTAGCATCAGGGCCCTCAGGATCACTGTCAATCCCAACCCTCTGACAAGAGGTCACCCTCCCTCTTTGGAGTAACCCTCTGTAGTTGTGTGGTTACTTGCTGCCGGAAATTTCTACCCCCTTTTTATCTGTATCCCCATCTGGAGACACAGGCTGGGGAACCAGCCTCTCAGTGGTTTCCACACTGGTTTCTGTGGGGTTCAGGGAACTACTATTTTCCCTTGCCACTTGGCTACGGGTAACTGCACATACCATCTCCTGCTGGAGATTGTTATCCAGGATCACACCCACTGCTAATGTTTTGGCTACAGCCACCTGTTGCAAAGTTCCCCCGTTTCACCCCAGTCCAGGAGAACACTGGCCAGAGGCAATGTTTTCTCTTCACCGGCAAAGTCCTGGACAGTAACGTATTTATTGGGTATAAGCTGACCAAGCTGTACCAGATCCCCTTTTACCAATGTCAGGGATGCCTCTGTGCCCCTTAACCCCTGTGTCTGTACACCATTTACTATGACTGGGTGCATGTGTTCCCTCATGTTCACTGGTATGCTCTCAGGGACACACAAACAACCCACTTCTTTTCTAGCACCCTGTTGTGTATTTTGGCTCACCTTTTTGGGGCACTGTCTGGCAATATGCCCAGTTTCCTTACACAGCCAACATGCATTTCTTACTTCAGATAAATCTTTTCATTGAAACCTGGGGCTAACTGGTTTCGGTGGAGGCATGAGGGTTTTAGCTGCCCTGAAGGTGCGTGTTTCCCTTTCTGCACTGCTACGCCCACCCCATTCACTCTCAGATCAGGTCTGCTCTTGGCATAGTGGTCCAAGAGTTCAGCAGCCTCTTGCACTGTTTTTGGATCTCGGTCCTCTAGCCAGGTTTTTAGCACTGCTGGGCATACCCAATAAAACTGTTCTAATAAAATCACATTTTCAGTTTTATCAACAGAGGTTGCCTCAATTCCTTCCCACCAACATTTTAAAAACTGACGTTGTTTCGTGGCTAGCTCCTCATAGCTCATATAAGGGCTTCTCCTGAGCTTACAGAATTTAGCTCTGTATGATTCAGCAGTTTAACAGTGCAGCTTTTAACTTGCTGTAATCATCACTGTCCTCATTGTTCATTTGAACCAATGCATCCTGAGCTTTCCTAGTAAGTAGCGGGGATAGCTGGAAGCTCCAGGACTCTCTAGGAATTTTAGCCTGAATACAAACTTTTTCAAAAGAATTTAAAAAGGCATCCATGTCCTCCCCTTCCTTAAACTTGGCTATTAATTTGGAGTTCAATTTGTAGCCCAGTCCTGCAGTACCAGTTAAACCCAAGCCACTTACCTGCTCTGGTGCCGCTGGTCAAAGTCATAGCTTCTCCAGTTTGTGTTACCACTGGTGCTCCTCTCTCTCCTCTGCTGCTCTGCATTCTTGATCTCTCTCCTCCTCCTCTGCAGCTCGCTGTCTCTCATGCTTCTCATGTTCTGCCTCCCTCTGTTGTCGCTCTGCCTTTCGCTCTGCCTCTCTCTGTTCTCACTCTGCCTTTTGGGCCACCTCTCGCTCCTCTCGCTCTGCCTCCAGTTCCATCCTGCGCAACTCAATTTGTAGCCTGAGTACTCTGGATCCAGGATAATGGTGACCTTTCCCTGCTGCTGTGGCCCTTCACTGACAGTGGCCCTGCTGTCCTTTTCAGTCACGGTCAGTGACTCGCTGCTCTGGGTATCTGCTACCATCAGGGCCTCTATAAAGTTCTGCTTTTTGGCTGTCACCTCAAACGGGACTACCCTGTCCCCACACAACTGCTTCAAGTAATCTACAGTGTGCCTGCAGTAGTCGGAAGCCATCTTCTTCTTCCCTGACTATGGCTACTCTGACTTGCACTTTACAGAAAAAATAAATAAAATGGGTAGGAACTGGACTGTAGTCAAGTGGTATATAGCTCTGTTTCCTTTTAAATAAAACTCTGCCTTTTTTCTTTTCTTTGTAAGAGAGCTTATTGTCTCAGCTGACACAGAACAATACAAGCTTGTGATACCAAAATTATGCCACCGCTGTTAACCAATCTGTCACAAACCCACTCAGCAGATCAGGCTCTCTACTCCCAAAGTGCCAACCTCTGAGCGCAGTCTTGAGAACAGTGTAACAGACAAGGTAACACTCTTGTCTGTTTTGTGAGTTTGGATCAATCTTTGGTCTCAAGTTCTGAGGGATTTAAACTGTGAACCTCTTGCTAGCTGCACAATGCACAGGCTCAGATATTTCTGTCTTTGGGAGCCAGATATCGTTGCCTATGGGCACCTAACCAGGTATACAGAGATGACCCTTAAAACTTTAATAAAGACCTCAGATTTAAAACGCTTTTCTTTCTAGTTTGGTACCACCATTCAAACTTATGTTTAGTATCTGCAATAACCATATACTTTTCTTTCAACTAAAAGAAGTCAAAGACAGACCAAGTAAGTTCTAAAAGAATTTTACTAAAATATTTAAAAATATGTAAAACACAAAATACAGAACTCTTATATCACCAGACATACAAATCTTTTAAAAGAAACAAGGTTTAAACAGTGCAATTCCTACTACAGTACTTAGTCTCTAAATACTTGCTTAAAAGTGCTCCAAAGATGTTTCGTGGTCAGAGTCTAGGTAAAAATGTGTCTCTGTGAAGTAAAACAGACTAAATTAAAAGCTGGCTTTTACCCAACCTATTTTCAGGAGGTCACCTAGCTCCTCTCTGTCAGGATATATGAAAATATATATCTTGTACAAAAGTATTACATTCTGCAACTTCAGCATAATTCATGTCCTTCAAATGACACTTCGTTTGATCCCATGCTGTATCCCCTCACACAGGCTTCACAGGGACATTTACAACCTTGCACCCCTATGTAACAACCTAGGTTCCTCTCCAACATCATAAACCTTCTTTATGATTTCTCTTAACAAAATTAACTTAAACAAGTGTGTAATTAACTCAGAGAAACAGGATCCTTGGTTAAAGTCTTCCATGTAACACATTGTCTCTAAAAACTGAGTGTGTACTCACATGTTGTCAGCATTTTCTTATGGCTTGCATCTTTCAGCTAAAATCTGGGGTGGATGAGTGAGGTCATTCTAAGAGCATCAGATTTTTTAGCAGAGACAGTCAGTCATCCATTTTATTTTTAAAAAATGATACAGCACTCAGAGCTGGCTGTCTACATCACATTCCATATACCCAATTCTTGCATTTACGCAGGAATTGTTCTGATACTGCCACATGTCAAATATATGCAAAGACCTGGATAATAGCTTTTTGATACAGGGGTATAATGAGACACTGCTGGATGAGGCCTAGAAGAAAGCTTCAGTTCAGGATCATAAAGTTTCTTAAAACCTAAAAACATGTTAATTCTACAGAAACACAAGTTAATTTTGTAGTGTACTATAGTCCAAGAGCACACCTAGTAGCAGGAATTTTGAAGAAACTTTGGGGAGTGCTTTCTGCTTACTGTACCCTGATCTGTGTGATTCGACTGGCCCTATTCCTAGGTTGTTTACTAGAAAAATCCGAGCATCAAGGATATAGTGGTTAGAAACCATTTTAAATACAGAGGTACATTTAATTTCATTTTATTTCAAAATGAAAGCTTATGGATAATAAATGCACATTTTCATAGGCAACCATGGTCATGGTACAAATAACAAAGAGTCAGTGACGTAAAACAACATACACATACAGTAAATACAAAGAACAAGTAGATAGAAATCAGTGGCCATCAAAGGTGTCTATCATTCTTATAAAGTTTCTTAAACTTGTAACAAAAGATGTATAACTCACTAAAGCCCTGATAATTTGAAGGACAGAATTCCAAATAACTACTGATTCTATAGTAGAAAGCAACATTACCCCCACCTCTAGGATTTTTACCTAAACCACTAGGTTTTCATCACTGTGGAATTGCAGTATACATACACACAAACAGATCACACTTTTACTAGTCTGATGAACAGATTCAAATATGAAATTCAACATCTAATTACATGTAGGACAGGGTATGTGGTTTATGCACTCTGGTGGGTGCCCTGCCCTATACATTGGTAGGACTACTAGACCACTAAAAGAAAGACTGCAAGAAAATGTACACTCTATCACGGCGGTAAAGCTGATACACCTGTTGGATTTCACTGGGCACTTGTTACAATGGTTATCTTAAAACATTCAGCTTTGTGGGTATAGATCATGTTCCATTCAGAGTTCGTAGAGGGGATGGGGTCAGATACCTTTTGCAGAGAGAAAGCAGCTTAATTTTAATCTCCGGTCTTTATCACCCAAATACCTCAATAATGATTGGGACCTCTCCCCCTTTTTGTAAAGAATCTGTTTTGATTTATAATTTGGTACTCATTATTCTTGTTATTGATCCACAAATAATTCTTTATCCAAAAATGTTGATTTGAGGATTTAGAATTACAATGTTGCACAGTTAATTTAGGTATGGGATACCTGAGCTCATTTATTTTCATGACAAACATTTTTCCAGTTTCTTGAAGTAATTGATGGACTTTGTATTGTATTCTGAATTTATATTGTTATAGCATATATACTGTTGAACCATGTCTCTCTACTTCCTTCTTTTGTTTGGTGTTTCTTTTTCCAACCTTCTTATCTAACCCCCCCTCCACCTTTTCCATGTTTCCCCCTTTTATTCCCCCCTTGTCTTCCTTGTTATTCTTCTCTTTATTCTTTCTCATATCACTCGTGCCCCCATTTTCTGACTTCTCAGTACTTTATGTCTTATATATTTAATTATGAATTGAGTTTAGGGTATGTTTTATGTTGTAGTTTTTACATTATAGCTGTATGGCTGAGCAGTTAAATATTGATGAGCTGACATTGGTAGACCACGGTCTCATTAAGACTTCATTATTTCAGAAAGGGTTTGATCACTGTGGCTCTACCCCCTGAGGAAGAACCAATGTGGTTCGAAGCACTGGGAAGTTTGTGTCCACTGTGTTTTGTTTGTTCCACATTTTCCAAAAAAGGAATAGTCACTTTTTACCTGCAATTTGGCTGTTGGCTCTCATTTTAGGAGTGTGATTTTCCTTTTTGCAATTTTTAGTTTGTGTTTAAACTGCTGCCCATTTTGGAGAAGTGGCTTTGGAAACCCATTTGTTCTTCTACTGCTACTAGAATACAGAACAGGTGGTCGTGGGCTATGCATATATTCTAATGAGCCTATAATGAGCACTCAAATGGCCCATTAGTGCCTTGTGTACACAATGGGCTCATTACAATGATAGGGCTGAATATGTCCCACAGGAGCCTGGCACTAGCCCATTTGGGCCTTGCTATCTCCATTGGGCTGCTGTAGGCCATTTGATATTGGGGCCTGTGTGCATGGCACATAGTCACTATGCACTATGCTAACACAGCCCCATACCCGGACAGTTAGCCCACTCCAGTTGGAGTCCACTAACTGTCTAAATATTGCCCCTGAGCTGGCCATGCACTAATTGCTGTGCAGTGTTCCTACTTGTGTGGTACACACCGCTGACTTTCAATATGGGGGCCCACTTTGAATATGGGACCTATTATAAATCATATTAAAGACCTTTGTTAAAAAAAAATATTCATTGGAAAATCAAAATGTTTCACTTTGCAGAAGGTTAGAGCATCCTTTAGTGGGACATGGACTTTGCCACTGAACTTAGAATGTCAGAATTTTAAGACAATGTGCATGTGACACCCTCTTATTTATGATAATGTGGGCGACAAGACCACTCTTATGCTTGTAAGAGTGGTCTCACATGCATTCTTATGGCATGAGAACCGCAAACCAAAGGTGAGCTGAATGAGTGGCCTTGTCTCCAATATTAATTTTAGTGGGCCGGTCACACCACTATGCTGTAGTTAGGGTTTAGTAGGCTGTTTGATGTTAAATCCTTATTTTTGTACTGTAATAAATTCACAACCATTCAACAAATTTGCACAAAATTTTGCATGCACATTCTCGGGGTAGATCTCTTGATGTGCCAAATTTCATTCCAGTTGGGTGTGTGGACTCCAAGATACGGATAGTGAAAAAATGCAGAAAATTGCCATTTGTGCTGTTTTTTTTTTGCCATAATGTAGTGCCCAGATGGTTTGAATGTTTTGTCTGAAATTTTCTGGGTAGAAAGGACTTGACCCACACAAGTACCTTTTACTGGTTTGGTGAAAAAAAACATTAATCTGTTCCAAAGTTATTACATTTTAAAAATTCAGGTTCTGAGCATGCTCAGTCAGCACTTCAAAGTTCTGAAAAATATTTAGTATGGGAGCCCTTTTTTCGTGAGGGTTTTTTTTTTAGATTTTCATATGCCACCATCTTGTTTTACATTTTCCTTAAAACTTCAAATTTTGAAAAGAAACACAAAATGTCATTGTGGAGATTGACCAACACATGTAGCTTGTTTATCTGGACCCCTAAGCTGGATTCATCACTTAACTGTTGGAGAAATGCCCTTGGCATGTTGTTATTTTTTAAGATGATAAATATTTTTTTTACGACTTGTGATATGAAAAAAAAGATTATTTTTTTGTATAACAAGGCATGAAAAAAGATCCTTTTTCGTGAGAGTAAAATTGTTTTTCCTTTGCTGGCACCTCAGATACAGATCTGTAGTGTTTCTGGGCATACTACAAAAGCCCATGCCTATATATAAATACAGTGGCGTGAAAAAGTATTTGCCCCCTTCCTGATTTTCTCTATTATTGCATATTTGTCACACTGGATGTTTTCAGGTCTTTAGAGAAAATGTAATGTTAGACAAAGGGAACCTGAGTGAACAAATAACACTTGTTTTTTTTTTTAATTTCACTTATTTAATGAAAAAAAGTTAACCAACACCAACTGGCACTGTGTGAAAAAGTAATTGCCCCCTTACACTTAATAACTGGTTATGCCACATTTAGCTGCAATGACTGCAACCAAACACTTCCTATAATTCAATATCAGTCTTTCACATCGCTGTGGAGGAATTTTAACCCACTTTTCTCGCAGAACTGCTTTAATTCAGTAACATTTGGTAGGTTTTCGAGCATGAACTGCTCATTTCAGGTCCTGCCACAGCATCTCTATTGGGTTTAAGTCAGGACTTTGACTAGGCCACTCCAAAACTTTAATTTTACTTCTTTTTAGCCATTCTGATGTGGACTTGCTTTTGTGTTTTGGATCATTGTCTTGCTGCATGATCCAACTACGCTTCAGCTTCAGCTGACGGAAGGATGACTGGACATTCTCCTTAAGAATTTTCTGGTACAGAGCAGAATTCATGGTTCCTTTAATTATGGCAAGTCATCCAGGTCCTTAGGCAGCAAAGCATCCCCACACCATCACACTACCACCACCATGTTTGACTGTTGGTATGGTGTTCTTACTGTGGAATGCTGTGTTTGCTTTCTGCGAGACATTATGGGATCCATGTTGTCCAAAAGTTCCACTTTGGACTCATCTGTCCATAGAACATTTTCCCAAAAGGCTTGTGGATCATCCAGGTGCTCTTGAGCAAATGAGAGATGAGCATTTATGTTCTTCTTGGTTAGCAGTGGTTTCCGCCTTGCTACTCTCACATGAAGCCCATTTTTGCCCAGTCTCTTTCTGATTGTGGAGTCATGAACACTGACCTTAGCTGAGGCAAGAGAAGCCTGCAGTTCTTTGTATGTTGTTTTAGGATCCTTTGAGGCTTCTTGGATGATTTTACACTGCGCCCTTGGAGTAATTTTGGCAGGCCACCCACTCCTGGGAAGGTTCACTACTGTTCCAAGTGTTCTCCATTTGGAGATTATGGCTCTCACTGTGGTTCGATGGAGTCCCAGAGCCTTAGAAATAGCTTTGTAACCCTTTCCAGACTGATAGAGGGCAACACATTTTTTTCTGATCTTTTCAGGAACTTCCTTGATCATGGCATAATGTGCTCTTGAATCTTTGTGCTGGCAACGTGACTCTGATGGTAAGGCCAAAATAAGTGAGGTTTATATTGAGCAGGGCTGGCTGTAATCAAGCCTGGCTGTGTTCAATCAGCTGACTCTAATTATCCCTTTAATTGGGTTGATTTAACTAGGGCAATTACTTTTCACACAGTGCCAGTTGGTGTTGGTTAACTTTTTCCATTAAATAAATGAAATAAGTAAAAAAAAGTGTTATTTGTTCACTTAGGTTCCCTTTATCTAATATTATATTTTGTCTAAAGACTTGAAAACATCCAGTGTGACAAATATGCAACAATAGAGAAAATCAGGAAGGGGGCAAATACTTTTTCACACCACTGTATGTAAAGGCACACCTATTTAACAATAAAGTCAAAGCAGCAATGAAAAAATGCAGATACAAATGACAAGTAAAATAACAGACATCAAAGAGTAGATACTACCGACAAAAGTGATAACGTGAAAGGACAGAGCATCAGAGGAATAATAAAAAGGAAACGGGGAGAGGGTGGTGGTGGAAGAGAAAGAACAACAATAACAAGAAAGGAGTTGCGTGAAAATGAAAGGGAGAAACCCAAGGAAAAGTGGGAATGAGGTTGACAGTACAAGTGACATAGGACCAAAATATATATATAGAACTAGTGTATAACAAAAAAAGAAAAATGAGAGGGTATACATATGAACATATGAAAACTGCCAGCAGAAAAGGCCATTTGGTCTATTGAGTCTGCTCAATTTTGCAGCTAGCAACCCTATTCTGCAGCTGCCCTCCCTACCCCACTCCTTGACCCTCCCTTTGCCCTGTCCAAGCCCTCTTGAAGCATCCCACTATTTTACAGGCCACCAACTCTGCTGGTAACGCGTTCCACTCTGCTACTACCCTCTCTGTAAAAGTGCCTTCTCATTTCCTTCAAAACCTTCCACCTTCCGATCTCATAGCATGACTAAAAGTGCATCTCCCACTCCTTCTTTTGAACAGTCCTCCATGCATCTGTTCTGTTTATTCTCTCATGTACTTGAAGGTCTCGATCATATCCCCCCATCCATCCTCTCCTCCAGTGAGTACATGTTCAGCTCTCTCAGTCTATCTTCATATGGCAGCTCCCCAGACCCTGGATCATCTTTGTTGCCCTGAATTTCACCCCTTCCATTAATCGAATGTCCCTCTTTAGGTATGGACACCAGTACTGCATGCAGTACTCCAGGTGGGGCCTGACCAGCGACCTGTATAACAGCAGAATCACCTCCCTCCTCCTTGAGGTTACATCCCTTGCTATACAGCCCAGTATTTGTTGCCCATTGCCACTGCCTTCCACAGTATGCCGAGTTGTTCATTTCTCCCATAATGAGCACTCCCATATCTTTCTCCTCCTCAGTCTCTGCTAGCTGTACTCCCCCAGATGGTAGTTTCTTATTGGATTTTTTGCCCCGAAGTGCAGCACCTTGCATTTCTTGGCATTGAATCCAAGTTGCCAGGTGTCAGACCATGTCTGCAGCCTTGCTATATCTTCCT
This sequence comes from Neoceratodus forsteri, assembly GCA_016271365.2. Lineage (NCBI taxonomy): Eukaryota > Metazoa > Chordata > Ceratodontiformes > Ceratodontidae > Neoceratodus > Neoceratodus forsteri. The sequence goes on from CM057453.1 coordinate 1,074,834,512, forward strand.
GTAAACCCTGCCATCCCCCAAGGTCATCCACCACTGCTCCCATCTTGGTCTCATCTGCAAATAGACTGATCTTGCTCTTGATGCACACCAAAATGTCTGCAATAAATATCCCAAATAACACCAGCCCCTGCTCATCACTGCCCTTGGGGAAAATAATTCCCCTACCACCACCACTCTCTGCTGCCTTCCATGCAGCCAGTTATTCACCCATCCCACCAATTTTGTTCCCTTCCCTCTGCCCTCTAGCTTACTTCCAAGTCTCCCATGTAGCACCGAATCGAATGCCTTGCTGAAGTCCAGGTAAATGGCATCCACCACATGGCCCTTGTTCAATTGCCTAGTCACCCAGTGTAACTCAGACAATGCTCAGCTGCCAGACTGTATCTTTTTTATTCCAGTGGCACTTTGTCCTTTCATGTTATCACTTTTGTCTATAGTATTCTGCGATATGTCTATTGTTTTCCATCATTTGTATCTGCATTTTTCTTTGCTGCTTTTACTTTATTGTTCAATAGGTGTGTCTTTCCATCTTTATAGATTAGCACCAGCATTTGCAATACACCCTGAGCCAAATGGAAATTGCAATTTACATACAAAATTGTTATGTGCACTTCAGGCGTTTTGGTGAGCTGGTTTCTTCGACTCCCACAAGGACTATTTACTAAGCATGTTGGTATTGCCACCATTGCACATGTTGCTATGTACTTTCATGTTATCCCTTCTGATTATAGCATTCTGCTCCTTGATGTCTATAATTGTTCCCTGTTATTTGTATTTGTACTTTGCTGTTTTGACAGTACTGTCCAGTAGGTGTGCCTTTCCACCTTTTTGTAATAGGCCATGAGACAACTGGAAATTACAAGTTGTAAACAAAATGCCTTTTGTACATAAGTCATTTGGACTTCCTGGTAAGATGGCTTTTTCAGTTCCTGCCAGGGCTGCTTACAGAGTATAGATGACGGTATTGCTGTTTTTGCACCTGTCAGTATGGAATTATCATAAAGAGTATTTATTGTGTATAGCTCTACTACTGAGCAGTTTATGAAATTACTTTCCTCTCAAAAATATTTCCTATTATGTACAATAAAGCATACAAATATGCTTATTTCTTAAAGAAATTTGAATGTGTGTTTTTTTTATTGCATTTTATGCTCCTCCCCGTCTCTCCAGCCCCCGCACCTTCAGGAGCCCCAGTGGAGTCTGCCCCCACTCCAGCCACCTACATTAGCCATCCTGGAGTCTCCCATGGAGCTGTGGTTCTACCCCCGGGTGGGGACGAGGTGAGGTGACTACACCCTGAACACTTCTTGTCTCATCGGATCCAGGACCGCCAGTCAGGTGGGAGCCATGAGGGGTCTGCTTCAGGCTCTATCTACCCGGGTCTGGAGAGTTTTTCCTGTTCTAATGGGCATCACAAGTGCCCTGATGTCATGGCACATAGCGCTGATGTGCATGATGTCCTCCCCACTGTATCTGCCTCAGTATTTGCTGTGCCCCAGGCCTCCACCTGGAGCCAGTCAAGTGCCAAGATGCTTCCCCCCTCCCTCCCTGGAGAAGACAAGCTGTCCCTAGGATGCTCAAGCCTCCTTCCCCAGCCGGCCCTCCAGCTCCCCAGGCTCATTCCCGAACCCAGGTGGCTGGCGCCGCAAGAGGAAATCCAACTGCTGTGACAACTGGCCAGCTCCTTGGATGTGTTTTTAACTGCAAAAATAGCTTTTAATATTGACTTAGTATTTAGATGACTGAGGGGGGGGAGGAGGAGGAGGATCAGTATTGAATAGCTGAAGAGATAACAACAATCGCAGTTAGTGATAAGCATTATGCATTAATTAGTCTGAAGCTTTCAAACCCTTCTGTAATTTTTTTTTGGTCTCTGGTGTTCAGTGGCACCCCCTACCCTCTGATAGCATCCCTGTAATATTTTATTTTGTCATTGGTGTCCAATGGCACCTCCCCCACCACCCTCCCTCTGATACATCCCTCTTCATGTATACCTGTAATAAAGAAAACAGTCCCTTGATACTTTTGTTTAACCTGTAAGAATAAAAAGGTCCTCATCAATCTGCCCCACCTCCACCCCCCACTGAGCACCCACCACTCTGCACCCCCAAACAGCCTCACTCACCTGAACTGGCCCCAGTGTGAAGATTCAGTCTCCATTCAAGACACGTCTTGGTAATGGAACTGCTGACTGCTATATGAAAAACTAAAGTAAGGATGGTTCAATGTATTTCAATGGGGTTTTCAATTTTGATGCATAACTTTGTCAATTTTGCATATTTTCACCGCACATTTTCAACATAGCCTTTCTGAGACCCAAACTCACGAACACTGTCAGTGGAAGTATGCAAATCTGTCACGACAGGGGATTTTTGTGGTTGCTTAGCGTAATCACCTTTTGGGCAGGCTTTGAAAATTTTCACCACCCTTGTTCATGAGGTGAGGTCATGAGAAGGGAATGTTGAAAATTTGACTCATAATATGCAAAATGGCAATGTTATGTGTATATGTTAAAATTTTGCTATGCACACTCATAACTTTGGTAATTTTAAATATTTTGACTGGAAACTTCCATCACAGTCTTTATTACACCACCTCATGAACATGACAGCTATCATTCTTTAAATCCTGCCAAAGCTGTCATTTTGCACATGTGGTGTGGAGGATGCTTGTGGCATGGAGTCACATTTTCCAGGGATTTTGAAAGGTTCAGTAATGTGTACATGAGGTGGGGTAATAAGAAGCTATGCTGACAATTTGGTTATTGTTTTTCTACAAATGGAAGAGCAGGGCCATCTGGACCCTGCACTTCCACAGCAATATATGTGTATGCATCTAAGAAGGGATAGGAGCACAGGCCCCTCTGGGCCCGGCACTACCACAGACAAATAAGGATATGATCAAGCTTTGTGAAAAATTAGGGATGGATGGGACCCTGAGCTCCCACAGTGAAATAAGGATATGATTATACTATCTCAAAAAGTAAGGAAATTCATTGCAAAAAAATTTGTTAATACATTAGTTAGGGATAAAGTGAAAGAGGAAAATGTGTTTTGCCCAACCCCATCACCTCACTTCCGCCAGCAAACTGCCATGCAGGTGCCTTTGGGAATCTCAAGTTTAATGCTCAGCCCATTCTCATACACTGTATACATCTCAGCCCTTTACTGATGAAATGGGGTGAGTGTTATGCTAGAGAACCCCAAGGTACACCCTTGCCTGGTTTACTGCCTGTAGGGTGGGGTGGTGGTGGCTGGAAACCCCACACCACATTTCCTATTTTTTCCTCTTTGAACCTTAACTACCTGTCATTAAAGATGTTTTTGCAATTAATGCAGTGTGATCGAGCCTCGATCAATAGTATATTAAATATTTAAAACACCTACCTATACATGCCTGTATCTTGGGCAGCTGTGCATGAGACTCTTCACAGAATAAGAATGCCTCATGCTCAGAGGAAAGGAGTCTACAATTGGTTGGGAGTGCTCCCTTTATCTATTATGGTTTAAGGAGTACCTGGCATGTTTAGAAATAAACAGACTTGATTGGATAAGTATGATTTCATGATTTATAATGCCATAACAACATAAAGCTAGAAATCCAGATAAAAGCTTTGCATACAAACTTCAAGGAGAAGTTGGCAAAACATATTACAAAACCTGGGAGGACAAATGAAATCTAAAAAGTGTTTTCTAGTAAATTGTAATAGCAGGGCAGAGAATGTTTACAAACTTATAAAGTGGGTACCTGCTCTTTAAGCAGTAAAAGTTGTGTAATATAAAACATTAATCATATTGCCTTTTGTTTAGTACACTAACCAAAATCATAATACATTTTATTTATTTATTTTTTGTTGACGGGTAAGTATACTAGACAAATCCTGCCTATTTTCAGGCACGACCCAGGGAAGGGGGATACAGATGAATGCCAACTGACCTTGAACCAGATTAAGCTGTTGGGGGTATATTTAGTGAAAGAGGGAAATTTGGCCAGGACACCGGGGAAACTTCCCTACTCTTGTCGATAAGTACCATGGGATCTTTAACATCCACCTGAACTACCACCAGTCCAGGCAGATGGGACCTCAGTTTAACATCTCATCCAAAAGACAGCACCTCAGAAGTGCAGCACCCCTCTTAAGCTGCACTACAGTGTCAGTACTGGGATATTAACCCAAGTGCCAGATGTGGGAACTGAACCCACAGCCCTCTGATCTCCTGCCTCAGAGGCGGAGTGTGCTACCTACTGAGCCACTGACACTGATTGCTCTGTGTAAGGTCCTTTCATCCATTAAAGCTGCTTTCTGTGTCATCCACAGTGCCCTTTTATTATGTTGTGAACTGTCAAATGAGGTAATGCCTGTACAGTACGGTAATGCAAAACTCGTCTCAGTCTGCTAGCTGAGAAAAGGCAACCAATGCTGTACTTTACGTTATCACTTTCAAACATACTGAACATGTTGAACTCATGGTTGGCTAGCAACAGAAAAAAGCATCTTTAACTTTACGTTTCACTCACGTGCTCGAAGATCTCCTGACTCTCCCCCATGCCACTGCTGCTCATACTTTTTTAACTTTTAAATTTTACTTTTTTCACTCATGGTCATTCAGCAACAGAAAAAAGTGTCTCACTCGAAAATCTCTGTCTACCTTACCCTACTCCCAACTTCTTCCCAGACTCACTTGAAGATCTTTGCTCACTTGAAAGCTTTCCTTGGCACTCAATCCCTCTGGTGATTAAGAAAAAGTGTCTAGTTTTCTAGCATGCTAAACGATTCAGCAGCATCTAAGAAACAAAACACATGCAGAGGCTCTGCCACTTATGATCTCACAAGGTCAAACTGCACTTGGGAGAAATATCACTGATATTTCAAGTTGGGCCATGGCATATCCCATATATGTATACACATATAACAAGCATTTGTCAATGCCGAATGTTTGCTTGCTGGCATTGGCAGTGGTAGTGTAGAAGTTACAGAGCTGCGTAATAGGAATGGCAGTGAAGTATTGAACTGAAGCCAACCCCACCACCACCCTGCAGAGAGTGACAGGCATTGGGGTGTGCGTTTGGGTCATCAGGCATAACGGCCACGCCATTTCACCACACCCCACCCTGCAGACACTGACAAGTGTCATGGTGTTCCTTGGGGTCTTTGGCCCTTATGCGCACCCCATTTCATTAGGAAATATGGTGAGATGGGTATGATATAGGAGAATGGGGTGAATTTTGCGGCCGAAGAGTCCAAGGCATACCTCGATGCCTCTCACTGGCTGCAGGGTGTGGAATGGTATGAGCAATACAGGCAAGAATCCCAAGTCACACCCTGATGCCTGTCATTCTCTACAGGGTTGGGCGCTGGTTGGAAACCCTAATACCTCAGGCATTCGTTGGTATTTTCACTCCAAATTTTCAAAATTTTTTGTGATCCCACCTCATGAACAGGGGAAATATCAGTTGTTAGCCAAAAGCTGCTTATGCACAGCGATTACGGCATTTAGCACCACAGGTGCAAAACATTCCGAACAGGATGTAAAAATGACAGCTGTACTGTTCATGGGAGGTGTAAAAATGGCAATGTTGCAAATCTGCAGTAAAAATATTTAAAAAAATGGTGAAGTCACGAAGATATAGAAACTGTGCAACGAATAATCTGCATATATAATTAGGTTGTGATTTTTACAGCAGATTGTCAACTCAGGTATTTGGGACCTCCGATCATGAACAGTGTCACTGTGATTTTCTTTATCTGTGCTGAACAATCATTTCCCACAGCGACCACGCATCTCTGCACTGAAAGTGTGAAACACACTTCAGCCATGTTGTGAAAAATGACAGCTGTACTGTTCATAAGGAAGTGTGGAAAAATGCCACTGGTGAAAATCTGGACTGAAAATATTACAAAGTCATGAACTTACGAGGGTGCATGGAAACTGCGCAATGCTCACTCGTAACACAGTCATTTTATGGACTTTTGTCACCAAATTTTCAACATAGCCATTTTAAGACCTCTGCTCATGAACAGTGTAAGTGTGATTTTCTTAATCTGCCCTAAACATTGCTTTCGCACACCAACAGCACGATTGTGCACTACATGTGCGAAAACACATTTTAGGCGACATATGAAAAATGGCAGCTGTACTGTTCATAAGGAAGTGTAATAAAATGGCAATGTTGAAAATCTGGAGTGAAAATATTAAATTCGCAAACCCACGAAAGCATGCATAGTGAATCAGCAATCCATCGCATCGTAAAACAATCATTTTAGGAATTTTTTCACCAAATTTTCAACATAGCCATTTTAAGACCTCTGCTCATGAACAGTGTCACTGTGATTTTCTTAATGTGTCCCATACATTGATTTCGCACACCGACTGCGCCATTGTGCGCTACATGGGCAGAAACACATTTTGGGCAAGATGTGAAAAATGACAGCTGTACTGCTCATAAGGAGGTGTGGTAAAATGGCAATGTTGAAAATCTGGAGAGAAAATATTGAAAATTACTTAACTTTACGAAGTATGTAGGAACTGCAAACACCCCTCGTAAAAGTCATTTTAGGAATGTTTCCACCAAATTTTCAACATAGCCATTTTAAGATCTCTGCTCATGAATGGTGTCACTGTGATTTTCTTAATCTATCCCGCACATTGATTTCGCACACCGACTGCGCCATTGTGCGTACTACATTGGCAGAAACACATTTTGGGTGAGATGTGAAAAATGACAGCTATACTACTCATAAGAAGGTGTGGTAAAATGGCAATGTTGAAAATCTGGAGTGAAAATATTGAAATTCACGAACTTACGAGCAGTATGTAGGAACTGCAAACACACCCTCGTAAAACAGTCATTTTAGGAATGTTTCACCAAATTTTCAACATAGCCATTTTAAGATCTCTGCTCATGAACAGTGTCACTGTGGTTTTCTTAATTTGTCCTGTACATTGATTTCAAGACACCGATCAGCGCCATTGTGCGCTACATGGCGGAAACACATTTTGGGTGAGATGTGAAATGACAGCTGTACTACTCACAAGAAGGTGTGGTAAATGGCAATGTTGAAAATCTGGAGTGAAAATATTGAAAATTACGTGAACTTATGAGCCTGCATAGGAATCGCAGAATGCACGCTAAAACAGATTTTCATGATTTTGCATTGTTTTTCAACATGGGCTTCTTGAGAGCCCATCTTATGAACATTGGTAGTGTCATTTTGTTAATCAGGCCTGAAGGGTGATTTTGCACAGTGACCACGCAGTGACTGCAAAATCACTCTTCTGGCCCGATAACGCCATGACAGTGACATCATTCATGAGAAGGGTCCCAAAGCCCCATGTTGAAAATTTGGTGCAAAATTCAAAAATGCCTGAGATATGCAATAAAGTTGAAAAACCCTATCTAGCCCATTATACAGCTTACGGCATTTCCTCAGTTCATGATCGGCTTTGAAGAGTGCAGACGTGTTCCCGGTCACGAAGACTGCCACGCAAGCTCCGGAGGTAAGTATGGGGTGGGGGTGTGGGGAGGCAGGGTGCGCAGTGGGTGGGTGCGGGTTGTGGGGGCTGGGAGACTCACGTGGGACCGTTTTGCTTTTCAGGTTGGAAAAAAAAAACGATGTGGGACGTTTGCCACGCTGGGGTGGGCTCCCAGCGTGGGCACAAGGACGGTTGGGGGCGTTTCAGCCGATGGGGATTGGGCACCCCATCGCCATGCAGATGGTGCTGCCAGCCGCCAGTGGGCTCCCAGCGTGGCACCTTGTACTCGGGGAGTGAAGCCGATGGGGATTGGGCACCCGCCAGCTATTCTATGAGTTGCCACGCTGGGGTGGGCACCCAGCGTGGCATTTGGGAGGCTTTGGGGAGCGCAACACTGGCTGATGGGATTGGGCACCCCGCCGGCTATACGGTGGGGGGGGCAGCACGCAGGCGTGCAGTACGTCTGTGTGTGTGTGTAGGGGAGCTGCCATGAGCAGGCGTATATCTTATCACTGCTCACTGAAGCATAGCTCCCCTTTCAACTGTATGCCACTGCATTTTGGAGCTTGTCATAGACAGCTCCAGCATGCATTGGCTTACAGGGCCAGGCTGCCAACACACTGACTGAATTGGAGGAGGAGTGACACGCCTCCGAAATCTCGGATGATAGCACTATGTTTCTTTCACATGCATGCAAGCAAACATAATAAATGGATGGGAACTTTTCCCATAGAAAAGTCATTATTTCTATCCCTGTATACCTGTGACTAATCTATCAAATACATCTATATACCTGCACTAAATAATCAAATACAGCCATATACCTGCACTAATCAATCAAATACAGCTATATACCTGCACTAATCAAACAATTAAAGATATATATCTTCATTAATAAAAAGTACACAGCTGCACCACATTAAACCCTGTGGGATACCACTAATAACACAATTAACACTAATCAAACAATTACAGTTATATATCTACACTAATCAATCAATTACAGCTATATACCTGCACTAATCAAACAATTACAGCTATATACCTGCACTAATCAATCAAATACAGCTATATACCGCACTGATCAATCAAATACAGCTATACCGCACTAATCAAACAATTACAGCTATATACTGGCACTAATCAATCAAATACAGCTATATACTGGCACTGATCAATCAAATACAGCTATATACCTGCACTAATCAAACAATTACCGCTATATACCGGCACTAATCAATCAAATACAACTATATACCGGCACTGATCAATCAAATACAGCTATATACCTGCACTCATCAAACAATTACAGCTATATACCTGCACTAATCAATCAAATACAGCTATATACCGGCACTGATCAATCAAATACAGCTATATACCTGCACTCATCAAACAATTACAGCTATATACCGGCACTAATCAATCAAATACAGCTATATACCTGCACTAATCAAACAATTACAGCTATATACCTGCACCGATCAATCAAATACAGCTTTATACCTGCACTAATCAATCAACTACAGCTATATACCTGCACTAATCAAACAATTAAAGATATATACCTTCATTAGTTTTCCATTAGCAGGTTATACAGCCCTGCCACTAGAGGGATTCTTGGTCTTTCTACACAAATCACTGTACTCAATTGTGGGCAATATGGCCTGCATTATCATTCTACTTCTTTCCTGGTGCTGCTACAAGGGGAGGTTGTAGTTTGAGGTTCCCTAAGCTTCACTGAACAGGCTGACAACTCCCTTAAAACTGCCTGTGTGACAGCTCTGCAGCTGAAAACAGGAAGCCCTCAGTGTCTGCCATCCACCCTTCAGACTCAAGTCAGATAGACTCTGAGCACCCTACTCTTACCTACGCTTATGCTGACATCATCCAATAATAATGCCTTACTTAGTATATGCTTCCTTCCGCCTCCTTGGTGTGCTAGGAACCCATGTCCCTCCCCTAATAGGGGTGTACTACTTGCCATAATCTACTGCTGATTCCTACTCTGGGTGGACAGGCTCATAGACCCATTCCCCCAGAACCAGTGAGCAATCTACATAACATCCCCCCACATGACTTCCTTAGCAGCTACCCTTCTCAAGTATATCTACTCTCTTAACAGAGCATGAGATCATAAAAAGGGTGTATGCTATGACCTGCTTTACTATGAAGCAGGACGGGTTGAAGACACCTCATCTCAATACCTAGCACTAAACTGCTCAGGTTACTAGTCTTGCTACTTCTCCTATCAGGTGATATCCAACCTAACCCTGGCCCATACGTTACCCAATACCTTGGTAGCATCCGCCCAGGACCATCAATGAGCGGCCACCAAGGGTCTGAAGATAGCACATATGAACATATGTAGTCTTAGACCTAAAATACATGAAATCCAGGCCTGGTTGGACCTCTACAAACCAGACTTACTAGCCATCTCTGAAACCTGGCTAAAAGCCCACATCCATGACCACAAGATTCAGGTCGTAGGCTACAATAGCTACCGCAATGACAGAGAAACCAAAAAAGGGGGTGGGGTCCTAATCTATGCTAAGGATGACCTCTCCGTGTCACCTCTACCCCTGCAGACTAATCCTACTGCTGAGGGAGAGAGCATATACATCCGGATAACCCTAGGGCACGCCAAACAACTAACAATTGGCTGCATCTACCACCCACCAAAATCAGCCCTCAAATCCCTTGAAGCCATCATAAATGATACGGCTATCAAGGTAACAACGGAGCAACTAATCCTGGGTGACTTCAACATTAACTGGGCCCAGGACCCTGGTCATGCCTCGAAGTCACTTACCCATGAAGCAGGTCTGACGCAGGTCATCTCTGAACCGACCAGACTTAATTACAAAACTGGGAACCGCACCACCCTTGACTGGGCTCTGGTGTCTAACCCCACTAATATACAGAGTGCAGGCACAATGGCAGACTCCCTGAGTGACCATACCCCAATCTTCTGTATATGGAAAAACAAACCACCCAAGGTCCAACCTAGAATTCTCTCCGCCCGTGACTCTCCAAGTTCTCTTGAACTACAATACAATCGCTACCTAGTTAGTCTGGGCTGGAACCACATAAATCTTCTCCCTACTCTTACTGAGGCTGTGCAATACTTCCAGGACTTAATCAACCACAGCGGCCAACCCTTTGCTCCAATGAAGAGAATGAGGGCTAAAGGCAGCTGCTACAAGTGGATCTTTCCTTCCTCAAAGCCCTAATGGCTACTCGGGAAAAGGCTGGAAAGTTTAGGCTGTCCTCCTCCCGCAGATCTCGCTGAATACAAAGCCCTGAGGAACAAAGCCAAGAGAGCCATAAAACTCGCTAAGAGAGATTACTTAACACACATCCAGAAAACCAGCCTGGGCAACCCCAAGCAATTCTGAATCATATCAATGACCTGACAAGGGCAGCAAAAAGCCTGAGTCCTGTCCCATGGAGATTAACGGTCAGCTCACAACTGACCCTTCTCAAATATCGGCTGCCCTTAACAGGCACTTCTCAGACCTCCAGGCCTACAAGACCTGCCTGTCTCCCCAGACTCTCCCCCCTACCTCAGATGAATCACCTCACATGGAAAGACCCCCATTTCACCTGAGACTGGCTAAACGCACTGAAGTATTAAACCTCCTAAGAACCTGAAACCGAAAGGGTCAGGGGGACCCAATGGTATCAACCCTCGGCTACTCAAGGCAGGAGCTACCTCCTTAGCCTGGCCTATAACCATGCTCCTCAATCGATCACTGAGGGAAGGAGCAGTCCCTGACCCGTGGAAACATGCCAATGTTGTCCCTATTCACAAAGGGGGACTCAGGGAAAAACTCAACAACTACAGGCCCATCTCCCTCCTCTGCTCAATTGCTAAGGTGCAAGAAAGAGTCATCTACTGTACAATCAACTCAGGGACTACCTGGAAGCTCATCAGCTCCTTGCCCCCTCCCAACATGGATTTAGAACAAACCATGGTACTGACACTGCCCTCATTAACTTCACGGATGAAGTTCTCAGGGCAATGGACAAAGGGATACCCACTGGTGCAGTCTTTATAGACTTATCCAAGGCATTCGACCTCGTCGACCACAACTTGCTGCTACAGAAGCTGCAAAATATAGGCCTAGACAATCATGTCCTGAAGTGGTTTGGGAGCTACTTATCAGGCAGGGCACAGAGGGTCTCATGGAAAGGGACCATGTCTGACACACTACCCCTAAACCAGGGTGTACCTCAGGGCTCAATTCTAGGCCCCCCTCCTGTTTTCCTTGTTTACCAACGACCTGCGTACCCACTGTGGGGAGAGCTTGGTTATGCAGTACGCTGATGATACTGTCATCTTCTGAACCCTGCGTGACATGGTTGCCCTAGGCCCTCTACTCCAAAAGGATCTCACTTCACTAGAGACTTGGCTATGTAAGAACAGAATGGTACTAAATGCTGACAAGACCAAGGCAATGCAATTCGGGCCAAGATCCCAGGGATTTGACAGGTCCTCATCCCTCTCCTTAACCTCACTCTCTGGTAAAGCCATTAACATAGTCCCCTCCCTTAAATACTTAGGCCTCACGTTGGATCAGAATATCATATACAAGGAACACATGGACCAGGTCACCAGGACTCTACATCGGAAATTTGGCACCCTGTACCGACTCAGGGCCAACTCATCCCTGAAGCCAGGCTCTCCATAGCTACCAGTGTCCTTCTACCCAACCTGACCTTTGCGGCCCCTATTATACAGGGCATGGCTAAACAAGAGATTACCAGGATGCAAACCCTATATAATAAAATAGCTTGTTTTGCAACCTTAGACCACCCGAGATGTCACCACTGTGACACTTTGGCCAATCTTCGTTGGCCCACATTGGTCACCCGCCTCCAACACCTCCTTGCTTGTCCAGGCCTACAAGCTCTCAACCCCACGCCCCACCAAGCATTGCTGGGACCATAACCCCAAACACAACCCAAGGAACCTAAGGACCTCAGATAGAATGCTATTAGAAGTCCCTTAGGGTAAGGACAAATGCTGGCGGAAGATCCTTTTCCTCCCAAGCAGCCTGCCAATGGAACAAGCTTCCTCCCCAGGTCCAGGCCTCCTCCTCACTCATGAACTTCCGCACCAGGCTTAATTCCCATCTGCTGACCTCAAGCGCATGCCACTGTCATGACACTTAAAGCTCCTAAGGTACTCCCCTCCTCTCCAACTCCCGTCTCCTAGCTTAACCTTCCTACTACCTGCCTTATACAGACTGCTCACCAGAGGCCACATGTAACTCCTTAATAAACTATATGCAAAGTACTACCAATTGCTTACATGTCATGATGATAACCATGCCTGTACCTATGCCTGCATCCACTGCTTTTCTTTTACCATGCCTATAAGCCATGCCTGTATCCACTGCTTTTCTTTTACCATGCTTGTAACCATGCCCGTATCCACTATTTTTCTTTACTGTAACCAACTCATGATGTAACTCACAGTGCCTCAAATGTTCCTTATGTCCTTGTTCATTCTTATAACTTGTATTGTTATCCCTGGTCGCCCCTGAAAAAGGGACCTTCGGGGCTCAGTGGGCCTACCTGGTCACCAAAATTTAATAAATAAATAAATAAATTGATAAAAAGTATACAGCTGCACTACATTAAACCCTGTGGGATACCACTAATAACACAATTAACACTAATCAATCAAATACAGTTATATACCTGCACTAATCAATCAAATACAGCTATATACCTGCACTAATCAAACAGTTAAAAATATATACCTTCATTAATAAAAAGTACATAGCTGCACTACATTAAACCCTGTGGGATACCACTAATAACACAATTAACACTAATCAAACAATTACAGCTATATACCTGCAGCAATCAATTACAGCTATATATACTACTCAAACAGTTACAGCTATATATTCACTACACTTGCTACCCTTGCTAAATCTCATGAAATGAACACTTTCCAGTTCCACCTCCCCGCTGCTCCTGCCATCAACCTGAGTAAATTTCCTGTATTGCCTGAATTACTCTAAGACTGCCTCTAGTCAGTTTATCAATGCCTCTATTGTACCTTTACTGCGGTAAGTTATTGTTTGTATCTTGTGTCCAGCTTTGTATCTCTTCATTCTATTATGTCATTTTAAAGCCTTCCTTCAATTGAATCGTGTATTTTATTTTTATTTTTGTACTTGTACCAGTTAACCTTGTATTACTGTTACCTCTTCAGGCACCTTATAACCTGCCTGTGTCTCTGCACGATCTGTACTTCCTTTCTACTCAGGCTCTATTGTATCCTGGCTGAGTCACTGTGTTTAACTGTCTGCATATTGTAACCTGTCTGAGACATTGTGTTGTGACTGTCTCATATCATGTATGTATGTTTATTTTGACTCCTTGTACCCCTTTCCCTGGGTTGCACCTGGAAACGAGTCTTGGTTCAGTGTGCTTCTTCTGGTTATCAACTTTAAATAAATAAACACAATAGATAGGACTGCTACAGGAGGGGAAAGGGTGATCAGCCTACAAAACTTAGCACAGGAATAGTACATTAAAAAAATGTTATCACCTCATTAGTCAGGTAATCAGGGGCTTTTCAATACATCCTATGCCCCTTTAGTGTCTGGTATAGTAGCTGTCTTTAACCCTTTGCTGTGCCATGGACTGAGTTATCCAGCCAGAATTCCTATATGTTCTAATTCTGTCTGCAGTCTGAGGGTTAATAAGGCACAAAGATGTGAAAACAGAAATTGTCTGTTTAAAGAGGCTGAACATACTGATGTCAGAAGGTCTAAACCCTCACTCTCAGATTCTTGACAATAATGGGAATGCAAGGAATCACAAACACGTTGCATAAGAGTAATACATTTTGTTTATTACTACCAAAAGGAAAATCACAGTTGACCTAAGCAGTTCTTACCATTAGGTACTGGGAGCCAATGCTAAGCGTTCCCTATACCTCGAGGAATCTCCATGTCTCTAGGTCTCCTGGGGTCTCCGAGGTAGAAGACGTAATGTCTTACATTATATACCTAAGACAGTTACCATAGTTACTGTAAGATAGAAACATTTCTAGTTACAGAGATGAGCCCTATTGGCTAAATTAGAGGTGGCTCCACAGTCCTAGATAACAGTATACAATTTTGTTAGAGTCATCAGTTTGTGGAAACAAAGAAGTACAGTTTGTGTACATGGCCATGTAGTAATACAAATCATCAGAAGATGGCAATGCCAACTCATATATCATAACACTACAAGGACATAAGTGTCCTAACATCTTGTAATCAAGAAATACATGTGTATATTAGAAAGCAAAGCATATAGCAATCATGTGCATACATATCCTGACATCTACTCTTGTACAGTAGATGTCCTTAGCCCTATATGTTAGTATAACATATACATAAATGCTATCTGTCTGTGGTGCACCACTGGGGTATCAATTAGGGTGCAGGGACCTCGTATAACATTCCTCCCTTGTTGCCTCAGAAGGGGCAATACAAACCAAAGTAGGGAAGTGGAGAGAGAGCAGGTGTTGTTTACAGACCCAAAGCACGAGCCTTGTAAAGGAACTCCAGCTGCTCACGGTGTTGGCGGAGTGTGCGCCGGAGGCAGCAGAGCATAATGATAACAAAAAATATCAAAAATGCTTGTATAATAACAAAACCTTTAAAGGTAATCGCTAACCAAGTATTAGTAAGTGCACTATTAAAATCACCATCATTAATAAGATCATATATTGCTTCATTTGCTTTGGTCTTATTATTGCTGATGTGGATGACGTGTGTATCTTTCCTGTCTAAAAGCAACTTCAGTGTTAAAGTCAGTGAATCAATGTGTACATTAAAGTAAGGTAAATACTCTGAAAGGGTAAGAAGATAATCAGGGTCACCATCAATAATATCTGGTTCCACAAGGGGAACGGGGCGATAACTATGTGCCCAATAATAGTTGTCTGGTGAGGTACGAAACAGAAATTGGGTTGAGTAATAACACATAACTCATTGCCATAAGTAAATTGCTTAAAATTAGTTACCACACAAAATTCACCATCCAAATTATATTGCATTTTCACAGTAGGTAGTCTCCATTTTTGTAGTTGTACTGGGCAAGTGTAAGTCTGGTTGGAAATCTGTGTTGACAGGCGATGAACCTCCTTCTGGTAAGACTGGTACAATCGAGAAGCATCTGGAGCAGATGTTGAGTCCTGGTATTCTGTGCCATTGGTGGTGATGACATAGTCCATGGAAAAGGACCAATCAATACTGTCTGGGCAATATCCACATACAGGTTTAATAACATCAGATATGTCACATTGACACAAATAAATATACCCTTTCTTAGCACAACAGTCCATGTGCAGTGAGACCCATGCGTCCAGAAGAAGATGGAAAACCAGAAGAGGTGGCAAGTCGAGGCGTTCTCCATAGATGTCTTCATCAAAGTGCCCAATGGAGTGTACGGATGCTAGTTTATCAAATATAGCTGTATTGGGATCAAAACGTGGTAAAGAAACAGTAAAAGACACAAACATAGTACCCTTAATGGAACATTTCTTAGAAGTAAAGCAAGGACCAGTATTAGGGTGCCTGGTCACAAATCCCAAATTCCTAGCAATAGAAACAGGAATAGAAACAGATTGTAACATACACACGGCAACACAGTTAGGATATTTGCAGTGAGGGTGGTACCATTTAGAGATATGTCTGTCATGTATGATATCAGGGATGCTTCTGGATTCCAGATCGTGGAAGAGATTGTTGATTGTAGTGATAATATATGACCCATAGGCAGAACATAATATTTCACAGTCAATGTATTACTTATCTGCCTCCTTTTTGTTCTGTGCAATAAGGGCGTTAATCTTTTCTTTAGAATCTGTAAATGCCTTAGCAATGTTTTGCATATTATATACAGTGTATCTTTTTTCCTGACTAAGGCCATCCACACCATGCAATAATGTGGGTATGATGTCATTGATCATACCAGCTTCAAACTTCTGTGAATGTGCTTTGATAGTAGTAATGTCTGCTTTATTCCAAATAGACATTGTAGTACCAAGGAGACCAGTAAGGGTGCCTGTGACACCAGTGACATCTGACATGTCACGTGTGTTTCTTTTATTACTTTGTGAATCATCATTCTGAGAACTAAGTTTTCTCCTAAAATTGCCTCTATGCTCGTGGTGTATACCCCGGCAATAGGGTCTTGATTACGAATTTGAAAAGCTGCTAAGCTATCAAGTAACAAAGTACTGTAAAATAATGATGTGTTAGTAGTATGACACATACCAAATTCTTTCATATTCCAGTAAGTTAAATTAAACAAAACAGGTATATGCATATATTGTAAGTTGTTAATAAGTGTGCCAGGTAAAGCAGTGGCTATGAGACCACTACGAGGACCAGGGGCTTGTTTTGGACATTCCAAAAGTTGTTTCTCAGTAGGGGGTAACACAGATAAATACATGGCAGCTGAGGCCATGTTGTGTATGGCACAAAATTTTCTGGCACAATCCTTAGAAAGTGTATTACAATATGAAGGGTCAATTAAGGCAGTAATATTGTATAAACCTGAATGTCTAAGAGAGGTTTGGTGCAAGGACATGGTGCCATTTGGGGATAATTTTGCATTGGGCCATCCATGGAAAGTTCTCTTGGAGAGTTTGGCCATGGGGAGTATTTGTCCTTGAGACTTGGTTTGCCACTCAATTTGTAGGGTAGATTTATCAGGCCCAACAACAGAGGAAGTGATGTAGGCATCTGAACCTTCCTGAACTGTAATCAAATTGTCGGGAACGTTGATGGAGACTTCCTCTGGGGTAGTTGCAGGCAGATCAAGATGAGGAAGGATGTGCTTTACCCTGCCTTGGATGCAGGGGATTACTCTTGAGATGAGGAGAAAATGGAACGAGATAGCTGTCTTGTCAGTGTATCTGAAAAGGAAAATCAAACATTAGCTAGGTTAGTGCTCCTCTGCCCAATGGGGTGAGGAAAAGTAACTATACTCCATTATACAGTTTCAACTGGTTTGCATGTAACCATTTGTCAGTCAATTTGTTGTTTTGCATGAGTCTAATTTGACAGACTGCTGGACTGAGCTTGTTGACAATTGGGTAGGGTCCTTCCCACTTGTTGGAGAAACAGTGTGTTGGATGCGCAAATCTGAGAACCATTACCTGATCTCCAACTTGCCAATCCACTTCTTGTGCATGTTTGTCAAACTAAATTTTGGACTGTTGCTGGGCCTTGCCTATGCAGTTTGCAGTGCACAAATCAGTGTGTATTAGGTTTTTTCTCAGCTTTTCCACTTATTGATCCACAGAGACATGATCTGCAGTGGGAGTGTGCAGGTCAAACAACAGGTGTTCAGGTAATCTCATACTTCTGCCAGTCATCACCTCAAAGGGTGTCAACTGAGTGGTGGCTGAGGGTGTGCCCCTAATTGCCATAAGGAGTAACAGCAGTAGGGAATCCCAATCCTTGGGATTGTCCTCAATAAATTTGAAAAGCATTTGCTTAATCCATCTGTTGGTCCTCTCTCCTTGACCTGAGGATTGTAGGTGGTATGGTATGTGGAACTTCTGATGAACTCCAAGGAGTTCAAGGGCTTCATTCATCAACTCACCTGTAAAACTGGTTCCTTTGTTGGAGTCTACCTTAAGAGGTAGGCCCCACCTGGGGAATATCTGTTCCAGCAGGATTTTGACAGTGGCTTGTGCAGTGCATGTCTTGGTGGGGAAAGCCTCAACCCACTTAGAGAAAAGATCAGTGACCACAAGGGAATATTTGTTGTTTCTACTGGTATTGGTGAGAGGACCAATAAAATCAATCTGTAAAGCATGCCAAGGGCCAGAATGCCTTTATGGTAGTAATTTGGTGTTTCTTTTGATAGGGATGGGGTTGTTTTGTGCACAAACCAGACAGTTATCTATGTACTGTTTGACATCCTTGGTAACACCAGGCCACCATGCGGTGATCTTGAGCCTTTGAAGTGTGTTTCCCACTTCCTGGTGTCCACCAGTGGGGGTGTCATGCACTTGATGCAAACATTTGGACTTTAGATGATGGGGAACCACCCACAATTTTGTGGTGGTGTCATCTGGTTGACACCAAATGAACTTGTCATCCGGGGACAAGCGTAACTTACCTTCATGCCTTCGATATAGGTTATGGGCAGGGCCCGAGTTTTTCAGCGATTCGCGGATCGGCAAACCAGCGGAAATATCAGCGAATTGCCATCCCCACAGAATTAAGCCGCCCAGAACAAACGTCCCTTCATTTGCCGACGGGGTGCCCAATCTCCGTCGGCTTCACTGTCCCCTCCAACACAAGATATGCCACGCTGGGAGCCCACCCAGCGTGGCAAACGTGCTAAGATTTTTTTTTTTGCCGACTGAGGTGCCCAATCCCCGTCAGCTGAACGCCTCCCCTGGGTAAAATCGGCAGTACGCTGGGAGCCCACTCCCAGCATGGCAAGCGGTCCCGCCGACGCTCTTTTTTTCCCTGTAAACAAAATCTGTCCCACGGCGCTGCCTCCTGAGCCCCCTCCCACATCCCGCACTCACCCACTGTGCACCCAGCCTCCCCACACCCCCACCCCATACTTACCTCCGAACTCCGGCGCGACGATCTTCGGTGGACCGGGAACACGTCTGCACTCTTCAAAGGCGACCGCGAACTGAGGAAATGCCGGTAAGCTGTATAATGGGCTAGATAGGAGGGGTTCAACTTTATTGCATATCTCAGGCATTTTTGGGAATTTTTGCACCAAATTTTCAACATGGGGTTTTTGGGACCCCTTCTCATGAATGATGTCACTGTCATGGCGTTATTCGGCTCGAAGGGTGATTTCGCGCAGTGACTGCGAAATCACCCTTCGGGACTGAATACCACCATGACAGTGACATCATTCATGAGAAGGGGGCCCAAAACCCCCATGTTGAAAATTTGGTGCCAAAATTCCAAAAAATGACTGTTTAACGAGCGTACGTTGCGCAGTTCCTACGCAGGCTCGTAAGTTCGTGAAATTTCAATATTTTCACTCCAGATTTTCAACATTGCCATTTCACCACACTGTCTTATGAGTAGTACAGCTGTCATTTTTCACATCTCACCCAAAATGTGTTTCCACCCTTGTAGCGTAGAATGGCCAGTCGTGTGTGAAATCAATGTTCGACAGAATAATAAAATCACAGTGATACTGTTCATGAGCAGAGGTCTTGAAATGGCTATGTTGAAAATTTGGTGAAAAATTCCAAAAAAATGACTGTTTAGCAGTGCATTCGCGGTTCCTCATGAGTCCGTAAGTTGTGAAATTTCAATATTTTCACTCCAGGTTTCAACATTGCCATTTCACCACACTGTCTTATGAGTAGTACAGCTGTCATTTTTCACATCTCACCCAAAATGTGTTTCCACCCTTGTAGCGCAGAATGGCGCAGTCGGTGTGCGAAATCAATGTTCCGGACAGATTAATAAAATCACAGTGATACTGTTCATGAGCAGAGGTCTTAAACTGGCTATGTTGAAAATTTGGTGACAAACACCCATAAAATGACTGTGTTACGAGCGTGCATTGTGTCAGATATGGCAAAAAAAAAAAAGGAAAAAATTAGGGTAAAATGTGCCGCAGAATTGCCGCAGAAATTGGTGTTGAGGCCGCAGAAGTTCTGCAGCAAATGAAAACCCTGCCGCAGAACTTTGCTCCGATGTGCCGCAGAAAATTCGGGGCCCTGGTTATGGGCAGGTAGATTCTTCTCGGTGCCTTTGTCCAGAAGTCTGAACACATCCTTGAGTTCAGAGTCAGCATGCTGGGCTTCGGACAAATCCAGGGGGGAGAAGGGTTCAGGTTTCTTCCTGACAGCTGCAATGTGCACAGCTGCTCTGGCTTCTGGATATTCCATCATCCAGATGTCCCCCCCTCAGGCCCTTCCAAAGCAAGGGTGTCAGCAGTGTCATTGAAGGCATGATAGGGGTCATGTATGGAGTGGGCCTTAACCTTGTGTACATAGAGTTTGTGTGCAAATTTATGTGCCAGTGAATGAATGTATATTACCAGTTCCTTGTGTTTCACCGGCATGCCATCAGAAGAGGTAAAGGAGTTCTTCTGCCAGAAAGGGAGAAATTCTGTAATGGAACAACAAACCCAGTTAGAGTCTGTAAAAATGATGGTATCCTCGGTTCCATACTGGATGAAGTAGAGGGCACAGGCCACCGCTGCCATTTTCTGCATATTGTGATGTCACTACACTGCAACATTTGGAAATTTTAACAGTGTTACCAAAAGGGTAAACCACGAATATACCCATTCCTGCTATCTGTTCTCCCTGATAATAGGAGGCTGATCCATCTTGAAAAACGTTACACAATGAGGTGTTCTCAAGTAATTGTGGTGTAGCAGGAAGGAAAGGGCCTGGATCTGGTAGATCAGGTGGCTGCAGTGTACAGTCATGTGGTTCTACACACACACACACACACACACACACACACACACACACACACACTCTATTTTATTATTAAAAACAAAAAAAACATCCCTCACCCATGTGGATTTTCAGCTGCTGAGTGAGGGTGAGTGGGTGATTTTCTGTTTTTAACAATAAAAAATTAAGCCAAGGGATTTATTGGGAAGGAAAGAAAAAGGTTTCATTAATGTTATGTTTTAAACCATTTACTATACAAAATAACACATGGGCAACTTATGCACAACTTGGCTGTATTTCCATCTCAGAGTTCTGTTGACAACAGGGTCTTCTCATGTTTCGCTCTGTAGAGCCCTGTGGTATCATCAGAACCCCTCAATGGAAACACTTGTTGTGCATGTTTATCCATTCTTTTTCCACTGAAGCACAAATATTACATTTTTAAAGGTGCATGGAAAATATAAAAACAAATGAATCTAATTGTCATTTTCTGAATATTAAGAATATAAAAGTTTGTGTGCTGGCCCAGAGGCGCTGAGGGTTGAGGCGCTGGACGCCACACATTGTGCCACGCCAGCGACCCGGATTCAGGAACGAGCCAGGGCCGCCGGGGTTGGTAGGGGAGGGACAGAGATTGAGCATCCGCCGACTGCTCTCTCTTCCTAGGGGTGGGTATGGGAAGCGCTTGCTCTTGGAGCGACCTCTGGGGGTGGCTGGAGGATTGCCAGAGTAGCAGTACAGCGTAATGCCTGGGGGGGGCGGAGCCACAGCACTACATTGCCTTGTTGGCCGGGCTCCACGGGGAAGGGGAGTACAAACAAGCAGAAATAACTTCCGCTCATCAGTGAGATGATGGTGGTCCTGGGGGACTTCGCCCTCATCCCATCTGCCGGCCCAACGCACCCTGGATCTTCCTCTAAAGCTGACCCGATGACACCAAGGTAGGCACTTCATACTTAGGAGGTCATCACCGTGGCAGGGTAGAGTCAGCCCCGGAGATGGTACCAGGGGTTGAGCCTGCCTGGGGTCATTCGGGGGAGGAGATCGAGGGGGAGATGCGAGGGTTCAGGGTGGGAGTAGTGGAGACTCCGTGTGGGCACTCCTGAAGGATACCTGGGGAGTGGATGCAAAAAAAAAAGAATATTAAAGTTTGTAATTTTGATAATTTTTTTTAAAAGTACAGCTTCTCTGTGTTGGCTTAGTAATGTTGAATTTCAAAGGGTCAGTATTGCCCCATCATAAAATACTGACAACTACTTTTTTTTTTACTTAGCTGGTCTGATTTATGGGGCTATTAGTATGAAGTTGCAGCTTATTTCAACTACAGAGTCATATTTTGTGTATGGATAGGGCCTCAGTGTTTTTCTTTGTTTTCACTCTTGACATTGTAAATTATTCAAAGAGAATTCTTGATTCCTTCTGGTCACTACATGCAGTTTGTTATTTAAATAGCCCACGTGGATGGTGCACGTGTACATAAAAATTATATGAATGTTGACCCTTTAACTACCCAGCAAAAATAAACAATCAGGCCAGGAAGGAGAGTCACGTCTGGAGCCAAATGAGAAAATACTGTGACAGAGAAAACAAGATGGCTCACAGACATTAACTTACCAAATGATCACTTGTTTGTCCATAGGATGACTAGAAACAGTTTTATTGAAAAATAATTAGGACAAACGTTTTCATGCTCACTCACGCTTTATCAGTTTTATATTTAATAAAACTTTCTATTCATCGTACAGCCAAACAGGTGGTCCTTTGGTAAGCCTGTATGTGAGCCATCTTGTTTATCTGTTACCCTCTAATTATCATAGTGTACAGTGTTACAAATTGAATTGAGTCACTTTGGGTTGGCCAGCTTGGCTCAAAGCTAGCTAATCATGAGTGATATGGTGCCAGCGCACTGCTCTCTCACCTACAAGATTGTGATTCACAAGAGACACATAAGCCCACTCTGGGGCTAGCTGCCCTGGGCCTGGTTCATAACAGAGGAAAGGCACTATGCTGCCAGGAAGAGAGGGCACAGGTCACACAATGTTTGTGTGCCTCTTTGCTGGCCAATCACAGAGGAATATCATCATCAGCTGTGGGGACAGCAGCCTGTCTACCCTCCTGGCCAATGTAAGGATGCAGCCATGATTGTTGGTAGGCCAGAGGATGGATGCAGCCACGATTGGGGGGGGAAAGAGGAAGGATACAGCCATGACATAGAAACATAGAATTTGCAGGCAGATAAGGATCAGTTGGCTCACTTAGTCTTCCCATTTTTCCCCTACCTACAGTATTACTGCCTATCCAACTTGATCTCTGGCCCATTTCCTTCCCCCTCTTCCTTTCCCTTAAGACTCCCTTAAGCCTATACCAAGCATTCTTAAACCCCACCACTGTTTTCACCCCCCCATCACCTCTGCTGGAAGGCTGTTCCAGGAATCCACCACTCTTTCTGTGAAGAAGTACTTCCCCACATCTCCCCTGAATCTACTCCCTCCAGCTTCATAGCATGTCCCCTTGTTCTTTTTCATTTTTTCCAATTCTCTTTTGCTCCCTTCACTGGCTACTAGGATCCCCCTCAGGCAAGACCCACCTGAGTGGCCCTACCACTCAGCTTGAATCCCTCCCAGTGAGAAATCGTGGACATAATCCTCTCCATAGAGGAGAGGACCAGAGAGAGTCAACCGGGAAGGGACCGGCAGTGGATGTGTGAGCCACCCCCCCAGGTCCACTGTCATCCTCCTAATGGATGGCGTTTTTCCACCTTGCTTGTTGCATTTCCCCCAAGGTGCAGATGTGTAATGACGACACCATGGAGAGGGTGTGCTCCTGCCTTCTCCTACAGTTGTCCGCCGCTGCCTCCACCATTTCAGATCCCTGCTGGGATATATGTGTTCCTGGTCTCCACCGGGAGCCGCTACGAAACGGGAAATCCACAGAACCCACCCCAGGAGAGGAGAGCAGTCCTCCAGATGCTCTGTCCTCTCCTTTCCCTGCCGACCCCCAGCACCCAAGTCTGCTCCCAAACCTTAGGTGTTTTAGTTTCTTCTTGTAGGGCTTCTGTTGCAGACCCTGCACCATCTTAGTTGCCCTCCTCTTTACCACCTCCACTCCGTCTATGTCCTTCTGGAGATGTTGTCTCCAGAACTGGACACAGTACTATAGGTGTGGTCTTACCAGTAATCTACACAGAGGCAACATCCACCTCCCTCTTCCTGCTGGTGATACCTCTTCCTATGTACCCCAGCATCCCAGTAGCCCTCCCAACTGCCCTGTCACACTACCTGACCACCTTTTGGGTCATCAAATATGATTACCCCCAGGTCTGTTTCCTGCTTGATGGTCACCAGTACCATCCCACCCATTCTGATCTGCACTCTGGGTTTCTGTGCCCCATGTGCATTATTTTGTACTTTTTTACATTGAAACCCAGCTACCATGCCCTTGACCAATCCTGGAGTTTTCTGAGGTCCATGCTCCTCCTCCTTTCCACTCTCCCATAGTATCCACCCTTTTGCAGATTTTGGTGTCATCCACAAAGAGGTAGACCTTCCCTTCCAGCTCCTTTGCAATGTCAGCTATAAAAACATTAAAGAGGACCAATCCCAGCACTGATCCCTGAGGCACCAGGCTGGTCACCTTCCCTTCCTCAGAGTGAATTCTGTTCCACCCTCAGCCACTTATCCCCCAACCAATGTCTTACCCAGTTTACCACCTTTGGACCCACTCCCAAGCTGCTCAGCTTGCTTACTAGCCTTCTTTGCAAAACGGTGTCAAAAGCCTTACCAAAGTCTAAGTAGGCAATATCTACCACTCTACCCTGCTCTAGTTCCTTGGTTCCTGAGTCAAAGAAATCTATCAGATTCATCTGACATGACCCCCCCCCCACCCAGGAATCGATGCTGCCCTCGGGTCTTACAGCCCACTGGATTCAATATATTCCACAATATTTTCCTTCATCAGTGATTCCATTAACTTCCCCACTACCAATGTCAGGCTGACTGGCCTATAATCACCAGCCTCTTTCCTGCTACCACTTTTGTGAAGTGGGACTATATTTGCTCTACTCCAGTCCTCTGGAACCACTCCTGTTTCAAATGAGCTGTTAAACAGGACTGTCAGAGGCGTAGCTAGTACCTCCCTGAGCTCCCTCAATACCCTTGGAGGCATACCATCTGGCGCCATTGCTTCATCCACTTTCAGATTAGTGAGTCCCTTCAGGACCATCTATTCTGAAAACGGACTTGTTCCCACTTCACTCCCTCCAATGCTCCTGTTACTGTTTTGTGTCCCCTGCCCATCCTCTGTGAACACTGAACAAAAGTATTGGTTCAGGATGTCTGCCTTTTATGGTCCCTCCCTGCAGAGTCCCCTCCTTCCTTTTTTAACCTTAAAATGACAACAATGGTTGTTGGGTGGCCAGAAGAAGGTTGCAGCCATAATTTTGGAGGGCAGAGGAAGGATTCAGCCACAATTGTTGGGGGGGGGGCAGAGGAAGGATGCAGCCACAACAAGCACTGTTATTTGTGGGGCAGAGGATAGATGCAGCCACGATTGCTGGGGGGCAAAGAGGATGTGGCAATAATAGTCGCAATTGTTGGGGAAGGGGCTGGTGACAAACAGGAAAATTTATTTATTTAAAATGTTGAAAACAAAGAACAAATAAAAAAAAATGATCTAATGGAACAGTGAGGACAGGCTGCCCCAACAGCCCAACACTAGTATATCCCACTACATTGTGGGAGACCCTGGTTTGGTAGTGATCCTGGTCCCTGATTGTCTAGCAGCCAGATGAGCTACCAGAGGCATCTCTGCTTTGGGGAGTTGAGTACTACCATGGCATTTCTCCAGTGACCACTGCAGCAGGCATTGAAGGGCTTGTATGCGTGTCTGCTTAAGCTGTGAACATCAGGTGGTTTGCAGCCATGGGGGGGGTGAGGCAGGTAGGGGATGGGACTACACGAGGTAGTATTCAAGTGTATGTTCAATGCCCACAGTTCCAAATGAGACACTGATCATAGAAAAGAGACAGAGGACAAAATAACAACTGCCCACTACCTGAGCCCATCCCCCACAACTGCATGTACTATATCCCAAGCTGGGAAGCTCCAGTATGAGCAGTAAGCCTTTGGACACTGCTAGGGACAGGGCAAGTATGCTCAGAAAGGGGTCCCCACCTCAGATGCACGAAAAAGTTGTTTTAACAAATAACTGTTAGTACCATCTTATACAATATTGTTCATTTTTACTAGCAGACAGTTATTTATCAATTACTTTCACTTTTTATGTTTGCTTGCACGCATGTGCAAGAAACATAGTGCCATCATCTGAGTTTTCGGAGGTGTGTCACCCTCTCTTTCAATTCAGTCAGTGTGTTGGCAGGCGTGGCCCCTGTCCGCCAATGCATGCTGGAGCTGTCTATGACAGCTCCAAAATGCAGTGGCGTACAGTTGAAAGGGGGAGCTATGCCTCAGTGAGCAGCGATCAGATATCGCCTGCCCGCGCGCAGCTCCCCTACACACACACACACACACACACACACACACACACGACGCATACTCTCCCCCCATGCACACACTCTATAGCCGGACGCGTAATCCCCCGCCGGGCTTCACTGTCTCCTCCCCAGTACAGGGTGCCGCTGGGAGCCCACCCCAGCATGGCAACAAATGCCATATGGTAGACGGGGTGCCCAATCCCCCATCGGCCCTAGCCCCCTCAGTTATTCTGCCATGCTGGGAGCCCACCCCAGCATGGCAAATGTCCCACGTCATCTTTTTTTTTAAATACCTGTAAAGAAAAACGGTCCCACGCAGTCTCCTGCCCCTCCCCACAACCAAACCCACCCACTGTGCACCCTGCCTCCCACACCCCTCACCCCATACTTACCTCCAGAGCTCGGTGCTACGATCTTCGTGGACCGGGAACACGCCTGCACTCTTCAAAGCCGACCGCGAACTGAGGAAATGCCGGTAAGCTGTATAATGGATAGATAGGGTTTTTTCAACTTTGTTGCATATATCAGGCATTTTTTTGAATTTTTGCACCAAATTTTCAAAACGGGTTTTTGGGACCTCTTCTCATGAATGATGTCACTGTCATGGCATTATTCAGGCCCGAAGGGTGATTTCGCAGTCACTGCGTGAAATCACCTTTTGGGCCTGATTAAGGAAACGACACTGCCAGCGTTCATCAGGTGGGCTCTCAAGAAGCCTATTTTGAAAATTTGGTGGAAAAATTCCAAAAAATGACTGTTTTACGAGCGTGCATTGTGCAGTTCCTACGCAGGCTCGTAAGTTTGTGAATTTTCAGTATTTTCACTCCAGATTTTCAACATTGTCATTTTACCACACCTTCTTATGAGCAGTATAGCTGTCATTTTTCACATCTTACCCAAAATGTGTTTCCACCCATGTAGCGCACAATGGCGCAGTCGGTGTGCGAAATCAATGTACAGGACAAATTAAGAAAATCACAGTGACACTGCTCATGAGCAGAGGTCTTAAAATGGCTATGTTGAAAATTTGGTGAAAAAATTCCAAAATGACTGTTTTACAAGGGTGCGTTGCACAGTTCCTACGCACACTCGTAAGTTCGCGAATTTTCAATATTTTCACTCCAGATTTTCAACATTGCGATTTTACCACACCTTCTTATGAGTAGTATAGCTGTCATTTTTCACATCTCACCCAAAATGTGTTTCCGCCCATGTAGCGCACAATGGCGCAGTCGGTGTGCGAAATCAATGTACGGGATAAATTAAGAAAATCACAGTGATACTGTTCATGAGCAGACATCTTAAAATGGCTATGTTGAAAATTTGGTGAAAAAATTCCTAAAAATGACTGTTTTACGAGCTTTCGTTGCGCAGTTCCTATGCATGCTCGTAATTTTGCGAATTTAATATTTTCACTCCAGATTTTCAACATTGCCATTTTATTACACTTCCTTATGAACAGTACAGCTGCTACTTTTCATATGTCGTCCAAAATGTGTTTTCACACATGTAGCGCACTATGGTGTTGTTGGTGTGCGAAAGCAATGTTTGGGACAGATTAAGAAAATCACAGTTACACTGTTCATGAGCAGAGGTCTTAAAACGGCTATGTTGAAAATTTGGTGACAAAAGTCCATAAAATGACTGTGTTACGAGTGAGCATTGCGCAGTTTCCACGCACCCTCGTAAGTTCATGACTTTGTAATATTTTCAGTCCAGATTTTCACCAGTGGCATTTTTCCACACTTCCTTATGAACAGTACAGCTGTCATTTTTCACAACATGGCTGAAGTGTTTCACACTTTCAGCGCAGACATGCGTGGTCGCTGTGGGAAATCATTGTTCGACAGATAAAGAAAATCACAGTGACACTGTTCATGATCGAGGCACCAAAATGCCTGAGTTGACAATCTGCTGTAAAAATCCCCAACCTAATTATATTATGGGTGTGCTGCACAGTTTCTATGTACGTCGTGACTTGACCATTTTTTAATATTTTACTGCAGATTTGCAACATTGCCATTTTTAGCCCCTCCCCATGAACAGTACAGATGTCATTTTTACATCCTGTTCGAATGTTTTTGCACCTGTGGTGCTAAATGTCAGAAGTCACTGTGCATAAGCAGCTGCTAACAAACTGATATTCCCCTGTTCATGAGGTGGGATCACAAAAAAAAAACATGTTGAAAATTTGGAGTGAAAATACCAATGAATGTCTGAGGTATTAGGGTTTCCAACCATAACGCCCAACCCTGTAGAGAATGACAGGCATCAGGGGTGTGACTTGGGATTCTTGCCTGTAATGCTCATACCATTCCACAAACTGCAGCCGTGTGAGGGCATTAGAGTATGCCTTGGACTCTTTGAGCCCCAAAGTTCACCCCATTCTCCTATATCGCACCCATCTCACCGTATTTCCTAATGGAATGGGTGCATAAGGGCCAAAGACCCCAAGGAACACCGCTACACTTGTCAGTGTCTCGCAGGGTGGGTGTGGTGAAATGGCGTGGTCATATGCCTGACAGAGACCCAAAGGCACACCCCAATGCCTGTCACTCCGCAGGGTGGTGGTGGTTGGTTTAGTTCAATAGTTCACTGCCATTCCTATTACGCAGCTTTGTAACTTCTACTACCACTGTCAATGCCAGCAAGCAAACATTCGGCATTGACAAATGCTTGTTCCTTTAGCAGGAGATGTGATGTATGGAACAGCATTTTAATGGGAGGCTGACATACTGTACCTAAACCTGTTTTCTCTCATACCTCATCACTATTGAGGCCTTACTGACTGTGGCATCATAAATGCAATTAGACAACAGGATACATGGCACATAATAAGCAGTCTCACCCCTACCCAGGTTCAAATCCTGTTTAAGGACCTGTAGCACATCCCTGGCATGACTCTTTTGCCCTCCTACCCTAGTCTGACCAAGATAAAGTCTGTGACATTGTGCTCTCCTAATATCTCCCTTGTCCTCTACAGTGACTCCTTCCATTATGACGAGACTCACCCCACCCCCTTTCCTGTCAGTTCTATGCCTTCAGAATAGTCTCCATCCTTCTATTCTTGTGCGCCAGTAATTTTCTCAAACCCCACTAGATCTCTGTGGTAGTCACCAAGTCCTGGCCTTTGAAATGCATCAGTCCCTTGAGTGCACCCATTTTGCTGGTTCCCCTCCTCTTACTGACCTGGATGCAAGTGAGGATAGCTGCCCCTACACTCTTAATCCTTGACTTTCCATGTGTTTTTTTTTTCTTGTGCTCAGCTGCTCTGCTGTGTTTCCATCTACGATCCCCTGTATCTGCCCATGTCGGTCCCCTGAACCAGCCACTCCCTCCAATCCTCTAGCTTAAATCTCCCTTGGTCATTCTCCTGGTTAGTGCCCCCACTGCCTTTGGGTGCAGGTGCAGATCATCCCTGCATATAAAAGCATCCCTTGAGACAGAAGGCCTTCCAGTTGGCCAGAAAAACTCTCTTGTACTAGACCTTTAGTCAAATGTTAGCCTGCATATTGGTCTGTTGCCACTCATCATTAACCCCAGGGACCAGAAGGCAGTGAGGCATTGTGGTCTCTGGCTATAGCATCAGCTCAGAACCAGGAGAGCACAAGTTCAAATCCCACCATAGCGAAGTACTTACTGTGTGTCCATGAGTAAATCAATTAACCTTTCAGTGCTCTAGTCCACATAGCTGTGAAAATAGGTAGAAGCAGGACCCCACTGGATGTGAGATGTTGAATCTCAGCTTGGCTATCCTGGGCAAATAAGCTGTTAAAAAAAATCACCTCAGGTAATCTTCCCTTCAGGAATATTTCTGGCTCCATGAATGACCTGCTTATGTCCTCTAAACTTGTGCTTTCTATGTCGTTTGTGCCAGCATGGATGACGATGGTCTGCTGCACTTCTTCCAGCTACATTGCTTGGCCCTGGATAGCACTTGTTCAACCTGTGCCCTAGGCAGGCAAACCACCTCAGTCAAGCTACCACCCTGGTCTATCATTGCCCCTCCACCTCAACCACTGTTCTAACAATAGTGTAGCGTCCCTAATAACTACTGCCTTCCTGCCCCTCCTACCAGCTTTTTCCTTCCTCCTCTTTGGCAGGTTGAATGTCCTGATGCCAAGTCTCCCCTACCAGCCTCAGTTACCTGTTGGCCCCCTTCAGCTAGGCCTGTCTGAAGCTGATCCCTCTTGCTGGTGTCCACTGGCAATGGTGCTCCCTTATGACCCTGCCTGCAACTTTTCTTCTCCACTCTGTTGCATCCCCGTTCCCCATTGTTTGAGATCATAGTCCCTGTCATCCTCCTTCCTACCCTGTCTGTCCCTACCAACTGCTCCCACCCCCCAGGCCTGGTGCCCATATCTCTAAAGGTGAAAAGGTCCTAGCTGTCTGCTCTGATGATGTTACTACCTAAAAAATAAAGGACTAAAAAAGCACTGGGCACATAGTGGCATTAAAATGTATATTTAAAGAAAGTGTACAGGTGCTAGTGCTAAACAAAGAATATGTGCTAAACAAAGAATATAACTCACCAAAGCAGTGCTGTTCATCCAACTGCTGACCAGCAAATGCTCCCATACTTATCAACATGAATCCACATCTTCCTTAGGTTTCATGGTGATACATAGGGGGAGCATTTGGTGTTTTGTAGCTGGGGGTTAGATTCACACAATGTCTTGGTGAGTCATATGCTCTGCTTAGCACTAACACTTGTGCACTTAATTAAAATGTACATTTTACTTGACTCTCTGTCTGCTCAGCCTTTTTATAGTTCTCTAGTGCCCTTATCTTTAGCCTCCTCTCCCTCCATCCTCCACAGCTGCCTGCTCACCTCCTAGCATACCTGGGGTGCCTCCAACCTCCAGGCTGGCAGTGCACCTTTCGAGAGCACTGATCACAGTGCAGTGGCTGAAGATGTATCCCCCATACCTTCCATAGGGAGGATGGTGTACATTGCACAACCCTGGTGGTGTACTTGATGTGCTTCCTTCCCAGTATTATCAATGCCAGCCTCTGCACTCCTCAGAGTTCCCCAGTGTACAACCTTCCTCCCTATGCCCCATTGTGCAGTCAGTGGTCATCCTGACTGGCAACATGCATCATCATTGCTGTAATCATCTTACAGTAGCTGAAGATGGATCCCTCTGCCCTCTACAGACAGGATGGCATCTTGCAGCCCTGACAGCACTCTAGAGGTGCTCCCATCCTCCCTAGTAACCTGCACTGTTGGAAACAGTGGTTTAAAGAATATAAATAACGCTTGAAGCTGCTGGCTCCATGGGATCTGGCAGCATGGTGCTGCCCTGCACACTGGCAACCCAGGTTCATGCCCAACGTTTGGAACAACAGAAGGGAAGACCAGCTAGTAGGGTTTGAAGTACTGGGCTGAATACTCTCTTTCTGATCTGGACAGTTTTTGACAGGTTTGGCTGTCCCACTGCTCTAGTAGCACCTGTGAAGGGCTTGTGATGGTTCCACTGGTAATGTGGGTAACCAGGTGTTGCTAGGTTCTCCTACTTACAGGTGCATCATAGGTGGATCTTAATATAGCAGGGTAGTGGGCAGCTCCATAATGGGGAGAAAAGCCCCCACTGAATGGAAGGACTATAATCACCACCTCTTCCTTAAGGTCAATGAAGGGAAAGGGTGGAAGGAAGGGAGGGGCAGCTGCAGAATAAGGGGTGCTATAGACCTCTAGGCCTTTATCTGCTGGAAAATTTCATATGTTTGTATGTTCATAGGACTGAGGAATGCTTGGCCATTTTCTCACTCTCCTCACACTAGAAATGAGGCACTCCTCAAACAGTGCTATGTGACAGCCTGAAAAATGGGCCTTGCTGCAGGATGAGGTTGAAGGGTAAGGTTGAAGGCTTCCAGGGAACTGAGATTGGCACAAGGCATTAAGAACGGAGAAAAGGACTTCTTCAGATACATCAGCGAAAGACGGAAAAACAAAGATGAGATTGTGAGTATTAGGAAGGATGGGGACTTGGTGGAGAAGGGGGAGGACCAGGCAGAAGCACTGAATGATTACTTCTGCTCTGTGTTCACGAAAGAGAAAGGGTGGCAGACACCTCCTGGGAGAGGATGAGTGGGTGGGGGGGGAGGAGGTGACTGATATAGGGATTACAGAGGATAGGGTGCTGAAAGGATTAAGGGCTCTGAGGGGGTATAAGACACCGGGTCCAGACAGCATTCACCCTCAGATACTTAAGGAACTAGCAGAGATCCTGGCTGGACCACTGACTCACCTGTTCAATACCTCCTTGGACACAGGATGCGTACCACAGGACTGGTGGATGGCACATGTGGTACCTATTCACAAAAGTGGACCTAAGGATGAACCAGGCAACTACAGACCAGTGAGCCTCACATCAATTGTGGGAAAACTCATGAAGACGATCCTAAAAGAGAAGCTGATGGCCTTTCTGAGATCAGTGGTCTCAGGACTGTCAGACAGCATGAATTTGTCTTAGGAAGATCCTGCCAGACAAACCTGATTGAGTATTACGACTGGGTGACAAGGGAACTGGACAAAGACAATGCAGTGGATGTCCTGTATTTGGATTTCAGCAAGGCCTTTGATTCTGTGCTGCATGGGAGGCACGGGGGAAAGCTGGAATATATAGGGGTGGGTACAAAGATGGTAGTTTATATCACGAATTAGCTGAAGGGAAGGCAGCAAAGGGTGGTGGTGGGGACTCTCATCACCGAGGGATGTGATGAGCAGGGTGCCGCAGGGATCTGTATTGGGACTAGAGATGTTGTGAAATTTTATTTCGCCAGTGAAAGGAGAAATATTTCTCAAAATTGCGACAAAATTAAGAACTTTCACCGGCAATTTCACCCACATCTGCATATGCCAATACATTCTGTACCCCTCCGAGTTCCTGGTGTCTAGTGGTCCCCCCCAGCCAATCACCAGTTGAATTCAAATCAAGTACCCCCCCCAGTCACCCTGAGCCACGGTCCCCAATCATTCAAACCTCCCCCAACAATCCCCTCCCATGTCCCTGGTGTCTAGTGGTCCCCACTGGCTGATCACTGGCTGAATTCAAATCAAGAAACCTCCCTATTCCCCCAGTCACCCTGAGCCCCTGCCCTGTATCTTTGTAAAAATCCCTCCCCTGTTCCTGATGTCTAGTGGACCCCCCCACCCTGTCTTAAGTCAGAATCCACCTCCCCCCTGCATTCTCGATCGGGCCACCGCACAGCCCTCCCTTTACCTCCCAGGCCGGCAGCCCATCTTATCACTCAATGAATGAGTGCGCGCTTGCACAAGCATGTGCTCATTCATTGACAGAGTCAGACGGCCAATGCTCTCACTACACTGCCACTACCACTACCACTAGACACCAGGGACATGGGAGGGTATTTTTTTTCCTTTTTTTATAAAGATTGGGGGCTGGGGGCTGGGGCTCAGGGTTACTGGGGGAGGAGGGGAAAGATCTTGATTTGAATTTGCCCGGTGATTGGCGGGGGATGACTAGACACCAGGACATGGGGGGATTGTTTTTGGAAAGACTGGGCTGGTGGTGAATTGAGAATTTTCACCCACGGGTGGCAATTACATGCAAGTGAGCAAATTTAGCTAATTTGTGAGTGAAATTTCACCCACTAATGGGTGAAATTTCACATTTCACCAGGTGAAATATATTTCGTGAACTGCACAAATTCGCAAAATATTTTGTCTGTCAAAATTTTCCAGTTTCACATACACCACTGGGACTGGTGTTGTTCAGGATATAGATATTGATATCTCCTATGGGGTCTGGAGTAAGATGAATCTCTTTGTGGACAACACAAAGATGGAGTTGTGGTAGATGACATTGAAGGGTGGAGAGGGCTGCAGGAGGACCGGACCAAACTGCAGGAGTGGTTGGATACATGGAGTTGGGGTTTAATGCCAAAAGTGCAAGGTATTTCACTTCGGGCCAACAAGCAGGAGGAGCTATCAGCTGGGGGAGTACAGCTGGATTGCACTGAGGAGGAAAAGGATCTAGGGTGCTTATAACAGGGAGTATGAACAACCCAGCTCAGTGCAGGAAGGCGGCAGTAAAAGTCAACAGGATGTTGGGGTGTATAATGAGGGAATCGCCCAGAAATAGGGAGGTGATCCTGCCCTCTACAGGTCGCTGGTCAGGCTGCACCTGGAATACTGTGTGTAGTACTGGTGCCCATTCCTGAAGAAGGACTTCAGATTATTGGAGGTGTAGAGGAGGGTGACAAAGATGATGCAGGGATTAGAAGGATACTGCTATGAGGAGAGGCTGGGTGAGCTGAACATGTATTCCTTGGAGGAGGGATGGGGAGATGATTGAAACCTTTAAATACTTAAAGGGATTAACAAGACTTGTACAGAAGGGATTTTCCAGATTGGAAGAGTGAGAGTCACAGGAGGCACCAGATGAGATTGGAGGGGAAGATTCAGGAGGCAAGTCAAGAGACATTATTTCACTGGGTGGTGGATAAGTGGAATACTCTGCCTTAGGGGCAATGGCCTGTAGCAAGGTAGATGGTTTTAAGAGGGATGGGGCAGAGTGAGGGAGGTTAATGATGAGGAGGGAAGAGGTAGGTGGGGCATTGCGAGTTCAGAGACTAGCTGCACAATCAAGCAGACTCAATAGACTGAGAGGCCGTTTCTGCTGATGTTGTATGTTGTGTAATTGGACCATTGGCAAACTTAGGTCCAGCTTCTGGGTTTTGCTATATATTTGGTTCAGCTTTTGAGAATTTGGTTAAACCACTTTGGTTCCCAGTGCAGTAACTGGCATGGGGTTAAGCAGAATACAAATATGGGGATAAAAGCCTTGAAGCTTTGAGATCAGCAACAAATATTAGATACCATTTCTTATGTGTGACAGGTGCTGCTGGCATGCAACTTCCAACACCTCCACTAGACCATGGTGCCCAAGCCTTATTGTTAAAACTTATTCCAGATCCCTTCAGAGCTCCTGTAACTCTTACTGTTACATATGTCCCCCCCAAGAAACTAAGCTCCTGCTATACAATCCCTTGCTAACTACATCTCTGGCTCCCCCCCCCAAAATGGAACACATCATAGTTGGAGACTTTAATGTGAACTGACTTGCCAGTTCAGCTTCCCATGCCAAGGACACCTTTGTTGCGCTGGACCTAACTCAGCTGGTCAGTCAACCTACCAGCGTGAACCCCACTAACGGCTCTAGCACACTGATCGACCTTCTCCTCACCAACCGTCCCCACAGAATCTCTGACCTGGTGGTCCTTCCAGACTCCCTAAGTGATCACTCACCTATCCTATTATCCTAGTTGTGTCTTCAGCAGAAACCTAAACCAAACTATTTCGCCCGGCATCATGTCCAACCCGGAGGCCTCACAAAACTAAGAAAATACTTAACTGTGTGGGATTGGTCTCCCATCTTCTGGGCCCCTACTATAGATGGAACCCTTGATTATTTCACCTGTTCTTTTAATAAAACATGAGACATCTATGCCCCACTAGCAAAAGTGCAGTCCAAGAAACGTAATGCCCCCTGGGTCATGCCTGCACTGCGCCAACAGCTAAAGCACAGAGATGATCTCTGGCATAAAGCAGTCACATCCGGGATGCAGGTGGACAGGCAAGTGGCTCATAACAGATGCACTTGGGCCATAAAAGAGGCCAAATCAGACTACTACAAAACAACCCTTGCTTCCTCCTGGGGGAATGCTCGGTTGTTCTGGGACAATATTAAGGAACTCAACAGCAAATCCCCCCCCACTAACTGTCAACAATGTCCCTATCACCAACCCGCTGGCCATCGCCAACTGCCTCAACTAATAATTCTCTGACCTTAGTGCAGTACTCCCAAATAACTTCTTCGACCCCACTCCTGCAACCCCACCTCCTAACACCCAGCATTCCCCCTTCTATCTCAGGGTGATCTCTACGAAAGAGGCAAGGCCTTATCTCATTAAAGCACTCAGTGACTCTTGCTATTGCAAAGATTCTTTTGATATGAGAATCCTACATCTAGTACTAGATACAATCCTTCCCACTGACTGACCTCATTAACTGCTCCTCAAGTCTGGGCAGTTCCCGGCAGCCTGAAGACTGCCACAGTCACCCCAATACTGAAGAGTGGTGACAGCACCTCCCCCAATAATTACCATCCCATATCCATTCTCCCACCACTCTTGAAAGCCCTCAAAAAAATTATAGCCACCCAATTCACTGAGTACCTGCTTGCTCATAACCTACTTTGCAGGGAGCAGCATGCCTTCAGATCTGGACACAGTACAGCTGTGGCTCTCACTGAGTTCTCTAATTTTATTCACTGCCCTGGATAGAAAACGCCTAGCTGGAGCTGTCTTCATTGACCTGTCACAGGCCTTTGATACAGTCTCCCACCCCTTACTCTTAAGCACACTCCACCACATAGGTCTGTCCCAAGGACCAGTCTCCTGGTTTACCAGTTACCTCACAGCTAGATCACAATGTGTCAAAATAAACAACACCCTCTCAACCACCCTGCCAGTCCCTCTGAGGTTCCCAGGCTCCATCCTCGCCCTCTATTATTCAGCACCTACCTAAACACCTTGCCCAGTTCCTGCTCCAGCAACCTGCTACTCTATGCGGACAATGCAGTTCTTTTTGCCTTGCACCCAGAACCCACAGTATTGCAGTCCTCCCTCCAACACTCATTTAACCAGATTGAAAACTGGTTCATAGACCAGAGACTTGTGCTCAATGTAAAAAAGACAAAGACCATGATCTTTGCCCACAGAAAGAATAAGGCCAAGAATGCGTAGCTAACAATCTTCTCCCAGTCTCTCCTTCCTCTAGAACAGGTCCATATATACAAATACCTGTGCCTTACATTTAATTCCAGCCTCTCCTTCCATTCACACATTGACACTCTATCATCTGCCATAGATGTCCATATAGGCCCATTGTATCAGCACAAGGATTGCCTACCTCCAGAAGCCCTTAATCTGGCTGTCACCTCCTCAGTCCTCTCCCTAGTCTATTATGGCCATAAAAAAAGCATGCAGACTCCTCTCCGGGACAGACATGCATACCCATACCTGTACCCTATATGCCTTGAAAAATCTCCTCACCCTGGATGAAAGGCTATTTTATCAAACATGTCTTCTCACAAAGAAAATACACCTGGGCTTACCCCTTGGGGTTTCTGCCTCCTATCTCTCTCCCACACTGTGAACACCCACACTGCCAACTGACAGGTGTGGTCCATCCCGAGGTTAGAACCTCCTTAGCCCAAAGGTCATTCCCACACAGGGCCCCAGTTTGGTACAACAAACTTCCTCCAATGTCTCCTCCATCTCCAAATTGGGACCTTTCAAGTCAGCCCTCAAGAGCAAATTCTCGCCCACAGCACTGCCAATGTACCAGCTAGTGCGGGTCATCTATCTATCATCTTACGGGACCACTGAGCTCCTACCGATAGGGCTACCAAACATTACCTATTCACAAAATAAGGCACTGTGTCAGCATGTGATCTAAAAGCAAAACAAAATGGCTATATTAAATGCATGCTGAAAATAGAAAATAGAGTTAAAATCTCATGCTTAACCTTAGGTCTTCTTCAGGAAATATCTAAAAGAGAAAAAAACAAAATTAGTGTAGAGGGAGATAAAATGAGATATATATGTGGGGAAAGAGGAAAGGGAAGCTCAGGAGAAGAAGTGATAAATGGTAAGATTAAGAGAGAATCTGTGAAACAAAAAGGTGATGATGGAAAGATAAAGCATAATAGGAATGAAAGAGCTAGGAAGTCCCCAGGTGAGGACTAATTAACAAGGCCTAGTAAGAAGGCTGAAAGGTGACAAATGTGTGAAGGAGACAGAAATGGAGACTTATGGTGAAATGAAAATAAATTAAATGAGTACAAAAACAAATAAACTTTAGGAAAAAAAAAGGATGGCTGAAAGATGTTAGTGGAAAATAAGTCTATCATTTAAACAAAAGGGCTGCTGGGAGCCAAAGCGGATGATCAGCTTGGCTTCCATGTTTTTCTATGGTCAGGATCCCAGAAGCCCTGCTGAAGGACACAAACAGAAAGGTCATTGACATTGTGGTCCCTGGAGATAAAGTGGGATACAATGGGTTTAGCAGTGTCTCCACTCCTGACTGCTCTGTAATGTTCCCCGAAATGAACAGCAAGGTGCCTACCAGTCTCTCCGATGTAAACAGCTGTACACTTACTGCAAAGAATACAATACACCACATTAGTGGAGGTGCATGAGAACTCCTTGGTGATGTGAAAAACACCTGTAGGCCCCTGAATTTCAGTCACACTGGAAATAAATTTGCAGGTGTAGCAGCGAGTCCTGTTGCAAGGTTTGGTACCTGGGAGGGAGGAACTGTTAGGCTGCTTTTAACCAGGAGATTCCGCAGGTTAGGTGGCCAGCAGTAGGAGGCAATAGGTGGTTCTGTAAAGGAAGCACCAATGTTAGGGTCAGTTTGCAAAATGGGAAAGTTACCGGTGATGATCCTGTGACATGAAGGTGTGCTCTGATGGAAAGGGAGCACTAGTGGAATTCGCCATTGTTCTTGTGTAACAGTATCCTTCCTGCGGGGGTCAAGGTTATGGGGCATGTTACTGACCCAGGAGAGTGCTCTGTCCACTGTGCTTTATGGGTATCTCCTGTTGATAAAAAAACTATGCATTATTTGGGTCTGCTCAGCAAAATCATCCTCTTCACTGCATAACCTGTGAAGTCTAAGAAACTGAATAAGGCAGGCCATTCTTGACATGTTTAGGATGGAAGAAGCTGTGGAGGAGGAAACTGTGAGAGCCAGTGGATTTGCAATAAGCTGATGTCTTCAGACCAGTGTTCTGTACTCACAGCTGGATATCCAGAAAAGGCAGGGTAGAGGAGGATAATTCAACAGTGTATTGAAGGGAAGGATGGGCTCTGGTAAACTTGTCAAGGAAGACTTGAGGGTCTCCCTGGAGCAGGATGTGGCCCAAAGAGTCAACAATGTAGCGTTGTAGAGTTCAGGCACAGTCCTGTGAATGAGAGAAAAAACTTCCTCCACCCAACCCACAAACAGATTAGCAAAGCTGGGACCCATCTTGGTACCCATGGCAACTCCACTGACCTGCTGAAAAACGTTATTAAAAGAAAAAGCATTGAGTGTAAGAACCTGTTCTGCCAGATGAGTTAGTGTGTGATGGGTGGCTGCTGGACTTCCGCTTATTCAAGAAATGCTACAAAGCTGTCAGACCATCATCATGGGGGATCACTGTGTAAAGAGATTTGATATCCATGGTGAAGATGAGCTGATGAGAGTCACTGAATCTGAACCATTCAAATAACTGGAGAGCATGGTTACAGTCTTTAACATAGGAGGGCAGGGACTCAACAAGGGGTCTCATGAGGCTGTCCAAAAATGCAGAGATGTGGGATGTGGGGCAGGAGCAGGCAGACACTATGGGACAACCCAGATTACCTGTTTTGTGGATTTTGGGAAGGAGATAAAACCTGGATGTCTGGGGATGCTGAACTATGAGTCTCTTAGCAAAAGCAGGGAGCTCTTTGTTTTCAATAGCAGAGGTGATGGTGGTGGTGACCTCAGTCTTATAGTCAGCAGTGGGGTCCTGTGGAAGAGAAGAATAAAACCTGGTGTCAGAGAGTTGCTGTGTGGCTTCAGTGATGTATAGCTCCTTTGCCAGACCACAACAGCACCTCCTTATCAGCTGGTTTGATAACAATGTAATTCCTACATTGTAGAGATCTGAGGGCTGCAAGCTCACCAGGTGTCAGGTTGGAATGCTTGTGCCTGCAATGAAGATTGAAGTTAGTGGTGTTTTCCATGCATTGGTTAACAAAATAATCAACAGCAGCAAAATGTCCTGGAGGGGGTGCCCATGCACTTCGCTGGGGATTGATATCATTGATTGTTCTGGTGATACTGTCATCATCTGTGGGAAGAGGAGTCTCATTAGAAAAATAATCTGTAAGGTGTACTGTATGGTAGAAGCACTGCAGATCAACTTGAACCTGGGGTGCATCAAGATATCTGGGTGTGGGCACAAAGGAGAGACCTTTGCTAAGGAGTGATTGCTCATCTTGTGTCAGGAGAAGGTCTAGAGGAATGCAAAATACCAAATTGCTAGGTTGTGTCTGACTCGAGGGCTCATGTTGGTTGTTGATCTGCTGGTGAGAGACTGGAGTTTTGCAGATTTGGTGTCCCTGAGGAACTGAAAGAGAGAGTGGAGTTAAGGTTTTGGATGCAGTGCTTAATAAAAGGAAGGTTATGTGGAGCCATTCGCTGCAGGAAATCCTTTTGCCTTTGAATGGTTTTGTCCACAGAGATCAGCTGTGTTTTAATGCAGAGAATGGTGTGTGTGATAAGTTTCCTAGAGAAAGTTTTCAGAAGTTTATTAGTGGAGGAAACATGTATCTCAGATCCAAATGAACAAGAATGGAATTTCAAAGAGAAACCTTTAGGAATAATACCCAGGTGGCGGTATTTGGAAAGAAACTGTAAGTGACTGCAGAGTTTGGTCTTAGAGCAAATGGCAGAAAATAATTCAAGAGAAGACTTAGAAGTATGAGAAGGGAATGCAGACATAGATGAAATGAAGGAGCATCATACAGAATTCAGAAGAGATTTCAGATTAGGCATAGTGGATAGTATAGAGGGAGGTAAAATGATATATATATATATATATATATATATATATATATATATATATGGAAAGAAGAAAGGGAGGCTCAGGGAAAGAAGTGATAAATGGTAAGATTAAGAGAGAATCTGTGAAACAAAAAGGTGATGACGGGATGGATAAAGCATAATAGGAGTGAAAGAGCTAGGGAAGTCCCCAGGTGGGGACTAATTAACAGGGCCTAGTAAGAAGGCTGAAAGGTGACAAATGTGTGGGAAGGAGACAGAAATGGAGACTTATGGTGAAAATGAAAAATAGATTAAATGAGTACAAAAACAAATAAACTTTAGGGAAAAAAGGGGTGGCTGAAAGATGTTAGTGGAAAATAAGTCTATCATTTAAACCAGAGGGCTGCTGGAAGCCAAGGCGGATGATCAGCTTGGCTCCGGAGCATGGCGCAACGATCGTCGGTGGACCAGGAACACGTCTGCACTCTTAAAGCCAACCGTGAACTGAAGAAATGCCAGTAAGCTGTATAATGGCATAAATGGTTTTTTTTCAACTTTGGTGCATATCTCAGGCATTTTTGGGAATTTTGACACCACATTTTCAACATCGGCTTATTGGGACCCCTCCTCATGAATTCAGGCACTGCCATGGCATTATTTAGTCCCGAAAGGTGATTTCGCGGTCACTGTGCGGAATCACCTTTCAGGACCAATTAACAAAATGATAGTGCCACTGTTCATGAGCGGGGCTCTCAAAAAGCCTATTTTGCAAATTTAGTGGATAAAATCCAAAAAAATGGCAGTTTTACAATCGTGCATTGCGTAGTTTCCACACACGCCTGTAACTTCATGAAATTGTAATATTTTCACTCCAGATTTTCACAATTGGCATTTTTCCACACCTCCTTATGAACAGTACAGCTGTCATTTTATATATCCTGGCCGAAATGTGGTTTTGCACGTCCAGGGCAGAATAGCGCAGTTGCTGTGTGAAATCAGTTTTCAGGACAGTTTGAGGAAATGATGGTGACACTGTTCATGAGCAGAGGTCCTAAAATGCCTATATTGAAAATTTGGTGACGAAATTCCATAAAATGACGGTATTAAAAGTGTGTGTTGCGCAGTTTCCACGCACCCTTGTAACTTTGCAAATTTACAATATTTTCATGACACATTTTCAACACTGGCATTTTTTCACACCTCCTTATGAACAGTACAGCTGTCATTTTTCAAATCCTGCCCTAAATTTGTTTTCGCGCCTGTGGTGCACAATGGCATGGTCACTGTGGGAAATCAACGTTTGGGACAAATTAACAAAATCACAATGCCACTGTTCAAGAGGGGAGGTCCCAAAATGCCTATGTTAAAAATGTGGTTAAAAAAATCAGAAAAATAATTGGGTTACAGATGTGTGTTGCACAGTTTCTATGCATGCTCATGACTTCACCAATTTTTCATATTTTCACTCCAGATTTTCAATGTTGCCATTGTTTTACATCTCCTCATGAACAATACAGTTGTCATTTTCCACATACTGCCCAAAATGTGTTTTCGTCCCTGTGTCGCCAAATGTCATAGCCACTGTGCAAAACCACCTTAAAGCTAACAAACTGATAGTGCCGCTTTTCATGAGGTGGGCTCACAAAAAGCCCATGTTGAAAATTTGGAGTGAAAATACCAATACATGCCTACGGTGTTAGGGTTTCCAACTGTAGCACCCCACCCTGTAGAAACTGACAGGCATAAGGGGTGTGACTTGGGATCATCGGCTGTAATGCTCATGCCATTCCACCCCCACCCTGCAGCCAGTAACAGGCATCATAGTGTGCCTTGCAGTGTTTGACCACAAAGTTCACCCCATTCTCCTATACTGCACCCACCTCAGCATATTTCCTTATGGAATGGGGTAAGTATAACGTCCAAAGACTCCAAAGCACACCACGGCACTTGTCAGTGTCTACAGGGCAGGGTGAAGTAAAATGGCATGAGCGTTATAGCTGATGACCCAAAGGCACACCCCAATGCCTGTCGATCTCTGCAGGTTGGGGATGGGGTTGGTGTCACTGCAATACTTCACTGCCATTCCTATTATGCGTCTCTAACTCCTGCACTACCAATGCCAATGCCAGCGAGACAACATTCGGCATTG
Organism: Neoceratodus forsteri; assembly: GCA_016271365.2. NCBI lineage: Eukaryota > Metazoa > Chordata > Ceratodontiformes > Ceratodontidae > Neoceratodus > Neoceratodus forsteri. The sequence continues at coordinate 1,074,877,661 of CM057453.1, forward strand.
ACAAATGCTTGTTGGTGTTGTGACAGAGCCTGCAAACACCGCTGTGACTGCCATGGCCCAGTATGAGCTACAGTAATAGTTACTATTCATTGCTGACCTCAAGGCTTGTACTCTCCTATATGTTGTGTTTAACTCCATGCCAATTACTATATCCTCTGAAGTCTAGCCCCATTGATTTTCAAATTATATAATACCATACAAAATAAAATGTATGCATCACAAAACATAAGAAAAGACCTTAAATGTACAGCATATATTGCCAGTGAAGAGTCTTATTTAACTGATAATGACTATGTGTGCTGTGTTCTCACTCAGTGACATTCCTGCTCATATTAAACTTGTTACTGATGACAATTTTAAAGTTTCTGTAATTGTTAACAGGATGAGGATTTGCACCGATATGGCTGGAAGTGGTAATCTAGACTGTGGTGTCAGTGCCAATTGGAGGAATCACATTCTTGCTGGTTTCTCCAAGCTGTCTTTGCTGCTCCACCATAGGTTTATGTAATAGTTTATATTTTATAAAGTCTGTGCCTCCATGGGGAATGAACACATCTTTACATCTGGGATCTAGTAGTGTTGCCATGACAAATTATGGGCCCGATTTTCCAAGAGCCCTTAGAGCGATGCATGTTGTGTTGCTCCAGGGCTGTAACAAATTCGGTGCACCAGGGACCCTGCACCCAATTTAAAAAAAATCAGGGTCCTGGCACCAAACTCGCCAGATTTGCCACAAGCTGACAGCAGCTGTGCCAAACAGTTAGGACACCCTGAGGGAGTGCTGCAGGATTCCCCCACCACACCACAACATTAGAGGGCCAGAATGGGTGTTAGGTGGTAGTGACACAATGCTGGACAGGAGGGTGCCGAGGCAGAAGGGGCACAGGAGGTGGCATGGGGGAGTCGGGGAGACAGCTGGGCATTAATGTGATTGCTGTGGCACCTGGCAGGGTGCATTTGCTTTTGTATGTATTTGCATATTGTACTGTGCCTATGAATTATACTGTACGGGGGGAGGGGCAGGGACAGAATGTGCAGCTTCCACGGCTGTGCCTTCCTGGTGCCAAGTCACGTTCTGTCCCTGGACCCCCTGTACAGTATAATTCATAGGTACAACACAAATACGTACAAAAGCAACTACACCCCACTGGGTGCCACAGCACTCCCATTAATTCCCAGCTGTCTCCCTCTGACTCCCACTAGACCATGTTCTGTGCCCCTTCTGCCCCCAGCAAACCATTGTCAGATCCCCAGTACATGCTGTAGAAGCCACTTAGACCACCTCCTGGCTGGTCTAAGTGGTGCTCCTTGCTGTACGTCCACAATGGGACTTACAAAATCCAAGAGATGTTGCAGTCCTGTAGCAAGCAAGCTACCTTGTGAACTGATGCACTGGAATTTGTTTGGGTACAGCCTTGGCACAAAGGGTGCAGCTGCATCAGAATTTTGATGCAAGCTGCATTGTAGAAAATCACGATTGATCGCAGTTAGACACAAGTCACCCCGCGCATCAAAATCATTTGACGCAAGTCCCTTGCATCATTCTAGCCCCTTTGAAAATCGGGCTTAATGTGTCTAATTTCATACTGTCAAACCTGGCTGAAAGAGAGGATACTACAGAGGATGTGTTGTTTTCAGAGGCAAGAGTCGAGGCAAAATGTCTGTGAAACTGTCAGCAGGAGGAAAGCTTGCCAAATTATTTGTTCATATCTAATGCTGACAAACTTGTCTGCAGTTGTGTAAGAAACATCTCTGTCACTTTGTAAATAAATTTTACATCCTGATGCTGCTGTTGCAATGACTCAGATACACTAGTGGTGTCAATGCCCCCTGTAGTGCCAGCCTGCCAGCACAACGGTAGCACTAGTGCTTGTGATGCGACTAATCCAGGTTCGGGAATGAGGCTGTGGTGTTGGAGGACCAGCTGGGGGGAGCTTGGCTGAGCATACCATGGACAGAGCTCCTCTCTACTATCACGCAGCCACCTGGGTAACCACAGGAGGTGGTGCAGATGGAGCCATGGACCAAGGGAGCAGGACATCGGCAGCATGATGCATTGCATCAAAAATGCCTTGCCAATGTCAAGGGTGGGCAGAAAAATGCAGAAAAAAGTGACTGCAGCAACATGCTGTCGCTACCTGCCACAGGCTCCACATCAGCAGCTGAGCTCTTCCTCACTGACCAACATTAAACCTCTTTCTGGGGGAATAAAAGTCAGCTCCCCTGCAGTCCTTCCCATGAGAGGTTATTCATGGGGGAACAGAGAGGGGACATAAGTTCCAGAGTTGGGGGGGGGGTGACAGAGCTGAATGCATTGGCAGGACTGATGGGGGCCAGTTGGGCTAGAAGGGAGTAAAGTATAATAAATAAAAGAAATCACCTCTGATAGTGATGGCTACTATCTGGTGTGCATTGTGTTAGGGAAAAAGGCAGTGTCACTCACATGTTGCAGTGGTACATAATGAGGAAAACATGATTCATGATAGAGAAAGGTGATGAAGAGAGAGGTTTTCTTTTCAGAATTAGTTGATTTTTTATATTTTTTTAATGTAACAATTATTTTATAGTTATCAGTCATAAGTCTGGCTTTATTTATAAGCTAAGAAAACATAATTAATGACAAAGGGAGAATGATGATGATGTAGAGGATGTGTTCTTCTCAGAACCAGTTGACTTCTATGGTTTTTACTTTACGGTCAATATTATTAAAACTCAAGTATTTCCAGTACAGCCAATTCTCAGAATAAAGAAAATCTGAATTAGTATTCAGTTCTTAGGGAAGAGGCCAAAGCCCAGTATAAGCTTACGCTAATACTATTAGCAGAAAAATACTGGTATGCTAGCCCACTCACTCCAAAAAAAGACAAGGTGGGAGCCTGCCTGGAGAAACACATCAATGCAGGACTTTCATTAGAGCTGTTTACACCACTTGGTGGAATGCAAGATCAGACTGTCCCTGCTGCTGCTGTTGGTCTGCCTGACCTGAATGGGGATTGGGTATGTGGACATGGCTGTTAGGAGGATACTGTGCTCCCATTTAAATCAGCCATTACACACTGGTTCCAAAAATTTAAGTAGACTTCAGTGACCCTGAACAGTCTTTTTACCAAACTTACTGCAACATACTTTCAATGGATTCATGGCATCATCTGTAAAATATTGTGCTCCCACATTGCAAAGGATCCATTTGATTTTCAGACACAGTAGATAGGTGATTATGGTGGAGACTAGAGAGTACTTATGCAAGACTTTGGTAGAGATTGGCAGATTATTTCCTTTTTCGGTCACTGTGGAATAATGTGCCTTTGGATAGCAATGGGCAGGACAGTGCATATGACACGTAAGATCATATAATCTGATATAATATGCTATACAAACAATGTAATTTAATATTATGTAATTTAATATAAGATCAAATTTGGCACCAAATGGGATTTCTTTGACTGGGTGACCAGGGAGGTAGATCAAGGGTGTGCAGTTGATGTCGTCTTCCTTGATTTCAGCAAGGCTTTCAACACTGTTCCACACAGAAGGTTGGTAAAGAAGCTGGATAGTCTAGAAGTGGGCCAAAAGCTCATGAACTGGGTTACTAATGAGCTAAGTGACAGAAAGCAGAGGGGGGTTGTAAACAGAACCCTGTCAGAAGAAAGAATGGCCACCAGTGGGTACCTCAGGGGTCAGTTCTGGGGCCAATGCTCTTCAATGTCTTCATCAGTAATATTGTGGATGGGCTGTAGGGGAAGGTTTGCCTGTTTGCAGATGACACCAAGATCTGCAACACAGTAGATACTCCAGAGGATGTGGAGAAGATAAGGAAGGATCTAGAAAAGCTGGAGAGATGGTTAGAAGTGTGGCAATTAAGGTTCAATGCAAAGAAGTGCAAAATCATTCACTTAGGAAACAGGAACCCTGGAGAGACCTACAGTTTGGGAGGGTATTGCTCACAAATACCAGGGAGGAAAGAGGTTTGGGGGTCATTATCACAGATGTCCTGAAATCCACCAAGCAGACAGCAAAGGCAGTAGGGAAGGCTAGGGGGATGTTGGGGTGTATTACAAGGGGTATCACAGGCTGCAGGAAGAAGGTAATGATTCCACAGTACAAAACACTGGTAAGGTCCCATCTGGAATACTGCATGCAGTACTGGAGGCCACATCTGAGAAAAGACATTGACAAGATGGAGACAGTACAGAGGAGGGCAACCAAGATGGTGCAGGGTCTGCAGCACAAGACATATGAGGACAGGTTAAAAGACCTCAGTATGTATACACTAGAGCAGAGGAGGGACAGGGGCGATATGATTGAAACATTCAAATATCTCAAAAGCATAAATAAGGTGAAAGGGAACAACTTTTTACAGTATAAAAGAAGTTCTAGGTCAAGAGGACATGACATGCGATTTGAGGGAGGCTGGTTAAGGGGAAATGTGAGAAAATGATTTTATACTGAAAAGGTGGTGGATGCATGGAACAGCCTGCCCCAAGAGGTAGAAGGAATGCGCACAGTGATGGGTTTTAAACATGCATGGGATAGGCACAAAGGAATCATAGAAATGGGAAAGAATAGCTAAAGCTGATGACTAGTTAGAGTCAGCTGGCACAAATAAAGGTAGGGCAAATAGGCAGACTGGATGGACCTAGTGGTCCTATCTGCCATCAACTTCTGCATTTCTCTGTTACTTTGATCACTTTATGTGCCAAGAAAACATTAATAAGGAAGTTGAACTCCCTTCACTCATGCTGTTTTCAGACGCCACTATTAATTGGGGTGGGGGGACTCTGATGAATTTGACAGCAAATGAAAGTATTTTTTCTGAACTAGACATTTTTTCATTTTTGGATAAATCACTTCTATCCTGAGTAGAGGAATTGAATGCACTTGTAGAAGGAAAAGGGGGAAACTAGTGTGTTTCTGGATAGCTCAAGAAGGCTTCAGAAACACAGAACGTAGTGGCAGAAAAAGGCCTGCTGGTCCCTTCAGTCTGCCCAACCCTTCCTTATACTCTTGCAGTGACCCTTATCTCCTTCCTTTTTCTATCTCCCCTTTCCACCTCGTCCTGTCCGTATTGGGCCATTGTGATTGCCCCACCCATGTGTGAATCCACTCACTGCTGAGACGCTGACCACCACCTCTGACAGTCCATTCCATTTCTCCACCTCACTGTCTGTGAAAAAGTACTTGCGGACATCCATCCTGAACCTTCCTTGCAGTGGGAGTGGAGCTAGTGGATTTCTGAGGAATAATGAAACATATGGTTTCTTTGGCTGTACTATCATGTGCTCACTCATTTGCTCACTCACTGGCTGTCAGGCTCACATGCATAGACAAAAAATATAAAAAAGATGGTTTTCTGTGCCCACACCATCACCAGCCAGTAAATAATTATTTATCAAATAAATCCTTCAAAATCCCTCCCACACATACACCTTTTCTAGTCTCAGTTCAGTTCAAGTTTATTGATCCACTCCCATACGCATTACAGTGTATAAAAAGAGAGATACTGTAGTAAAACATGTCATACAGTAATATTTACATATTCTATACAAGACATAGATAAGGCACAAATTACAATAGAGAAAAACATGTAAAGTTTTGTCAGAAATTCAACATTCAGATTAGGATACAAATTAATTTCCATATTAGCAGCAAAATGTAATTACATCATTTGTATTTAATCAAAATGGGTTGTGACCATAATTATAAGTGGCCATCTATCCCTATTAATACATACATAAACTTTAATTATCTTTGTACGTACAAGTTCATATCAAAGAAGTTGTATGTTCAGTTACTAAACAGTTATTATTCCAGGAGGAAGAATGTGAAAGAATGCTTTTGCTGTTTCTGCGGTTGTACAGGTTTATACAGGACACAAGTGCATCTGGAGCAGGCAAAAGATGCAAGCACTCCATGATGTCAGAAAATGGTAAGTTTATTCCCAGTCAAAGTACAAGTGCAGCAACTCCCTGATGAAGAGGTTTTATACCTTGAAGCGCTGGAGCTTGTCTAGTGTTAATACTGTGGTCCAGTATTATTCTTTGGATACATTATTCACTTGTATTGCTGCACTTACACTTTGGGGAAAAAGCATGCATTTTCTGACATCAAGGAGTGCTTGTATTTTTTGCCTGGTTCAAATTACTTTTATAAGCACCCAGTCATAGCTGTGTGCGCAGCTTTCTTTACTTTCCTTCACCCGTGCATCTGGGTCTGGTTACCTAAATTCACAGTAGGCATAAAGTCGTCTATAATCCCAACTCCAAATTTGGAAAATTGGCTCTATATGAACCCTAAAAAGCTTTCTCTTAAATTATACCACCTTGTAAAACAGAAAGAGAAATACTTCTCATTTTTCAATACATTACAACTATATCAACACTCCCTCCTATAATGGACATCCTTGCTTTATGTAGTTTTGTTATACCTCATCTTCAGGTTTCATTAGAGTAACACAGTTCCCCATCCATGTTTATACTTAATTAAATAATGTTTAACCAATTCCCTTGATTCAATTAGGAGACCTTTGAATGAATGTTGTTATTACTGTATCTAATAGTTAACCAAATTAAACCCTTTCTCAGACTTCAAACTACTAAGTGAGAGAAGGACCTGTGAAGCACACTGAATCATGGATACATCTTCTGAAAAAGAACAAAACATTTAACAAGGATGACATTGGAGAAAAAAGGTCCCCCAGTTTGTTCTTTAACCAAATTTCTCTCTGCTTAATGAAGTAGCAGCAAAATAAATTACATGTTCAATTTCATCAACATCTCCTGAACCAAATTTACAAAATAGCAATATAATCTCTGCTCTATGTTGTTTATAATATAGAAAGTTCCTGTTGAAGATTTCTGATCTGAATGTAGTACATCTACAGTATGCCTTTCGTTTTGATCCATAAGTACTAATAAAAATTGTTCTCTCTTATAATAAAGTTTATGATTTTTATGAAGCTGATGAATCTTTGAGATACTGTACTGATTTTCTGGAAATCTTTGAGAACAGCCCATCTCCTACAGCTTGTTTTAATTTGTTTGATCAAGTCATTCTCAGAAGTCTAAATATATCTGTTAGTGTATTTCCCAATTTCAAAGGAATTCTTTTTTGTTTTATAAAGTTAATGTATGGAAAGATAAAACATTTTATCAGCATAGGTCATTTGTTCCTCAAAGCAGACTCTTGGATGTCAGAGGGAAGGGCGTATAAATTGATAATACATATCATTATTTGTTTCCTTTAGAATTGTTTGTAAATTTGCCCAATTCTGCTCATAATTGGTACTCACAGAATGTATCTATAACATTTATTTAACACTGTTTTTAGTGTATTATCATTAATTGTATAATAACAAGAAAAGAATCCTTGGCTCCGATTGGTCAGTCTGGGACTGGACCAGTGATGTTATCCCAATATAAAATCATGACTCTAGTCCCAGCACACAGATGAATGCATCAACTGTTAATGGAATCACTTTACCCAGCCTGTTTCACTGATTCTATCTTGCATGCCACCTTCAGTGTCCCTGGCTCCTTTACTGTTAAATAAAATTAAAAACCTTCCTCCCACCAAGTCACAGTGTACTCTCCCCCAGCGCACAAAACTTACAGAATACATTTGATTTTCATGGCAGTTTTCTTCCCTGAACCCAGCAGCTTCAGTGAACACAGATACCGTAACTCCGGTGGTGTGGTTCATTGACTCAACTTGGTTCGTGGGAAAAAAAAGATGCCATGAAAATGTAGTTTATTTTGTCTGTCAACATATTGTCATTTTCCCTACTAAGTTTTTCAAAAGCTGTTGTCATTTCTGCAGTCCTTGCTCAGTAGCCCAGCAAAAACATTACATACCTCTAAGCCATTTTGGGATCACCAGCCCACCCCATATCATGACACTGAAAGTTTTGCAATCATCACTCAGCAGCCCACCCCAACCTCTCTCACAGAGTTCTACAGCCAAGAAAAAAACATTACCACAGACCAGGAGAGGATAAGTAAGGGAATCACCATGTAGTGCGAGGCACAAAAGGCAAACAGCAAACAGCAAAGGGAGGTTGAAATAATAACACAGGGAAACAGGGATATAATGACACTATTTAAAAGACAAAGAACCTCTGTGCGCAAACACTAAGGCAAGGGTTACCCCAAAGGGCATTTGGCTGGGAAGCCAAGTTTCAAGAAAATACAAAATCACACATGCCCTCACAATGCAAAGCATCATGGGCTGCATATGCAAATCACCACAGAATGTTATGCTGGTCCAACTTTAAGCAGAATTGCATGGTGCGGAAAGGCCTCTCACACAGTTGCAAAGGTGCTAACAGAAGACATAGACCGTGTTTATCCTACCAGGACTCATCAGTATACCTCATCTGTTTGACACCCCAGAGAATGGACCAACTACCCTTAAAGCAGTGTGCCTTGGATATATTGTGGTGAACCCATTAAAATAAAAACTATTTAAAGACAAAAGAACCTCTTGTAAACACTGAGGCAAGGGTTACCCCAAAGGGCATTTGGCTGGGAAGCCAAGTTTCAAGAAAATACAAAATCACACATGCCCCCACAATGCAAAGCATCATGGGCTGCATATGCAAATCACCACAGAATGTTATGCTGGTCCAACTTTAAGCAGAATTGCATGGTGCCGAAAGGCCTCTCACACAGTTTGCAAAGGGTGCTAACAGAAGACATAGACACGTGTTTCATCCTACCAGGACTCAGTATTTGCACACAGAGGTTCTTTGTCTTTTAAATAGTTTTTTATTTTAATGGGTTCACCACAATATATCCAAGGCACACTGCCTTACGGGTAGCTGGTCCATTCCCATGGGGTGTCAAACAGATGAGGCATTTTAGTTTTCAAAATGTTATAATGCGTTTTTATGTTGATAAGAGTCACAGAGACTGTGGCTAATGTTTGAAAAAGGCCATGCATTAAATGCACTAACAAAATGGCAAGAAAATATCTAGACACTTCCTTGGCTAAGAAACATCTCCTGACCATGTATTAAATTCCTAGCACTGCACGGACAGGTGGCTGGTCACATTACCGAGGCACAAAAAAAAAAAACTTATTACGTACAAGATCAGGGACTAGTTTGTGTATATATTATGTTATTTAAAATACATTTAAAGAGGGAATTTGGCCAAACGTGCCACATTGCAGCACACCCCCAGTAAATCTGATACCAAAATTAGGTTTCTACGTTACTTCATTTAAAAGTTATGAGCTATTTTGTAACCCTGATTTCACTCACTGTTCAAAAAAGCCAGTTTCAGTGATAATGCCGGTGATGATGTCACAACCACAACTCACAGCCTAGTCCTCCCTGTCAGCAACATTATATAACCTATTTCTCCAAATTTTAAGACACTGTAGCAGAAAAAAGTGGCATAGGGTTGGCTGCAGTGTTTGCGTTTCCAGAATGTTCAGATGCATGTTTCTGTACATTAGAATTGTCAGGAGGTGGTTTTGGAATGCAGCGCTGCAACAAGGTATAGAATTTCAAGGCGGTGCACAATTTTACAATGTTGGGGAGGACATGAAATCTCAGAATGTGGTGGGGATGTGCCATCTTCAAATGTGGTGGGACACTCTATCTTGGAATGTGACAAGGACACAAATCAAGGAATTTGGTGGGGACTGCATTTTCAGAATATAGTGGGGATGCACACTGTCAGAATGTGACAGGACACACCAGTTTATTCTGAAATTGCTTCTCCCTGACACATTTGAGAATTTTACGCACCCACCACATTTCAAAATTGTGCATCATATCCTCATCACATTCCGACATTTTGCATCCAAGCCACGTTCTGAAATTGCGCATTCCTGCCACATTCTGGAGTTGTGTCACTACCATATTCCAGAACTGTGAGCCACTGCCACATTCTGAACTGTGCGCCATGCCACATTATGAAACTCTGCATCACTGTCACGTTCCAAAACTGTGCATCACCACCGCATTCCAAAATAGTGCTTCGCTGCCACATTCTGAAATTGTGCGTCCCAGCTACTTTCTGAGATTGTGTCATTACTGCATTCCACAGTTGCAGGCTGTTGGCATTTTGAAATCTCATCCCTTTGGTATTCTAAAAATTGCATACAATGTTGTCATTGTAAAGCAATGCTTGTTGCTGCATTCCATCACACACACACCCCCATTACATTCTTGAGTACAGTACCTTGCATCTGCACATTATGGAGATGCATGCTTAGACCCACCAAGTGTCAGCTTTCCTTTTTCAGATGTTTACTACCACTGCAGTTTTATGTAACATGGGAGAAGTAAGTCCTATAAGGCAGCATGCAGGGAAGGCTAGGTTGCACGTTCTGGTTATGACATCATTAGTAGCTCTTCACTGGAACTGGCTCTTTTGAACAGGCAGTGAATACAGGGTTACAAAATAACTTGTAACTTTTTAAACAAAGTAACTTAGAGACCACATTTTTGGCATGAGGCTGACTGAGGATATGCTAAACCAAATTTTGAATTTAATGATGCCAGAAATATTGGCTGGACCCCTTCTTTCAACAAAATATTTATGTTAAAAATAAAAAAACAAAGAAACATTTTTTTTTAATTTACATATAATACAGAAGAGCAGTGAGCCATTGTATAAGCACAATAAGCTACTCCAGGATGTACATTAAAGCACGTCCCACTTCTCTGGGGTGTGCATCATTAAATTCTTTTATGCTTACCCTATTGTGGCTCATTACGTCCAGCAACAAGATTAATTTATGTAAGCAGTCAGTATTAATCAAAACTATTGATCTTTCAAGGGTTTTACTGTTGAATTGCACACATGGGTATAGTTGTGGTTGTTTAAACAATTAATTGCACTATTTTTCAAAAGGTCTTCATCACAGATGTTTCAAGAAAATTATAAATATGCAACAAATTGTTGATGTCAACCTGATAAATTGTACATCTCAATTATTTAAGAGTTGAATAGCAAAATATAAAATGTATATTTCATTAATAGTGTGTAACAGCAGATTTTGTTTTATATTAATCATGGAAGGTAAGTAATTCATAATTGATTATGGAAAAGGAACAATGCTAAGAAATTGAGCAATTTACTGACAGCAATAACAAATGCAGCTGTTCTATGTTAATATTTCTAATCTATTGCAAGAAATTCATATACATAATTTATGTTCTATTATTTTATCTTACTATATGAGGCAGTATATTAAATTATCACTGTAAACTGTTTTTGTTAATTGAAGGGAATGTGTGTGTTCAAATCAAATATCCCGTAATTCAGCCCTGCCCAAACTTCATCACCCTGTGCAGACAGCCTAGTCTTATTATTTTAATATAATTTGAGTGCTCCATTCTCAAGCTAGGCATTGCTATTTTGTATATGTCAGCACCTCAACAGCTTCCCATCATATATTTGTGGAAATGGAAGCAGGTAAAGCACTGGCATCAAAAGTCAACTCCCAGACTTCCAGAAAAAGGAAATGAATAATAATAGTCATCCTCATCATTATAACCTTTATTTATGCTGGTAAATTGAACTGCCCAGCTTTGTACAGAATGAACACTCCTAAATGAAAAGAAAATCAGAGCTTGCTGTCCTTATAGGTTGATCAAGAGGTCAAGAAGGGGGAAATACATATTAGATATTTTTCTCATTTACTTTTGTAACCTTCCTGTGGGTTGCTGTATCTTTAAGACTTTCTTCTTCTCATGCATCCAAGAGACTCAGCAACACTGATGGAGCCAACACTGTTGTGTTAAGAACTGGACTGAAAATTGCCTGATCTGTGTACTAACTGAACTGAACGTGAATTTGCACCCATAAAGGACTGGTTTGGGATACAAATATATGTTCAGATTCAGTGCTTTGAGTAAATCAGGACTTTTGTGGAAACTGCCATTGGGACTATGAATTGGCTGCCATGTTCACCACCACTGACTTGCCTTGCAATGCAGATGGGTTCACAGACTGAACTGCCAACTAATCAGGGAAGTTTTGCCTACAGAGGGAGTCACAAAGGCTCATGAACTAAAAATGGGCTTAATTCAGGCATAGGATCACCTGCTGTCCTGGATTTGCAGGACATCCCTGGTTTGTGTGGCCGCATTCTGTCACACAATGAGAAAATGCAAAGTGTCCTAATCTAAAACTAGAAAGAAAAAATACATTCTTACATTCCTCTAGAAGTTGCAGAAATCTTCAATACCTTAGATAAAACACCTCAAAATGAAAAGAAATAATGACTATTCATATAAACTACTAAAAACTAGAACACTTAGTCTAAGGTCTCATCATTTAGAGAAAAAAAAGGTATGTTGCATTGGACAGGGTTATAAGTTGTCCTGTGAAAAATCATGTTTCAGTATCAAATATCTAGATGTGTGCTTCTTAAAAGCTAATAACCCTACTGAGGCATCTTCCAGCCACCAATTGCCTTTCTAGGGACAGACCACTAGGACTGCCTGTCCTGATTGACAGCCCATTGTACCAATCAGTTTTGCTACATCTCATATGAACAGTAGGGATGAGCTGCTCTGAAGGCAGATCTGCATAATATCTCATTCAACCAGTATCCCTGACTGCTACTGAGAGGTATGCTGCAACAAACTGTGCCTCTGTCATTGACAAACTGATCACAAACAGATCCCTGCTTCTACATAAAAGGGGGCATTCTCATGCCAGCCAGTATGACTGTGAATTTGAATAAGTACACAAGATGCTGTGGGATCCACTCAGCAAGTATGATAGCCTGGTACCAGGAAATCTCCACCTCACAGGATTGGATACCGTGATGTGGAGGGTAGTGCAGATCCTAGTGGCTTCAACGACCAAAAGACAGTTGAACCTCCAAGCTGCATCACCATCTCAGATGCACAGCAAGAGGGAGTGAAAGAGAGAGAGAGAGAGAGAAAGAGCAACTGACCAACTGCCTGAGAGGGATTGCTGTAAGCTGCCACACTGTAGCAAAGCCCTGTTTAGCGAGGGAGATCCTAGAGCAACAGAACTGTGAGTAAGACCAGAGCTTGCCCCTGCAACTGGATATTGAAAAGCAGTTGGAAGAGCTTGCTGGCTCTGGCCAACCAGCCAGGAGTTTACAGATACCTTCAGTAGAGGTTCTAATGCTTTGCAATTCCTTTTCCTTTGGGTTGGTGTTTTCAACAGTTCCTTGGGCGTTGCTAATCATTTGTTAAAGTGTGCCACTACTGGCTGACCACATGCAACAACAACGGTCTACACCGATTCCTCATGTGGGTACCCAGTACCATTTTGGGAGCTCCTTCACAAGGTTTGAAAGGGAAGAGTACTGGCACCAGTGGGGAGAAGGTAGCACCTCCAGTACAGGAGAACAAGAGTGCTACACTGTGTTGCATACTAAAGTATGGGGATGTGTTACATTTGAGGGCTGTGTCTAGATCAGCATGTTTTGCTATAGCACAAGAAAGCATTTAATTTGGCTGCACATAGCAGGGCATTGAGGGGTGACTATGTTTTCAAGCTGGGCCTACTATGGGCACTGGAAGACCAGCCACTGCATAAATGACCTCTTACTGCCACCATATGCTTTCTCTGGGTGGAAACACCGTATTATTCCAACTATCAATGGATACAATGCCCCCTACAGATCACTGGAAACATTGTAAACCCAGGAGCCACCATGACAGCTACAGCAACCTAGTGGCAATATAGGCTGTAGTGCCCTGTGCCTCTAAAGCTTTTGAGAGGGCACTACACCCCAAGAGGGCCTTACACTTTTTCTATCTAGCACCTTTTGCTTACCTGCTGAAACCCTTGCCTCACTGGCTTGCCCACACCCGTGCCACAAGCCTCAGAGGGCATCACAACCCCAATTGTACACTGTGCATCATACAATAGATGGATCAGAGCTTTCCTTAAGTATAGACAGCAGTGTGTGAAGACAGCATTCTTCAAAGCAGGCTAGGTTTCACCAAACAGAGGCATCCCACAAGGTAAGATTTTTTGAACCCCTATTACAAAATGGGGACATAAAATCCTGCTTTCTGATTGGTTGTTACCAGTGCATCAAATCCATTCGATGCACAGGTAAAAGCCAGTTCAGGTAAGCAGGACCACATTTAAAAATAAGAGAGATCAGTGAGCTGCTAGAACATTCATTTTACAAATACTGCCATTTTTTATTCCTCAGTAATGCGGATCATCCCAAGCTTGCAGCTGGTCAAGTAAACTGCGGCGCAGGTCGCTGTTCACTTTTCCACCATTCAGCCAGGAAAAAAAGACAAGTGCCTCAGCCAGCACTGTTGTGTTAATTTTGACTTTCATTACCGGACCCAGCCTCCGTAAACGGCTGTGCTCTGTCAATGAATCTCTTTGCTGTATGCCTCCTGCATTCGTGTTTGGTCCCATTGTCCATGTCACATTGCGCCTCCCACAGTTTAAATGAAGAAACTGGCTGTGTCCTTTTTTTTTTTAACTATAATTACTGAATAAAATTCTACCTGCCTAAACTGTTTGGAGGAAATGGTGTAAGGAAGTTCAGCCATTTCGCTCGGTCCGTCTGTGAGTGGGTGGGTGGGGGTGTAAGGTAGTATGTACTGCTGTTTCACTCGTTCCATCTTGGGGGGGTTTGTCAACTACAGACAGTGGATATCCCTCCAACAAGTAGCAAAAAAAAAAGACAATGCCTCTTCTCACTGGGAGAAAGGATGTGCGTGTGAGAACAGTCCACTAGCAGCTTGCTGACTCCCTTATCAATAGTGCTCCCAAACGGTGCCACGGCTGTGTAAGTTACACACTGCACTGCCATTTCCTTGACTTCCTGCCTGCTCCCACCTGTTACATTTACACACGGAAGTACTTCCAAAACATTCTGTCACTGCTTCGTTTGACTTTCTGTCAGTCTCCAGCTACTCTGGCACTCCCACAGACAAACAGAACACTGCCTTTTTGACAGCTCTCTCAATCATAAGAAGGCATGGGGCCCATGTTTTTCCTTCTGGTGGGTGGCATACAACCAAATAAATAAATAAGCCACAACATTCACAAATTAAGTCTCCCACCTAGCAGCAGCAGTTCTTCTACTTGTGGATGTAGTGTGCGGGGGGGGGGTTGAACTTTGTATCAGTACTATGGATGCCATAATAGGGCAAATGTCCTATAAAAAAAAATACAATGACATCAGACGAAAGGACTATTTTACATCAATTTAACATAATGATTCCTGTTTTTAGACACATAAACATGTTTTTTTAGTGTGAGAAAAATATTGTAAAATAAGGGACCCATTTTATAAGCACAATAAGACACTCCGGGTGTGCGTAGAATAGATGTTACTGCACTTCCTGGGGCTAAAGGCCCTAGCTTACAACACCCCTGAACGTGCGGTAATATCTGTCCTATGCACACCCCATGCAGTATGCAAGTGGTGGGTATGGGATTCAATCTCAGTTCTTCAGGTTTGCATCTTGATGCTCTTAATCACTGTGCTATACTGCCTCCCTCGACTTTTACAACTCTTCCTGTCTCTGGCTTGTAGGATTATGCTCCCTCTGTACATTCAGCCACAAGTTCTTCTGTGCTCCCCTTCACTTTTGTGCTCTGCAGTTTTTATCTCTTGCTCCTTGCAGATTCCAGCCCAAAATAAAAACTCTTTCACACTAAGGTATGCTGTTTTAATTCAGCTCCTCGGTCTGCAGGCTCTCCCAATTATCAGCTGCTCTCATTTATCCAGTTAAGGGTGAACTGCAAGTTTGCAGGTCTTCCTGCACAGTATTTATTCTTAAAGGCCAACTCCAAAAAGGCATCTCTTGACAAATCCTGGGTTGACTGCCACCAGACTCACTGACAAAACCCCCTCTGTTGCTGAAAGTGAAGAGGGAGGGCAAATGGCAGACCCACGTTGTCACATACAGTACCCATGCCCCTCAGAGCCATGCCCTGGGAAGGCTCCGGAATGATCACCAGCACCATTGCCTCCTGGGAAGAAAAAGGGGCCTTGCTTTGTACTCTGCCTGCATCATGGGGCACTGTACTGCATTCCTGTAGCTAAAGTTTCTAAACCCTGAATATACAAAACCACTTGAGTGCCCTGTGCATTTGTCCAATTATTTTGGCATCTCTGCCAGCTGTGTCCAGGCCATCTCTCCTTTTCAAAACAGATTGTACTATTCTATGTGGACTATGTGCCTGTACTCTCTCCATATTGAGGTTTGTCATCCTGTGGAACAGTTGACCATAAAATAATTTATGTGGTGAGAACCCACTGGATGTTGGAGGAACCTCCTGCATTATCTCCATCCAGTACAGTATTATGTTGTTCCAAATATTCACAGCTGTCATCATAGATTTGCCCAGCTTGCTCTTTACATGTTATGGGATTGTTTCACTGGACTATCAGTCTTACAGTTTATCAGGGCCCAGAGCTCCTTTATGCCATCCATGTCCCAATCGATCACAGTTTATTTGGGCACGCCTGCCATACCCTGTCTCATCCCTTGCAAGGGAGAGGGTTTTCCAGCATATCTTTTTAGTGGGGTCCTTACAGTGTTTGGAGTAACCATTTAGTCCTCTGCACACAACGGGGATCTTTTCCCAATCTTTAGGCTACCCTCTTGGCATTCAGGTCAATAAAGCGCAGTAGTCAGCTACCTCATTAACTATTCCTTGCTCAAAACTTTGAGTGGATATTTGGTCCAGGGTTTCCTTCCTTTCCAAACATTCTACACCAGGAAGCACAGAAGCCAACTTTATCACCTCAGGTTGCTCTAACCCAGGGACCACTGCATGGCACTGTAAAACCACTGTCTGGTTTCCAGGTATCATTCTAACCAGTATATCCCCTTCTGAGTCAACTCTTGGGAGACCTCTTGTCTGTGGCTTGTTTTATCTCCTGATACCCTGATACTGGTACTTACTATGATACCCCTTATAGTAGTTTGTCAGCTTTTTGCTTAACAGCTGGGTTTTTAAACCTATCTGCTCTGACCTCCAGAATGGTTGCTTGACCTTCTGAAGAAGTGACCTCTTTTTCAGCATTTGTTGCAATGCCTTCTGCAGAGGTGAACTCTGCCTACTCATTTGTGGCACTGTTTTGAGCATGGTTCCTATCAAAGTCTGCCTCCACCTTGGTAATATGCACTGGCTGTACATGTCTGCTGGGTTTTCTAATCTTTCCCCCTATGTTCTGAAGCGGCTCCACTTTTCTCTCAACCACTTTTACTTCTGACAGAAAAAGTTCCCAAGCTAACAGCATCTCTTCCTGTATTACCGTGGAATATGTGTATATATATATATATATATATATATATATATATATATATATATAATATGATATATGTGTATATACAGTATGTGTGTATGTATATATATATATATATATATATATATATATATATATATATATATATACCTGTATATACGGTGTGTGTGTGTGTGTGTGTGTATATATATGTGTGTGTGTGTGTATATATATGTGTGTGTGTGTATACATACATATACATATATTTTCTATGCAAAAAACTTTGTTAATGCATCATTTAGGGTTAAACCACAAGAAGTCAAGAAATGAAAAATCTTTAGGGTTGCTCCTTCCCCCTCATGGACCCGCCAATCATCCCAAGATTGACAGATGACGGGGTGTGTCATTGGGGTTGTGAGGCCTAAATGTTGCCCCATTTCTTGTGTAATCATATTGAGAAGCAACAGTGAACAAGAATGGGGAAAAATTTAGGCCTCACAACCCCAATGACACACCCTGTCATCTGTCAATATTGGGATGATTGGCGGGTCCATGAGGGGAGTGCAACTCTAAAGATTTCTCATTTCCTGACTTTTTGTGGTTAACCTAAATGATGCACTAATAAAGTTTTTGCATATTCCTACTTTGAGAAAGATAGAAAACTAAGACTTGTGGAAGTTGGTGGGAGCACGGGCCCTTCAGGTCCTGCGCTCCCACCAATTTGTAAACGTGTCTGTGAAAATCACCTCCACAGCAGTAATGCTAGATACCCTATCAATGTGAGCCACTACCACAATGAAAAACACCATACGGAAAACATTAAGTCGCCATGCAATATCTCAGCAAAAAAAAAAAAAATTGTGCTACACGTAAACACCGTAATTCACATCTGCAGTACATGCTGTCAACACCCTCCAAATTTCAAGTAAAAAGACCAAAACTTTTCTGAGATATTTAATGTTAAAGATTGATAAAATTCCCCTATCTATTGCATTATAAAATCTAGCCATCTGGTCATTATCTCGCGATCAAAGATGGTGATCAAAGATTCTCACGATCAAAAAAATTTGTAGGCTCATGATCAAAGAATAAAAAGTGGTGAAATTCAAAACTTTCAGACAAATGGAGTAAACCACCACCATGGTTCGATAAAATGAAGCCCCCTGAGAAAAACCCACCCTCATTTGTGTTCTTAGGACACCCCTGGACTCAGACATTAATTTTTTTTCATTTGGCCATCTGGTCGTCATCTTGCGATCAAAGATGGTGATCAAAGATGCTCGCAATCAAAGAATTTTCAGGCTCGCGATCAAAGAATAAAAAATGGTGTAATGTAAAATGTTCAGAGAAATAGAGCAAATCACCACACTGGTTTGATAAAATGACACCCCCTGAACAAAACCCACCCTCATTTGTATTCCTAGTCTACCCCTGGGCTGAGAAATTTATTTTTTTTAATTTGGCCAACTCGTCCCTCACTCGCGATCCAAGATCGTGGTCAAAGAATCTGGCGATCAAAGAATTAGCAGTTTCGCAATCAAAGATTTTGCTGGCTCATAATCAAAGAATAAAAAATGCTGTAATTCAAAAAATTCAGAGAAATAGAGCAAACCACTGCCATGGTACGATAAAATGAAGCCCCCTGAGCAAAACCCACACTCATTTGTATTCCTAGACCACCCCGAGGCTCAGAAATTTATTTTTTTAATTCAGCCATCTTGTCCCTCACTCGCTGTCAAATAATCTTGCAATCAAAGAATCTCAAACCACCTGACTGTCCTCCAATGGGGGGGGTGATTGCTCACTATTGCTCTGACAATGGCGCCTGTTCTATGTGAGTGCTCATTGACCTGAGGTCCTGCCTGGTATACAGGGATGGCCACTGTTACAGCACTTTATAAAATGTGGACAAAATCCAGTGATCTGAATGGTCAGTAGCTCTCCAGGCCTGTGTGGTACTTTGTATTTATTTAGTTTTTATTGACTAGGTAAGGACATTAGACAAATAAATGCCTGTTTTTCAGGTAAGACCCAGTTGACCAATAACTGCAGAGGTCTAGAAAGTTCCTTGCAAGTCTTAGAACTACACTGCTTTGGAATTCTCAGCAACTGTGACAACTGGGAAAAACAAAAAATGGTTCAACTGATAATGAGTGACTTACCTGCCATCCAGTCTGATCTCTTTGATAGGGTACACCTAGCTGTTTGGAATCACAACTGGTTTACCAATGATGAAAGATTTATTTATTCCTAATTTAAATATTTAGTCTTGTTTTCTTATTATTTTTGTGCCATTTTATAAACACTACAACACATGTCAGGGCTTGTGGGAATTGGGTAATTACTTACTCCCTCCGCTAATGCTTTGGAGTTGGGCGGGAGGGCTGCAGTAATTACCCAATAATTACACACCTTGTCAGGTCTTATTGCATATATATAACAGATAAAGTCCCAAGTGTTGTTCTATTTATATATTGACATTTTCTGTAAGCTCTAATTTATGCACTGAAGTAAGAGTTCCTTTGTACTGTGCCCAAATAAACTTTTACTGTAGGTATGGGGCTACAGTAAAAGCCACCAGTGGTTGGTTGGCTCTCATAATACTATCCTTGTGACATTAAAAGTACAGCACTGCACCAAACACAATCCCTAGACCCTCTGATGGCTCTCAATCAAAACATTTCTGTTGACACTGTTTTACCTATTGAGGCTGGCTGGTAAAAGTAAATGCAGGATAGTCGAAGACCCCTGGCTCCCACCTTACAGGAATTTTTTTCACAAAAGTGGTGTTTCCTCTAACCAGGCCACCTTTGCTGGCAGCTCTTAACCCCAACACTGGAACTATTAATTCAGCGACTGTTTCTCTCTTCTCACCTGCCGGCTTGCCACACACCTTAAAAACTCCAATATCCTGCTCAGAAAGTCATCAGGGTCAGTGGTGGCCCCTCTCACTAACTCAGTAAAAAAAATTTGAAATGAAAAAGTTGCACTCTCACTCACTTTGCTTCTTTTCTGCGACGCTCTCCCTCACTCCCCGTTCAGTTGTTGGGGGGAGATATTACACCTAGCGTGGAGTGATGTTTCAATAAAATCATTAGAACATCTTAAAACAACTATAAAAGTAATGTTTATGTTAACGCTATGTATTTATTTAACAATCCATTGCATAATCGCAATAATGCGTGACCAGGTGTAGGTTCTTGTAGGATTACCCACTTCTGGGATAGTGAAAATCAATTGGCCTGCGGCTTTTGGACACACTGCACTATGCTTGGGTAAATCAACTCCCACCTGTTGCACATTATTGCTTAACTATACTGAGATTGGTAGTAATAAAATATGTTGTGTAAATCTGTATACCGTAAATATTGACATATTCTTACAGAGCTATGTGACACACTGAAATAAGAGCCCTGTTTTCTGTGATGTGCCCCGTAGGTACTGGGCACTGTACAAACACACTGGTGTTGCTTAGATCTCATAATACTATCATTGTGGTATCACATCATTGGTATTATGAGATGACATCACCAAGATGGCATTATCTGTTTATCTGTTTGGATGTCATGTTTCCTAAGGGGAGTATTAATCATCCATATATTACACATATGTACTGTAGTAAAAGGACATAATTTGATGGTTAGTTTACAGGTATAGTCGACTGCAGTCACTATAGTAAGGTGAAATTGGAGCGTATTACATAGTATACTGAGGGTGGTAAACCATACCGTGTAGCAATCAAGCAGCACATTTGGACCTGATATAAAAACATGCTACACTCCTCAGACCTAACACCGCTGGGGGATGACTCCAGGGCTGGCGGCAGGCTCGCTCGCTTTATACATTTTGCATTTGCACAAAGCTTGATAGCTTGGAGAGGGTATGCAAACTTCCTGCAGGCTGTTTTTTTACACACAAAGGAACTTGCCAAAGGATTCATTTTGCTTTTGACTTCTTTTTTTGCAAACTATTGCAGTATACTATATAGATTTGTTTGCTAGCGATGGTAGTCCAGCACCATATGGAGGGTAGCAGGTCCATGCTGAGGAGAGGCTGCTAACAGGGGCTATTCGCAACGTCAAGGTGAGAAGCTGGCTAGCCCTGGTGGCTCTCAAAATGGTCATTGTGGCTACTTGGGAGCAATTTGGGCAAGTTGGAGCAACTTTTAAAGTTTTTCCTTTAAAGTACGAACACATGAACTTGAATGAGGGGCAACAGTGTATTACTACAGTATATTACCTGTTACTAAATAACAAAATAAGTCAAAAATTTCACATAACTACAAGAAACCAGTGGCATGGTTCAATAAAACAAAGCCCCCTGAGCAAAACCCATCCTAAATTGTGTTTGTAGGTGACCCCTGGCTGAGAAATTTAATTTTTTAATCTGGCCATCCGGTCATCATCTCACGACCAAAGATCACGGTCAAAGAACCTCTCGATCAAAGAATTTGCAAGCTCATGATCAAAGATTAAAAAGTGTTCAAATTCAAATTTTACGGATAATTACATAAAACCACTGACATGGTTCGATAAAATGAAGCCCCCTGAGCAAAACCCATCCTATTTTGCATCCCTAGGTGACCCCGTGCTGAGAAATTTATTTTTTTAATCTGGCCATTTGGTTGTCATCTCGTGATGCAGGATCACGATCAAAGAATCTCATGATCAAAGATTTGCGGGCTCGCGATCAAAGAAATTGCAGGCTCATGATCAAAGAATAAAAAATACTGAAACTCGACTTTTAGGCAGAATTAAATGAAACCACCACCATGCCTCGATAAAACGAAGCCCCCTGATCAAAACTCACCCTCATTTGTGTTCCTAGGCCACCCCTGAGCTGAGAATTTTGCATTTTTCAAAGGCTATCTCGTCCCTCACTCACGATGCTGGATCGCGATCAGAGAATCTCGCTATCAAAACATTTGCAGGCTCGCGATCAAAGATCGTTAGCGAGCAGCAATCAAAGAATTTAAAACATTATAAGTCTATTTTTGGACCATTTTACATCAAACCAAAGGCATGGCTTGATAGAACAAGGCCCCCTGAGTAAAACCCATTCAAGTTTCACTTCAGGAGTGACCCCTGAGGTGAGATATTTTAATTTTTAGGGTCAGAAAAGCAAAAACAAGATGGTGGACCTTGCGGTCAAAGAATTCTTGGGGACAAAGATTCTTGAACCGTGAGGCTGCAAATTCTTTGGCCACCAGGTGGGACCAGATGGCCAGAACCCCATTCTTTGTTTGCAAAACAACCATATAAATTTTCCCATTGACATATAATGGGAATTTAAAAGTGGCATAACTTTTGAATGCCTTAATATTTTTTCACCAAACGAAAAGTGACATGTTTGGGCAGCCAAGCTCTTTCAGATGAGCCATCTTGCTGAGTGGCATGCCACATGATGGCTGCACAGGGCCACAGACAAAATCCCCAAACCTGCCTCCAAAACTGGATAATTTTGCATTTTTCAACGTTTTCGTGTGCAAAGACCATAAGTCTGACCAAAACTAAATTTGGCAGATCAATAGATTTACCATGCCCCACCGTGCATACCAAATTTCAGACAAAATCTGTTGAACGAGTCCAAAGTTATTAACGAGCAAAATTTTTACTTTAACATAGAAGTGCCTTCTTAACCCTAAATATAGTGGCGCACTGAGCCACTATAATATATATATATATATCATCATATATATATTTATATATTATGGTACTGCATTGCTACCATAGTTAGGCTGAGGAGCCATTTCTATGTTAAACCCCAAACTTTGCACCCTAATAACTTGCAACCATTTGACAGATTTGCCTGAAATTTGGAATACACGATCAAGAACCATAGGCCTTGGGATCTGCCAAGTTTTGTATCAGTTGGATACACAGCTGTGGAGTTATTAAGCATGATCTGCGTGCACATTTACGCTTTTTCTGGAATTCTACGGTCGCGCCTACAGGTCGCACGGTTTGCATTGCGACCTGCCCAAAATCTTCAGGGAATGTGCAGCTGTGGCCCCCAATGTGCCTTTTGAAGATTTCGTGAAAAATATTAAACTGTTCAAAGTTATGGCAGTCCGAACTTCTGTTTTCCCCATAGGATAACATTCTGATTCATGGCATAGCACGAGCCTGTATCTCAAAAACAGGTGTGAGATTCAGGTTTTGTCGAAAAATTTAGCCCCTATTGGGGGCTATGTATACTCTCAGCCAGAAGTGATAATATATGACTTTTAAATTTTTTTTCTATGTTGTATGGGTTACTGAGATATAAGCAATTTACTATTACAACTACTGATTTTTGTGTTCCGAGAGTCATTATTTTGCATACATTCTTTCTACTCACTGTCTTTCTCTGTACAGCTTTTGGGGAAAACCAGCCTGTGGTCTTACATTACTCTTACCACTACCGTTTCTGCTTGTGGTTCCGTACACGTTTCACTTACCGTTCACGTTTACGCCACCATGTGCGTTACCCTTTGCGTTTTCATTTGCGGTTGCGTTTCTGTTGTTTTTAACATTTCTGTCTACAGTACTGTTCCTCTTTCTGTTTCGCTTTGCGTCATCATGCGCATTACGATTTGCGTTTGCGGGCACAATGTTACAATGTGACAAGACATCACCCCCGTGCTCCCGCCGCTGCATTACATTCACTATTTCTCATTATCATTCTCAAAAAGAAGACAAATTAGAGGCAAAAAACTCCATTTATTGCATCAGTTAGGGTTGTTCCACAGCGACAAAAGTGAGGAAATTCGATGTTAGGGTTGAAACCCCCTTTGCACCCCTCCAGCCCACCCCCCCAACTGGAATCAGGGTGTGCATTGGGGTTATTGGTCCTAACTGTCACCCCATTCTCGTGTTCCTCAGCTTTCTTTCCATATGTGATGGGGTGACATTTAGGGCCGATGACCCAATGCGCACCCGATTCCAGTTGAGGGTGGGCTGGAGGGTGCAAAGGGGTTTCAACCTAACATCAAATATATATATATATATATATATATATATATATATATATATATATATATATATATAGTATAAATTGCTACCATAGTTAGGGTTGAGGAGCCATTTCTATGTTAAACCCCAAAACTTTGCATCATAATAACTTTGCAACCATTTGACAGATTTGCCTGAGATTTGGAATACATGATCAAGAACCATAGGCCTTGGGATCTACCAAGTTTCATTCCAGTCAGATATACGGCTGCAGAGTTATTAAGCGTGATTTGCGTGCATTTACGCTTTTTCTGGGATTCTACAGTCGCGCCTACAGGTCGTACGGTTTGTGTGACCGGCCTGAAATCTTCAGGGAACGTGTGGTAGGGGTCTCTGATGTGCCTTTCAAAGATTTCGTGAAAAAATATTAAACGGTTCAAAAGTTATTCAAAAAACAATTTCCCATTATAAGTCAATGGGAAGTTAACAAAAAGTTTGACAGTGTCGCAAATGCCCTTTTTACTGTCACAAATGGCCCTGTTACTGTCGCAAATCCGCCATCTTGTTTTCAGTTAGTGATCAGAAAAATGCTTGGCATTTAAAATTGAGACCCTCTAGCAACCTAATTCTTTTGTATTCACCTAGTCGGGCCCTGAGGATGCTAGCCATGTCTTTATTTTGGGTAAAACACCCCAGAAATATGTTTTCAGATTTCTGGAAAAGTACTTCATAAGTAGTAGTCGCACTCATGAAACTGTCATAAAGTTTTTGAAACTTTCAAATTGCGACACTACTTTGCGACACTATGCCCAAAATAACAGTAATTATTTGGCACTCCGCTGCAAAAGAACGGTTGGGAGTTTTGGGCTGAAATTTGGAGGGAACTCAGATGACATCTCACAGATGTGCCTTTCAGTGTTGTATTGAAAAAATATTACACAGCGTCAAAGTTATGGTGCTCCAAAGTTGACGGGTTTTCCCATAGGATAACATAATGGCGTCCGACGCATTACAGGAATCCTTTGGCACCCTGCTGCAAAATAACGGTTTAGTCTTTTTTCCTGAAATTTGGAGGGAAGACAGCCAACAGCCCACAGATGTGCCTTTCAGTGGTTTGGTGAAAAAATATTACAGGGAGGCAAAGTTATGGCACTCCGAACTTCTCTTTTTTTCCCATAGGATAACATTATGGCATTTGCAGCGCCTTTCAGGGCCCGTATCTCGGAAACGGTGCTAGATACGGACTTTTCATCAGAAAATTGCTTAGCCCCCTGATGGGTCTAAGTACAAAATTAGCTAGGACAGTTGTAAATCATACGACTTTTAACTTTTTTTCTCTACGTCGTACGGTTCCTGAGATATAACCTATTTAGTATTCCAAGTTCTCATTTTCTGCTCCGATACTCATTATTATGCATACATTATTTGTACTCACTGTCTTTCTCTATGCAGGTTTTGGGGAAAACCAGCCTGTGCGCTTACATTACTGTTACTGTTGCCCTTTCCGCTTGCGGTTCCGTACCCGTTTCACTTACCGTTGACGTCTGCGCCACCATGTGTGTTATCCTTTGTGTTTTCATTTGTGCTTGTGTTTCTGTTTTTTGCCATTTGTGTCTACAGTACTGTTTCTCTTTCTGTTTTATGTAGCGTCACCATGCCCATTGAAATTTCTGTTTGCAGGCGCCATGTTACTATGTGACAACACATCACGTGGCAGACCATTCCCGTCTACGCCACCGTGTGTATTACCTTTTCTGTTCTCATTCGCTCTTGCGTTATCATGTGCGCCACTGTTAGTGCTTCTGTTTGCATTGCTGTTCCTGTTACTATGCCACAAGACATCATGTGGCGGGAGCGCAGGGCCCAAAGGGCCCTGCACTCCCGCCACCGCATTTCATGGCAGGAGCATGGGGCCCTATGTGCGTTATCCTTTGCGTTTTCATTTGTGCTTACGTTTCTGTTATTTTTTGCCATTTGTGTCTACAGTACTGTTTCTCTTTCTGTGTCGCTTTGCATCACCATGCCCATTGACATTTCCGTTTGCAGGCACCATGTTACTATGTGACAACACATCACGTGGCAGACCATTCCCGTCTACGCCACCATGTGTGTTACCCTTTCTGTTCTCAGTCGCGCTTGTGTTACCATGTGCGCCACTGTTAGAGCTTCTGTTTGCATTGCTGTTCCTGTTACTATGCCACAAGACATCATGTCAGGCCCCACGCTCCCGCCGCTGCATTACATTCACTATTTCTCTTTATCATTCTCAAAAAGAAGGTAAATTAGAGGCAAAAAGCTCCGTTTAATGCATTAGTTAGGGTTGTTCCACAGCGACAAAAGTGAGGAAATTCGCTGTTAGGGTTGAAAACCCTAACTCCGAATTCACCCCCCCCAGCACCACACACACTCAGACACACACACACACATGCAAGTATGGGGGAGAACCAAGTCAACACAACCAATGACAGACATCCAGCAGGTGACAGAAATAACAAACAATTGTCTAAATGTACTACAAGACATCCCCACCCACCTGACCCAGTACTGCATGCTCAGTGGAGATCAACAGCAAAACTGAGGCCACGTACACCAAATGTACACATCCCTGATTGCAGCTGCACACAACGTACCACACTTAGTAGTTGCATGGCCTTATCTAACGACGCCCCACACCACACCACAACTGGTACTGTGCCGTTAGTCAATATAAATGCTAAAGGTGCATGATCACAGTTGTAGAAAGGTTTTAATACTAGTGAGTATACATTAATTAAGAGAAGTACATAAATTAACTACAAGACACTAGCATGCTCAAGATAAAAGTAGTGTTACATTTAGTATGTGATTTTCATAGTAGTACATTTACTGCAACTGTTTACTGAAGATAGAGGCTGATGTAAATGTATGGAAAAGCATTGCCTGTTCAATGCTGTGAAATTCGTACTGCCAGTATCAGATGCATTCTTACTGATGAAGTTGTACTGCTAATGTACATACATAGACCTTCAGTGTGTTTCAATACTAAAGATGCAGTAAGTATTCTTTGTAAGAAACAGTGTAATTGCATGGATCAGGCCTAGCAACTTCTAAATATCATAGGACTACTGAGCAACAATGACGTACCTGTATCGGAGATGTCTATAAGATAGATTTTCCTGTAGGCACTTACTGACTGTGTTGTACCTGAGAAAGACAATCTCATTGCATCTGTGATGACTAACTTATTCAAATAGTGATACATTTACTATAGTTGCAATGAGTGATCTATGCTACTTATGGACACAGCGTAATTTTTTTAACAGTTGTTTTATACTCAGGCTGTATACATAGTGTTTGGGTTTGCCACACTTCTGTCACTGATGCTATCAAAGTGATAACTATGTCAATTGTGGTACAACAGCAATCAAGTAGGTATAGTGTAGATATAAACAGAATGTCTTTTAGTATTGATTTAACTCACAATGGGATAAGTGTACTAGGACGGCAAGGGTTATTCTCTATCACTGACTCTGTCAGTTATAATCACACTAAGGTTTCGATGACTGTAATGATCAAGTTACGCTGTTCATCTCCATGAGTTCATATTCACAGCCATTCTCCAGTAAGTAGACAGAGTATATTGTAACTGGGTGTGATACTGTGTTGCAAAACTCCTACAGTGCCTAGCAGAGGGAGAGTATCTAGTCATAAAGACAATTAAGCAATAAGGCATAATAGCAGTTATATTAAATAGTCTATTAATCACCATGTAGGGGTTTAATGTTGATGAGGTGTGGCCAGTGCCACATGTCGCTAGACAGTGATAAACTGACCATTAACATAATACCTGGAGTGGCTTATTGCTATCATAATAAAACTGTTTTTTAAAACAACATTAAAGCATGTTCATCTTATGGTTTAGGCTCTACATGTATGTTAATAAAAACTAAACATAAGGCTGTTACAATGTTTACAGTCAATTAGAAGCTGCATTTCTCAAACATGTTATAATCAGAGATATTATACCTGTACAATTCCTTGGTTTTGCTCAACTCTGTTGCTCAGGTGGCCCATCACATGTGGTGTCGTCTGGTGTGGGGCATCGTTAGGTGAAGGCCATGCAACTACTAAGTGTGGTACGTTGTGTGCAGCTGCAATCAGGGATGTGTACGTTTGGTATACATGGCCTCAGTTTTGCTGTTGATCTCCACTGAGCATGCAGTACCTGGTCAGGTGGGTGGAGATGTCTCGTAGTACATTTAGACAATTGTTTGTTATTTCTGTCACCTGCTGCTGGATGTCTGTCATTGGTTGTGTTGACTTGGTCCTCCCCCATACTTGCATGTGTGTGTGTGTGTGTGTGTCTGTGTGTGTGTGGTGCGGGGGTGAATTCGGAGTTAGGGTTTTCAACCCTAACAGCGAATTTCCTCACTTTTGTCGCTGTGGAACAACCCTAACTAATGCATTAAACGGAGTTTTTTGCCTCTAATATATATATATAAGCAGTTGCACCCTTATAATTAGGATTGAATAGGCAGTTTAATGTTAAACCCCAAATTTTGCAAGTTAATAACTTTGCAAATGTTCAACAGATTTGCACGAAATGTGGAATACATGGTCTCGGGTGGCAGATTTCTTGATTTGCCAAGTTGTGTTTGATTGGATTTGTGGGTTTTGTGCAGCAAAGTGTCAAAAATGCATTCTTTGCTTTTTTGGGGGCAAATGTCAGGGTCATTTTTCAACATCGTGCTTCGTGCACACCATTTGGAATTTTGGGCTGACATTTTCAGGGTAGAAAGAGGTTATTGAAGGGAACAATCCAGTATTGGTTTGGTGAAAAAAATACAAATCCTTTCCAAAGTTATTACATTTTGAAATTTTGGGTTCTGGGCATGCTCAGTTCAGTCTTTGGAAGAGATGCAGTTTCGATCAAGAATTCCTGGTCATTAAGGGCTTGCAAACAGGGATGGGAAAAAGGGATTGGTAAATCTCGGAAAATCCCATTTCTCAAGAAAGTCCCTGTTCATTGGCCTACATTTGGTTTTCTCGCTTAGCGTGGGGAGAAAACAAAATGTTGTAACTGGCCCCAGGGAAGTGGTTCAAACAAAAAGCAAGGCATAGGTTTTGGTGAGGGGGATGTCCTCTTCCCACCCATGCCTTTGTTTTTTTCCAACTTAAAAAAAATGTTTTTTCTTTAAGTTTATACTTCCTTTTCACAATGCCTTTTTGCCAGCCAATCCCTTTTTGCAAGATTGGCTGGCAAAAAGGGATTGGGAAAGGGATTTGTAAGACCCCTATTTCTGCATCAAACTGCCGTTTTTGATGCAGAATTATGCATCTTACAAATCCTTCCCAAGCACTATGGGACACTGGGGAACCCACTCCCAGTGTCCCCAAACACACACAACCCCCCACAAGCACTGTGGGACACTGAGGAGCCCACTCCCAGTGTCCCAAAAGCAGTCCCCTGACATTTTGTTATCTTTTATTAAAATCTGAAAAAAAGAAAACAATCCCTCATCGCAGAACACTGGGGAGCCCACTCCCAGTGTTCCAACTTGTATGCCCCCCTCCAGTAGTTTGGGACACTGGGGAGCCTACCTCAGTGTCCCCAAACACACACACACACCACAATTGCTGTGGGACACTGGGGAGCCCACTCCCAGTGTCCCTAAACAGGTTTTCTATATTTGCCGAATACGGGGTGCCCAATCCCCCCATTGACACTATAAGCCACCCCGCTGCCAGTGTGGGACACTGGGGAGTCCACTCCCATTGTCCCCAAATATATAGTATGCCCACCATGGGACACTGGGGAGTCCACCCCAGTGTCCTGAAATGTCTAATAATTATACCTGAAAAAAAGAAAACTGTCCCCCGATGTCTTCTTCTTTATAACACTGAAAAAAAAGAAAATGGTCCCTCATCATCTCCCTGTCCCTCTCAGCATGACCACCTCCTCACACCCCGTCCTTACCCCATATGTACCTCTGGAGGTCAGCGGCTGTGATCTTCTGTGGACTGGGACATGTCTGCACTCTTTAATGATGAACCATAAACTGAGGAATCCAGGTAAGCACTGTATAATGGCTGTCAGTGGGGTTTTCACCTTATGCTGATATCTCAGCTATTTTTAAGGAATTCTGAACCCAAATTTCCAACACGGGGTTCTTGAGACCCCACCTCATGAGCACTGTGCACTGTCATCTCGTTAATCTGTCCCAAAAGATGATTTTGCAGTCACTGCAGGGAATCACCTTTCGGGACTGATTAACTAAATGACAGTGCCAGTGTTCATGAGGGGAGATCCCAAAAAGCCCATGTTGAAAATTTGGTGCAAAAATCCCAAAAATGACTGTGTTACAAGTGTGCATCGTGCAGTTTCTACACAAGCATGTAACTTTGCCAGTTTTTAATATTTTCACATCAGGGTTTCAACATTGTCATTTCTTCACACCTCATTATGAACAGTGCAGTTGTCATTTTTCACATCCTGCCCTAAACATGTTTCCACACTTGTGGTGCAGAATGGCATGGTCACTGTGCAAAATCAACTTTCAGGATGGAGTAATGGAATCACAGTGTCAATGTTCATGAGATGGGGTTCCAAGAAGGCCATGTTAAAAATTTGGAGCAAAAATACCCCAAATGCCCGAGTTACGCACGGTCATTGAAATTTTGCTACGCACACGTGTAACTTTGGCAAATTTTTATATTTTCACTCCAAATATTCAACATTGCCAATTTTTCACACCACCTCATGAACAATACAGCTGTCATTTTTCAAGTCCTGTGAAAAATGTTTTTCTGCACCTGTGGCACAGAATGGCGTCACAGTTGTGCAGAATAATATTTCAACTGGAATTTTAAAATTTTCTGTACAGGGTACATGCGGTGAGGTGATAAGAAGGTTATGTTGAGCATTTGGGGTGAAAATTATTTAAGATGCCACAGTTATGACTATTTGTTGCAATTTTGCTATACCTGCTCGTAACTTAATGTGTGGAAGTGCAGGGGCTGGAGACCCCTGTGTTTTCACAGCTAGATACATATGTGCATCTGTGGAGGAATGGGAGGGCAGGGTCCAAAGGACCGTGTGCTCCCACAGCAAAATAAAGATACTATTATACTATCTCAAAAAGTAAGGAAATAAATTGCAAAAAACTTTGTTAATGCATAGTTAGGGTTGAAGTGACAAAAGTAAGGAAATGAGACATTAGGGTTAGCCCCTAACACCCCTCCACCCAACCCCACCAGCCCACCCCACATCCACCCTTCACAGACCAACATGCATTGGGATGTGCCTTGAGGTCATTGGCCCTAACTCTCACCCATTCTCCTATACTGTACCATGTCAACTTTCTTACACATGGAATGGGATGAGAGGGCTGAATACCCAAGGCACACCCTGACAGATGTTGGTCCGTTGAAGGTGGGTGTGGGGTGGGAGGGGGGATGTTAGCGGTTCAGCCTTAGCATCCCATTTCTCTACTTTTGTTGTTTCAACCCTTACTGATGTATTATCTAAGTTTTTTTGCAATATATATATATATATACAGTATATAATTTTTTTCATTCAGCTCTCTCTTCTCATTTTTATTGTACTTCCTCATATAGCTCATGTAAGGCAACCCTGAGCATTTCAATTTCCATTTGCAGGGTCTTCCATTTGGGGACTACCACCTCAGACCTTCCTCTTTCATGTTTATTCCAATACCCTGAAAGATGACATCTGAATGCCTATTAACTCTTCTTGTTTTAATAGTAGTTCTTCACTTAGTTTCTCTTTGACCAGCCAGAGTATATCAATTTCTGTTGCTAACCTGACCATATAAACTTCTATCTGCATGGGCATCTGTATTGGAACCAAGCAGCTGGTATTTGAACCCAGATCCTTATGATCCCCCACTTTCATTATCTCAGAGAGTGGGGCTCCCACTTTTTTCTTTTGACTTTTCTGTCTACAAGATTTTTGTGGCTTACCCTCAGTACCAAACAGTTCAGGATCAAACTTTGGGAACATTTGTTCTAGTCCCTCTTCTTCTGTACAAGCCTCCTGAAAGGATTTTTCAAACATCCTAAAGCCACTCCTTCTCTCTGTCCAGGAATACTTTGGTTTCTGGGAATACTGGTCCTTTACTATGGAGAATTCTCTGTCTGACTTCTCCTGGGTCTGGGTTCCCTCTTGACATCTGGGTCACTCCGCGTATGTCAGAGGACAGGTTCATTGGTATTTATAAGTATTTGTTGAAATCAGTACCCATAGAGAGGCACTTCCCACCATGGTACTTCCACATGCTTGCCAATTATCACATTATTAGACCCATCTGCCTACTGGTCTATCAATTGACAGCTCTCAAGGCATCCAGACTGTGAAACTTTTCTCATCACTCTTCCCCATTCCCCCAACATTTTCCTGGCAGGGGCAGTAAGGTATTCATTAGGGTCCCCCAGAGTACATGAGTCACTTGTTTTAGTTTGCCCTGAACACACACGTGGGTCCGTAAGTGATTCTTTTGCCAAAGTCTGCCCCCCAAAATCCAGTAGGGTCCCAACCATTTGGTTCTAAACCTGCATTTTGGTATTGCTGCTGTAGTCCACATTAGAAACATAGAAACATAGACTTTGACAGCAGTTAAGGACCGCTTGGCCCACCTAGTCTGCCCATTTCCCTACCTACAGGATAAGCCACAGATCCTAGCTAACCAACAGCCTATTTCTTTCTACCCCCCCAAGAATTGCCTTATGTCTGTCCCATGTATTCTTGAATTCTCCCACAGTTTTAGACCCCACAACCTCCTCAGGAGGGCTGTTCCATGCATCCACTACCCACTCTGTGAAAAAATATTTCCTCACATTGCCCCAGAACTGCCCCCACTCTATTTTTAAATTGTGTCCCCTTGTTCTTGCATGTCTCTTTTTCTGAAAGATGCTACCCTCTTGGACTTTGTTGATTCCACTGAGGTACTTAAATGTTTCTATCATGTCCCCCCTCTCCCTCCTTTCCTCAAGGGTATACATATTAAGCTCTTTTAGTCTCTCCTCATATGGCTTCTCTTGCAGACCCTGCAACATTCTAGTTGCCCTCCTCTGGACTGCCTCTATCCTGTCTATGTCCTTGCAGAGATGGGGTCTCCAGAACTGGATGCAGTACTCCAGATGGGGTCTCACCAACTGTCTATACAGAGGGATAACAACTTCCTGTTTTCTGCTGGTGATGCCTTTCCCTATGCATCCCAGTATATCCCCAGCTCTCCCTACTGTCTTCTCACTTTGCTTGCTAACCTTAAGGTCATCTGATATGATTACCCCCAGGTCCCTTTCCTTTTTTGTTTTTTTATTACTACCTCCCCAATGTAATCTTCTCCTGGGTTTTGCTTCCCAGGTGCATTATTTGCACTTCTTTGCATTGAATCTAGCTGCTATACTTCAAACCATTCCTCCAACCTTGCCAAGTCCCTTCTCATCCTTTCCATGCCTCCTTGTGTATCAACCCTGTTGCAGATCTTTGTGTCATCTGCAAAAAGGCATACTTTCCTTCCAGTTTCTCTGCAATGTCACTTATAAAGACATTAAAAAGGACTGGACCCAGTACTGAACCCTGCAGTACCCCACTAGTAACCCCTCTTTCTTCAGAGTGGACTCCATTTACAATACCTTCTGTGTCCTGTTGTCCAGCCAATGTTTTATTCCAGGCTACCACCCTGGGACCCACTCTCAGGCTGGTTAGTTTGACAATGAATCTTTTGTGTGGGACTTAGTCAAATGCCTTGCTAAAGTCTAGGTAGGCCATGTCCACAGCCCCTCCCTGGTCTACTACTTTGGTCACCCAGTCAAAGAAATCCATTAGATTCATCTGACATGACCTTCCCACTGTGAACCCATGCTGCCTTGGGTCCTGTGCCCCACTGGCCTCTAGGTACTCAACAGTTCTTTCCTTCAGAAGTATTTCCATCACATTCCCTACCACAGAGGTCAAACTGACAGGTCTGTAGTTTCCTGCCTCTGTCTTGGTCCCACTTTTGTGAAGGGGAATTACATCCGCCTTCCTCCAGTCCTTGGGTACCACACCATCCTCCCATGATTTGTTAAAAAGGGTAGTCAGTGATTTCACTAGTTCTCACCTTAATTCTTTTAGAATTCTGGGATGAATTCTATCAGGCCCCATTGCTTTGTCTAACTTCAGTTTTAGGAGTTCTTTCAGAATCCTTTCTTCTGTGAAAGGACTGGGATCTGGGTCTACTGAGAAATATAGGATATTCTTGCCTCAGAACAGGACAATCAGGAGCTTAAAGGGCACACAGGCAGAAAAGAAGGAGAGAGAGAAAAAAACAGAGGAAAGAGTAAGGATTGCAAACAGTTAAGGGGCCAGAAATAAGACATGATGGGAGTGGTGCAGTGCAGTGGCTGTGGAGCAGCAGTCTTCTGGGAGACATTCTGGAGGATACGGTGTTGTCCCATCTGCAGGCACCTATATGGGCTGAGGAAGGAGGTTGCTCATCTCCAGGCTGAGTTGGCCAGGATTTGTGGGACCTCCTCTTCCATCCAGGGACCACCAGTGCCACTGCCGTTGCCTCAGAGGTTGCCAAGAAAAAGGAGCGGTTGGACCACAGTGGGCTCAGGGAGGGTGAGGGTGGTGGAACAGAGGTGCATCCCTCCAGTTGTACCTCTCCACAATTTCTATGCCATTCTGGAAAAGTGTGGTTCCTCTATGGAGGCACCCACAGTGGAGACCAAGGAGGATGCTGGGAACCTCCACAAAGGAGGACCCACAGGAGGGTGGTGGGGGACCCCGCAGGGGAAGGAAACAACTCCTGGTGGGGGACTCCATTGTTAGGAAGGTAGAACTGGTGGAGGAAGGGGAGAGGGAGGTAAGATGCCTGCCTGGCACCATGGCTTGGAGGGACAGAGAGTGAATCCTCAGGATTGCCAGAGCAGCTGCACAGGGAAGGGAGCTGGATGTCATTATCCACCTAGGGACAAATGATCTGGCTAAGAAAGGGATTAGAGAAGTGCAGGAAGAGTTTGTGGAATTGGGGAGGGGCCTTAGACAAGTGCATACAGTAACCTTCTCGGAGATGCTGCCCATCTATGGCGTAGAGAGGCTAAGGTGCTCACACCATGGGATTCAATCAGTGGTTGAAAAACTGGTGTGGAGCTCAAGACTTTGGCTTCATTGGGGACTGGGGTCCACCTGGATTGATGCAAGCCTATACTGGCATGATGGGCTGCATCTGTCCAGGAGGGGAACCAGAATCCTAGGTGATAGGTTTAAATGCTTCATTGGCAAGCATTTAAACTAGCCAAGGGGGAAGGCACTGGAAAGGAGCAGGGAAATCCTAGCCCCCCCAAAAAAATCACGGTAGTAAGTGAGGTAAACACCAACATAGAGGTGTCGATAGGGAGAAGGGCAGGAATAAATGGAGAAAGTGACAAAGGCAAGAAGGACAGGGATGGGCCAAAAAGGAGTAAGGCCATCAGGAAATGGAGGGTAATGAGTACCAATGCCCATAGTCTGGGCAACAAGCTCCCTGAGCTGGTGGCCTTGATGGAAGAGGGATGCCTGGATATCGTAGCAGTCACAGAAACATGGTACACAGAGAACCATGACTAGGATGTTAACATACCAGGGTACATAACCTACAGGAGAGACAGGCAGGGGAGAAGAGGGGGAGGAGTAGCTCTCTATGTAAAGGAAGGAATAAAAGCAACTGAACAAAAGAGTAAACAGGGAGGAGAGGAGGCACTGTGGGTCACCTTGGAGACTGGAAAAGGGCACCCCAATCCTTTCGGGGTTGTGTACAGACCCCCATGTCAGGGGGAGGGAATGGACAAGGATATGATAGAAGGCATTCTTAGAATGGCAAAGAAAGGGGCGATACTGTTGATGGGAGACCTGAACATGCCAGATGTTAACTGGAGCACATTTGCTGCAGCCACATCCAATAGCAGAGCCATTCTTGATGCCCTACAGGTGGCAGGTCTCAGACAGCTAGTTTCAGAACCCACTCATGAGGGAGCAATCTTAGACCTCATACTCTCAAACGGGGGCAGTGAGAGGATCTCTGATCTAGAAGTGGGTTGCCATCTGGGAACAAGTGACCATTAAACAGTGTGGTTGACGTTAAACTCAGCTACAGAGTCAAGCCATACAAAAGTGAGGGTACTGGACTTCAGGAGGGCTGACTTTGGCAAGATGGGAGAGTGCCTCAGAAAAGCACTAGCAAACAGGCTAGAAGGAGGGGTGGAGCAACAATGGAGAATCATCAAAACTGCCATCACAGAGGCAACAAGCCTTTGTGTGAAGCAAATAAACAAATCAAAATGAAAAAAAAGCCACTATGGTTCTCAAAAGAGTTGGCTGTGAAAGTCAGAAAAAAAGAAAGCATTCCGGAGTATAAGAAAACACAGAAGGAGCAGGACAGAGGCTGTACCAGTTAAGGCAGAAGGAAGCAGGGAGGGAAGTCAGAATAGCAAAGGCCCAAACTGAGGAAAAGATAGCCAACTCGGTTAAGAAGGGGATAAAACCTTTATAGGTACATCAGCGAGTAGAAAGACAAAGGGAGGGATAGTGAGGCTGAATAGAATGAATGGCGGGTGGGCAGAGGGGGACAGTGAAAAAGCAGGGATACTGAATGAATATTTCTGCTCAGTATTCACAAAAGAGGAGGGGGAAGTGCCTAATCCAATTAACAGAAGCACTCTTGATAGGGGGTCGATCCAGTCCTTTCACAGAAGAAAGGGTTCTGCAAGAACTCCTAAAACTGAAGGTGGACAAAGCAATGGGGCCTGATGGAATTCACCCCAGAATTCTAAAAGAATTAAGGGAACTAGTGAAACCACTGGCTACTCTTTTTAATAAATCATGGGAGGATGGTGTGGTACCCGAGGACTGGAGGAAGGCAGATGTGATTCCCCTTCACAAAAGTGGGAACAAGACAGAGGCAGAAAACTACAGACCTGTCAGTCTGACCTCTGTGGTAGGGAAAGTGATGGAGTCACTTCTGAAGGAAAGAATAGTTGAGTAACTAGAGGCCAGTGGGGCACAGGACCCAAGACAGCATGGGTTCAAAACAGGAAGGTCATGTCAGATGAATCTAATAGATTTCTTTGACTGGGTGACCAAAGTAGTAGACCAGGGAGGGGCTGTGGACAATGGCCTACCTATACTTTAGCAAGGCATTTGACACAGTCCCACACAAAAGATTAATAGTCAAATTAGCCAGCCTGGGAGTGGGTCCCAGGGTGGTAGCCTGGGTAAAACATTGGCTGGACAACAGGACACAGAAGGTAATTGTAAATAGAGTCCACTCTGAAGAAAGAGGGGTTACTAGTGGGGTACCTCAGGGTTCAGTATTGGGTCCAGTCCTTTTTAATGTCTTCATAAGTGACATTGTAGAGGGACTGGAAGGAAAAGTATGCCTCTTTGCAGATGACACGAAGATCTGCAACAGGATTGATACACAAGGAAGCATGGAAAGGATGAGAAGGGACTTGGCAAGGTTGGAGGAATGGTCAGAAGTATGGCAGCTAGGATTCAATGCAAAGAAGTGCAAAATAATGCACCTGGGAGACAAGAACCCAGGGGAAGAATACACAATGGGGGGAGAAGTAGTAACAACAACAAAAAAGGAAAGGGACCTGGGGGTAAACATATCAGATGACCTTAAGGTTAGCAAGCAGTGTGAGAAGGCAGTAGGGATTGCTGGGGGTATACTGGGATGCATAGGGAGTGGCATCAGCAGCAGAAAATAGGAAGTTGTTATCCCTCTGTACAGACAGTTGGTGAGACCCCATCTGGAGTACTGTGTCCAGTTCTGGAGACCCATCTCTGCAAGGACATAGACAGGATAGAGGCAGTCCCGAGGAGGCAACTAAAATGGTGCAGGGTCTGCAAGAGAAGCTGTATGAGGAGAGACTAAAGAGCTTAATATGTATACCCTTGAGGAAGAAGGAGAGGGGGACATGATAGAAACTTTTAAGTACCTCAGTGGAATCAACAAAGTCCAAGGCAGTAGCATCTTTCAGAAAAAGACATGCAAGAACATGGGACACAATTTAAAGATAGAGGGGGTTCAGGGGCAATGTGAGGAAGTATTATTTCACAGAGTGGGTAGTGGATGCATGGAACAGCCTTCCTGAGGAGGTTGTGGGGTCTAAAACTGTGGGAGAATTCAAGAATGCATGGGACAGACATAAGGCAGTTCTTGTGGGGGGTAGGAAGAAATAGGCTGTTGGTTAACTAGGATCTGCGGCCTATCCTGTAGGTATGGAAATGGGCAGACTAGATGGGCTAAGCGGTCCTTATCTGCCGTCAAAATCTATGTTTCTATGTTTCTATGATTGACCCCCCTATCCAGAGTGCTTCTGTTATTTGGATTAGGCACCTCCCCCTCCTCTTTTGTGAATACTGAGCAGAAATATTCCTTCAGTATCCCTGCTTTTTCACTATCCCCCTCTGCCCACCCACCGTTCATTCTATTCAGCCTCACTATCCCTCCCTTTTCTTTCTACACTCCCTGATGTACCTATAAAAGGTTTTATCCCCCTTCTTTACCGAGTTGGCTATCCTTTCCTCAGTTTGGGTCTTTGCTATTCTGACTTCCCCCCCTGCTTCCTTCTGCCTTAACTGGTACAGCTCTCTGTCCTGCTCCTTCTGTGTTTTCTTATACTTCCTGGATGCTATCTTTTCTCCCTGACTTTCCCCCATCTTTTGAGAACCATAGTAGCTTTTTCTTTTGTTTTGATTTGTTTATTTGCTTCACACAAAGGCCTGTTGCCTCTGTGATGGCAGTTTTAATGATTCCCCATTGTTGCTCCACCCCTCCTTCTAGCCTGTTTGCTAGTGCTTTTCTGAGGCACTCTCCCATCTTGCCAAAGTCAACCCTCCTGAAGTCCAGTACCCTCACTTTTGTATGGCTTGACTCTGTAGCTGAGTTTAACGTGAACCACACTGTTTGATGGTCACTTGTTCCCAGATGGCAACCCACTTCCAGATCTGAGATCCTCTCACTGTCCCCATTTGAGACTACGAGGTCTAAGATTTCTCCCTCATGGGTGGGTTCCAAAACTAGCTGTCTGAGGCATGCCACCTGTAGGGCGTCGAGAATGGCCCTGCTCTTGGATGTGGCTGCAGCAAGTGTGCTCCAGTTAACATCTGGCATATTTAGGTCTCCCATCAACAGTATCTCCCATTTCTCTGCCACCCTAAGAATGCCTTCTATCATATCCTTGTCCATTCCTTCCCCCTGGCCTGGGGGTCTGTATACAACCCCTGTGCAGATTGTGGTGCCACTTCCAGTCTCCAAGGTGACCCACAGTGCCTCCTCTCCTCCCTATTTACTCTTTTGTTCAGTTGCTTTATCCTTCCTTACATAGAGAGCTACTCCTCCCCTTGTCTCCCTCCTGTCTCTCCTGTAGGTTACGTACTCTGGTATGTTAACATCCCAGTCATGGTTCTCTGTGTACCATGTTTCTGTGACTGCTACAATATCCAGGCATCCCTCTCCCATCAAGGCCACCAGTTCAGGGAGCTTGTTGCCCAGGCTACGGGCATTGGTACTCATTATCCTCCATTTCCTGATGGCCTTACTCCTTTTTGCCCCATTCCTGTCCTTCTAGCCTTTGTCACTTTCTCCATTTACCCCTGCCCTTCTCCCTATCGACATCTCTGTGTTGGTGTTTACTGCACTTACTACTGTGACATTTTTGGGGGGGCTAGGATATCCCTGCTCCTTTCCAGTGCCTCCCCCCTTGGCTAGTTTAAATGCTTGCCAATGAAGCATTTAAACCTATCACCTAGGATCCTGGTTGCCCTCCTGGACAGATGCAGCCCATCATGCTAGTATAGGCTTGCATCACTCCAGGTGGACCCCCAGTCCCCAATGAAAGCAAATCCCTGAGGTCTGCACCAGTTTTTCAACCACTGATTGAATCCCGTGGTGTGGAGCACCCTAGCCTCTTGTACACCATAGATAGGCAGCACCTCTGAGAAGGTTACCGTGCATGCTACTTGTCTAAGGCCCCTCCCCAATTGCACAAACTCTTCCTGCACTGCTCTGATCCCTTTCTTAGCCAGGTCATTTGTCCCTAGGTGGATAATGACATCCAGCTCCCTCCCCTGTGCAGCTGCTCAGGCAATCCTGAAGATTTGCTCCCTGTCCCTCCAAGCCATGGCAACAGACAGGCACCCTACCTCCCTCTCCCCTTCCTCCCCCAGTTCCACCTTCCTAACAATGGAGTCCACCACCAGGAGTTGTTTCCTTCCCCTGTGGGGTCCCATGCCACCCTCCTGTGGGTCTCCTTTATGGAGATTCCAGGCATCCTCCTTGGTCTCCACTGTGGATGCCTCCATAGAGGAACCACACTTTGCCAGAATGGCATAGGAATTGTGGAGAGGTACAACTGGAGGGATGCACCTCTGTTCCACCACCCTCACCCTCCCTGAGCCCACTGTGGTCCAACCGCTCCTCTTTCTTGGCAACCTCTGAGGCAACAGCAGTGGCCCTGGTGGTCCCTTAATGGAAGAGGAGGTCCCACAAATCCTGGCCAACTCAGCCTGGAGATGAGCAACCTCCCCCCTCAGCCCAGAGAGGTGCCTGCAGATGGGACAACACTGCATCCTCCAGAACGTCTCCCGGAAGACTGCTGCTCCACAGCCACTGCACTGCACCACTCCCATCATGTCTTATTTCTGGCCCCTTCACTATTGTTTGGAATCCTTACTGTTTCCTCTGTTTTTTTTCCTTCTCTCTCTACTTACTTACTTACTGCCTCTGTGCCCTTTAAGCTCCTGATTGTCCTG
This sequence comes from Neoceratodus forsteri, assembly GCA_016271365.2. NCBI lineage: Eukaryota > Metazoa > Chordata > Ceratodontiformes > Ceratodontidae > Neoceratodus > Neoceratodus forsteri. The sequence continues at coordinate 1,074,918,584 of CM057453.1, forward strand.
TTCTGAGACAAGAAGATCCTATATTTCTCAGTAGACCCCTTACTTGCTTAGAGGCAGACCTCCAGCAGCTAGAGGGGGCTGGAGAGCTACTCTTGCCCTTCTAGGATGGTGCGTCTTTGGTGGCTCTGTGATCACTCATTTCCTGCTCCCAAACAGGAAGTTCCTGTTGTCAGTCAAATCCTGTGCCTATAAAAGTAGAACTAGCTTTGCGTGGGAGGGAATGTGGGCAATATAGTTTTTTAGAAGACTGCAGAGAGTAGAAGAGTTCTACTTCTTTAGTCCCAGTAGAGAAGTCCAGTCACATAGCACTCCTTCCTTCTGGTGTCCTCTGCCAAGCCTCTGACAGAATCTTTCTAAGGTAGTGTTTAAATCTGGTTTTCTTCTAGCTAAGCCACTCCCCCTACTTACTAGATCTTTCTACAAGTAATTTAAACTGCACAGCAATTGAGCCCTTTCAGCCACCTGAAATTTACACCTAGATAACTGTTCAGATAACCACTTTAGCTAACTGGGACAAACACACTATTTTTTTTGTTTGTTTTTTTTAACCCTAAATTAAAGGTCCCAGTAGAAGAGTTCTACTTCTTTAGTCCCAGTAGAGAAGTCCAGTCATACATCACTCCTTCCTTCCTTCTGGTGTCCTCTGCCAAGCCTCTAACAGAATCTTTCTAAGGCAGTGTTTAAATCTAGTTTCCTTCTAGCTAAGCCACTCCCCCTACTTACTAGATCTTTCTACAAGTAATTTAAACTGCACAGCAATCAAGCCCTTTCAGCCACCTGAGATTTACACCTAGATAACTGTTCAGATAACCACTTTAGCTAACTGAGACAAACACACTATTTTTTTTGTTTGTTTTTTTACCCTAAATTAAAGGTCCCAGTAGAAGAGTTCTACTTCTTTCGTCCCAGTAGAGAAGCCCAGTCACACAGCACTCCTTCCTTCTGGTGTCCTCTGCCAAGCCAAGTGACTATGTTTCTATTTAGAGTAAACCCTTCAGTATACATCTTCTTTGCATAACCACTTTCTGTGTTATCATGGACATCAAGTCTGCTTTTACCATAAACATAACAAGGTATATTCTCCACATTTCTGTTCTCTCTTGCACACCTGGGAGTACCAGGGACATATTTTCATTTGTTTTCTCACTGTTATGTACACTGACTTCAGTTATGACACCTTTCTCTCACTTAAGAACCTCAAGAACAGTTTGTGTGTTAATAACATGGGGTCCAGTTTTGTAGGTGACAGTGTTGTATTCCACGTAGTCACCTCCTGAATGGGACAAACACTGTGGGTGCACTCTGATTCCCAGCATCAAAAACAGTTTCAACAGTTTCCCCACATGTAGACAACATACTAACAACCATTTTGTTGCTCCCTCTCCCCAATATCCCTTCATTACTTCTTTTGGTGGCTTCTCAGCTTGGATGGACCTCTGTACAGATCCATGGATTACAGTGAGTGCTACCACTGCAGCTTGCAGCACTGCTGGTTGGTTCAGTTCTTTCTGGGGAGTGGACTCCAACCATCTCAGCCATTCTTTCTTCTCTGATCACCAGCTGCTCCCTCTTCACATCCTCCAAAAGGGCTACAAGGTTTATCATCTTCAGGGTATGACTTTACTCCCCTCAAAAGAGCCACTCTGAAAGGAAAACAAAACACACCCCATGGAGCAGACAGTTTTTCACAATCACAAGGAAAATTCCCCTTGCTCAGGTACTCTACCCAAATGTAGGGGGACTACGTACATATTAATCAAAGAAGTCTTTAGATTTCAAATTCTTCTAGGTACCCTTACAGACTCCTGAAGTTTTTGTGCTATACAAAACTTCTGATCTTCCACTCAAATGTGAGTCCTGCTGCACATGTGATCTTCTCCAGCTGCCTCTGTGCTTTCCCACAGTTGAGTCCTTGCAAGTTAAAACTTATACTCCCTAACATCAGAGTCAATCCCCCCAAAAAACTGCTGGGGATATCCGAATCTCACCACGTCAGTCAACCATGTGTGACTAGTAGCATGTAACCATGTAGCCTAGGCTATTTTGGAACATTCAAAATGATAGGTCAGACAGGTTTCAGAGTTCAAATGCCTAAACTCTTTATTTTACATTGGTCTCAGCAGTACATAATTAAATGATATATTTTCCAGTTTAAAAAAAAAATCTGTCATCAGTGATTTCCCCTTTTATGTTTGTCCTTGTGCTTGCGCAAAGTGAACATGTTGATACGATGGTGGATTTTGAGAGGTTGTCACTGTCAGTCCAGTGCAGGGCAGTCTGCAAGGGGCTCAAAATTGCCAGATCAGTCATCAGTCAGGATGATTATGACACTCTTCTGAGCTTGCTGGGTGGGAACTGCATGAAGTTCAAAGATAAGAGCCACCTAAATCATACAGCAGTTCTTTCCTTGGTCTGCATAATACCGCCCAACATGCAGAGCTGATCAGAGCATGAACAGCCTACTGTGGTCCTCTCCCCACCATAAAAACAATCCCCCCACCCTCTGCCAAGTATCCCTCCCACCTCCCATTGCTTGCCCCTGTCATTTTAATTTTCTGACCCTCATTATGCCTTATCTCCAGTACCACCTAGTACCCCCCACCTTGCCTGTTTTAACTGTGCAACACTGGGGAGACCACTCCTGAGGCCATCAAAACATAACAGCGACACTGGGGCACCCAATCACCAGTGTCAGTACCTGAAATAAAGAAAACTATACCTTGTGGTCTTTTCTTTATTTTTATTTTTAAATTCCTGTAATCCCACCATCTGACAAGTATTCCTCCCACCTCCCCATCACTTTAGGTGCCCATAGAGGTTAAACCAACACTGGAGTGCCAAATCCACTGTGTTGGTACCTGAAATAAAGAAAACCATCCTGTGTAGTCTTTTTTTAATTTTTATGCACCATGTGAAAAGGAAAACAGTCCATTGATGACTGTTGCCACCACTGCTCCCTTGCTGCCATTGCCCTCCACCCACCCATACCCTCCACAAAGCATCCACCACCCCCTACCCTCCACCCCTTATTTACCTACCAGGGGTCTAACAGTGTAATCCTCTCTGGAGCAGATACATGTCTTCACTCTTCAATACCAGACAAGAGCTAAGAAAATCAGGTGTGCAGTTCAATGTATTTCAATGCATTTTGAACTCATGCTCTTAACTTGGTAACTTTTTAATATTTCCCCCCAGATTTTCAACATGGCCTTTTTGGCCCCACTTCATGAACAATGGTGATGAAATCCTTCAGATCCAACCCAAGAGGTGAGTTCATAATCATTCCACAAAAATCACCTTTTGGCGGATTTGAAAATGTTCACCTACTGGGTTCATGAGGTGGGGTCATAAGAAGACTATGTTGAAAATTTAGGGTCAAGATACTGAAAAACAACAAAGTTATGAAGGTACATTGAAATTTGTCAACGCTTGCTCATAACATTCATAATTTTCAATATTTTGACCCCAAATTTTCAGCATAGCCATTTTTTCACACCATCTCATGAATGTGACAGGTGTTGTTTTTCAAATCATGGCCAAAATGCATTTTTGCACTTATGGTGCAAAATGATGTTTCATCTTGTCTTTTATAAATGAAGCCTGTCACGCCCAGAAGGAGGGGTCATAAAAAGGCTACAGTGTATGGTGGAACGTTGTTCTACCTCAATTTTTATCTCAGCTGAAACACTGTTGTACCACAGTTCAAAGGTCATGGAATGCTGTTCAACCCTTCTGTGGTACAACAGCATTCCACATGAATTGAGAAGCGCACTAGCCACAGCAACACAAACCGCAGGTTCAATCAGATTAAAGAACATGGCAACTGAATGAACAGACACGCCATCCTGCAGATGCAAGATCAACCAGATATGGAAAAAATATGCAGAATCAACCAGGTATATTTTTCTTTGCAAAAAAAATAAATGCAGGATTAACCAGATATTTTAAACTACTTGCAAAAAAAAGACCCTGTTCCTCCTCGTCCTCTCGGTAAGCGAGAAATACAGACAACATTTTTATTTTTCTTAAAATTCCTCCCACACCCGATTATAAATCAATGGGAATGCCCAATACAAATGTAGGGATGTCTGGTCCCTAAAAACCATGCAACATGCCCTAGCAACTCTCGGACAGCAAAGACTTCTTGTATTAAAAAAATAAAAATATAAAAAACTATTCAAACTGTATCAAAATTGATTTCAGGGACACCATACTCTATAAAAAATAGTGGTTGGGCAACTCTATGCAGAACCAGTGTGTTCTACCACCTCGGGGTTCTGATTCCCATGGACCTCTTGAGCTTCTCTTTCTAGGTCACAGGGAATCAGAATCCCTATGTAGCAGAACACACTGGTTCTGTATAGTTGCCTATCCACTGTTCTTTATATGTTGAAAATTTGGGGTCAAATTGTGAAAAAAAAAACTTAGTTATGAAGAAATGTTGAACTGTCCCAGCATTTACTCATAACTATTTTTGCAGATTTTGGCCCCTCTTGTTCAGTATATCCCTTGTCTTACCCTATCTCATGGACATGACAGGTGTCATTTTTTAAATCCCTTCCAAAATATGTTTTCCTCAAAGTCGCACTGCAAAATCATCTTTTGAATGGAATTTCAAAAATTCTGCCTGTCTTGATCATAGCTTCAGGTCATAAAAAGACTTGGAAAATTGGGGTAAAAATGTAGCAGCCCACTAAAAATTAGATATTGCCTCTCAGCTTGCCTCGCCTAGGTAAATACTATCTGAAAATGTGTAAATAGAGGACACCACTGAAAATGCGATATTGCATGTCATCTTGTATATCCTGGGTAAATATTTAAGCGATAATGACCGAAAAGCTGGTAATTTCCTAGAGATTAACTACTGGCTGGGGAGAAGGGTGGCCTGAGGCACAGCTGAGGGCCACCCCCACCCAGCCGGTCATTAATCGAAAGGAAATGATCAGCTCTGAGTTCATTATTGTGATTATATGTCTAATCGCAATAATGATTTTTTTTCTTTCAGGTTTTGAGCACTGAAAACAATTTTCTTTATGCGCCGCTGCTGTCGGCGTACAGCACATGAACCAAGTGCCACTGCTGTGCTGGTTATTTCTAAAAGATTTCAGACCAGCATGGCAGCCAATCAGTGAGCTAGTTCAGCTCATTAATAATTAAATAGACTTATAATTAGTAAAAATGTGTAAAAGCGAGACCCAAGTACTGCAGAGACCCCACTGAGCTATGAATCTCTGCTGCTCTGTCCTGGGAAAAATACATTCTAAAAGTTGGATCCCACTGAAAATGAGATTTGGCATCTCAGCTGGGTTATCCAGGGTAAATATTTTGCAAAACTGTGTAAAAACAGGACGCCACAGCAGCACCCCACTGAAGTAGAGATGTTGCGCTGGATATTCAAACTGCGCCATTCTGTGGCGCAAGCCCTTGCGCTGCTCAAAAAAGTTACGCTGGGGTGTGGCCGGGGCAATATTCAATGGATTTGCACTATTGAGCAACTCCTTTGAATATCACCCCCCGCCACAGCCACTGTGCATGACGCAGTGGAACTTGCGCCACCGCAAGTGGTCAGAGTGGAGCATTCAAGATGCGGTGGCGCAAGTTCCATTGCGCCATGTGCAAATTTCCGATATTCAAAAGGTGACATGCAAATGGGGCCATAATTCATGCAAGGCATGGGGGGGCCATTTGCATCTACTTATGGCCCCATTTGCATGCCATTAGCATGCAGGTGCACCAATTCCCGATGACTTGCATCTGGCGCCCTGCCAGGCAGCAGCCATCAGGGACCGACACCCCCTGCAGCCCGATCGCGGGCATGAAGTAAATCCCCTCTCCCCCGAATGGCCCGATCGCGGGCAACACAGTAGTAAGTCCCACCTCTGACTGGCCCGATCATGGGCAAAACAGTAGTAATTCCCACCCCCCACTAGCCCGATCGCAGGCAAAACAGTAGTAATTCCCACCCCCCACTAGCCCGTCGCAGGCAAAACAATAGTAATTCCCACCCCCACGAGTCCGATCATGGGCAAAACTGTAGTAATTCCCACCCCCACGAGCCCAATCGTGGGCAAAACTGTCAGTAATTCTCACCCCCATGAGCCCAATCATGGGCAGAACAGAGTTCAACCCCCCAAGAACAATATCCTGGTGGTCCAGTGGACCGTGAAGCCCGATTGCGGGCATTAGAGTCAACCCCAGTTCCAAGTACCTGGTGATCTAGTGCTCCCCACCCCACCCACCCGCAGACCCCACCACCCTGCTCCCCCGGTCAGCAGTGATTGGCGTCATCACCTGCCTGCCGCCCACCACCGACCACTGACTGCTCAATATATCTGGACTGCCTTATGCGGTATGGGCTGCATGCCCATTGGCTCTTCTCTGAACCAATAGGGCGTGCAGCCCTACTATTGATCAGTTGGCGAGCAGTGGAAGGCGGGCGGGTGGGTGCTGCCACCCGCCCGCTGACCGGGGAAGGGTGGTGGGGCTCCGTGGGTGGGTGGGGTGGGGAGCCACTAGATCACCAGGGTACTTGGAACTGGGGGTTGACTCTAATGCCCACGATCTGGCTTCTCGCAGTCCACTGGACCACCAGGGATATTGTTCTTTGGGGGTTGAACTTGTTCTGCCCACGATCGGGCTAGTGGGGGTGTAACTACTGCTGTTGCCAGCGGTTGGGCTAGTGAAAGAGGTGGGAATACTACTGTTTTGCCGCAGTCGGGCAGTGGGGAAATTCTACAATTTTGCCCGCGGTCACGCCAGTCGGGGTGACTATTATACGCCGCGATCGGGCTGCAGGGGGCACAGGAAGAGTGGAGGGCCACCCACAGGTGGCAGCTGCTGTGTTGCACCCTGCAATGCGGCAGCTCACCTGTGGGTGGCCCTCAACTTACTCCTTTTTTTTGTTGCTCAAAGTTGTGCAGGCGCAGGTTGAGGGTTGCACCTGCACAACTCTGCACAGCCCGGCTGAATATCGGGCTGTGCAGTTTATGCATGGTTCTTCCCCCTCCGGTTGAGCATGCCTTCATTAGCATTGCGCTGTTGCTCAGCATGACTTGGGGGGCACAACTGCCTCCTGCTGAATATGGCAGAATGGCACAATTTCAGACTTGTGCAGGCACAACCCTATTGCGCATGGCGCAACCCTTTTGAATATCCAGCCCGTTACATCTAAAATTATCTGTTCTTAAAAAATACATTATAAAAGCAGGTCCACATTAAATTAAGGTATTGCATCTCACTTCTATTGTCCTAGGTAAATGCAGTATAAAACTGTATAAAATCAGCACCCCATTGCAAATGACATACAGTATTTCATCTCATCTGGACTCTGTTGTGTAAATCTATAGTAAACAAGCATTGTCAATGCCGAACGTTCACTTGCAGGTATTTACAGTGGTGTTTGGCACTTGAACATGGCTTAAAAAAAAATCAGTGACAAAGAAGTAAAATGAGGGACACAGTTTAACAATTGGTTCTATCCCCTGAAGCAGGCAGCGTAAGAGCATTGGTGTAAAATACTTTGTCTGCAGAAGAGCAAGTCTGTAACTCTGTTTGACAATATTGTGAGCATACAGTATACCCACCGTTCAGTCACAGAAACACTAATTTTAGGAGGGACAGGAACATTTTGAGGCAAAATCAGGGACATCCCTGAAAATCAGGGAAAGCTGAGAGGTATGGTCCCACTTTCCCCTCTCTCTCTTTTCCCCCCACTGCTCTCTCTCTCTCTCACTCCCCCCTCCCTATTCTCTCTTTCTCTCCTCTGCCTCTCTCTCTTTTTCTCCCCTCTGTTCTCTCTCTCTCTCTAGTCTTAACCCCTCTGTCTCGCTCTCTCTCTCTCTCTCTTCTTCCCCTCTGTCTCTCAGCAAACAAGCATTTGTCAATGCTGAATGTTGGCTTGCTGGCATTGGCATTGGTAATGCAGGAGTTAGAGAGATGCACAATAGGATTGGCGGTGAAGTAATGAACTGATGCCGACCCCAGCCCCAGCCTGCAGAGAGTGACAGGCACTGGGATGTGCCTTTGGGTCATCCACCATAACGCTCATGCCATTTCACCTCACCCTACCCCGCAGACACCGACAAGTGCCGAGGTGTGCCTTGGGGTCTTCAGGCCTTACACTCACCCCATTCCATAAGGAAATACACTGAGATGGGTGCAGTATAGGAGAATGGGGTGAACTTTGGGGCTGAAGAGTCCAAGGCACACATCAATGCCTGCCACTGGCTGCAGGTGGGGGTGGAATGGCATGAGCATTACAGCCGACAATGCCAAGTCACACCCCTGACACCTGTCAGTCTCTAAAGGTTGGGGTGTTACAGTTGGAAACCCTAATGCCCCAGACATCTGTTGGTATTTTCACTCCAAATTTTCAAAAAGGGCCATTTGTGAACCCATTTCATGAACGTTGGCACTATGAGTTTGTTAGCCGAAAGGTGATTTAGCACAGCGACTGTGCCATTTGGCGCCACAGGTGTGAAAACACATTTTGGGCAGGATGTGAAAAATGACAGCTGCACTGTTCATGAGGAGGTGTAAAAAAATGGCATTGCTGAAACTCTGGGGTGAAAATATGAAAAGTTGGTGAAGTCACGAGCATGCATAGAAACTGTGCAACGCACGCCCACCGCAATTATTTTGGGGATTTTTTTAACCAGATTTTCAACATAGGCATTTTGGGAACTCTGGTCATAAACAGTGTCACTGTGATTTTGTTAATCTGTCCCGAACATTGATTTCCTATAGCGACAGCGCCATTGTAAGCCACATACATGAAAACACATTTTGGGCAGGATGTCAAAAATGACAGCTGTACTGTTCATAAGGAGGTGTACAAAAATGGCAATGTTGAAAATCTGGAGTGAAAATATGAAAAATTGATGAAGTCACGGGTGCGCTTAGAAACTGCAATGCACACCTGTAATGCAATTATTTTGGGGATTTTTTAACCAAATTTTCAACATAGGCATTTTGGGACCTCTGCTTATGAACAGTGTCACTGTGATTTTGTTAATCTGTCCCGAACATTGATTTCCTATAGCGACAGCGCCATTGTAAGCCACATACACGAAAACACATTTCTGGCAGGATGTGAAACATGACAGCTGTACTGTTCATAAGGAGGTGTGGAAAATGTTGTGCCACTTGTGTGAAAACACATTTCCAGCAGGATGTTATAAATGACAGCTGTACTGTTCATAAGAGGGTGTAAAAAAATGGCAATGTTGAAAATCTGGAATGAAAATATTAAAAAGTGTTGAAGTTACGAGCGTGCATTGAAACTACGCAATGCATGCTCATAACATAGTCATTCTTTTGGAAGTTTTTGACCAAATTTGCAGGATAGGCTTTTTGGGACCCCACCTCATGAACAGTGGCACTGTCATTTCATGAATCGGTCCCAAAAGGCGATTCCACGCAGTGACCATGAAATGATCTTTCAGGACTGAGTAACGAAATGACAGTGCACGTGTTCATGAGGTGGGGTCCCAAGCACCCTATGTTGAAGATTTGGAGGCAAAATTCAAAAATATGACTGAGATATCCACCTAAGTTGAACCCCGCCCCCCCATTTATGCCTTTATACAGCTTACCGGCACTTCTTCAGTTCACAGTCAGCTTTAAAGACTGCAGACGTGTTCCTGCTCCACCAAAGATCGTGGTACCAACCTCTGGAGGTAAGTATGGGGTGAGGGGGTGTGGGGAGGTGGGGTGCACAGAGGGTGGGTGCAGGTTGGGGTAGGGGACCCGACAGCCAGGGATCATTTTCTTTGTTTGAGGTCATTAAAAAAAAACTAACACTGAGGAAAGGTTTCTTTCTTTACAGGTGTAAGAAAAATGCTGGTCACACTGGGATGGGCTCCCAGTGTGGCCAACATCACCCCCCCAAAGTCATGGGGCGCCCAGTGTGGTACACAATGGAGGTGGGGTGGGGGCAGGAATATGCCGATGGTGATAGGCTAAACACAGGGAGATACACTGGGGTGGGCTCCCAGTGTGCCACACAATATTGGGGGGGGTATTAAACATGCCAACAGGGGGACTGGGCACCCCTGAAGTTGGCTTTCTGGGGATTGTGTGTGGCAGACGGCAGCAGCCACCACCATGTTTATTTAAATGCTTCACCAGGAAAGGCACGTCAGGAGGTGTGTCATTGGTGCCACTGCATGACAAGCTTGTCTCTGATTGCAGCGTCACTTTTCTTAGAAGTTATGTCTGCTTTACATAATGTTGGTGTCAGCGCTAGCATGCTGGCTTATTGGGGAATGAGGGACGCACCCTCTATAGCATGCCCTGCATTCGCCAACACAGATACACTTCTGAAAATCTGCTACTAGCACAAGACATTCCTTGTGCAAGCACGCAAGTGAACACAAAAAGTGTACAAGCAAGACCCAGTACAACAGCAATGAAAGTGACAAACATTCGGCATTTACAAATATTTGTTTATACTGAAGGGATGAACTGCCTTTCCTTGATGCTCTATGGCCACTAACTGTAGAAACCCAAATCAAACAATACTGAACTGATTCTCTCTCAAGGCTTTCCTTAGGTTTTCTGGCCACTAACTCTATGGGCCTCAATTCAGCCTGATTCTTCCCCAAAGCTTTCACTAGCTCTCTGATTTCAAGCACGCCTCCAGGCAGACTTCCCCAACTCTTCTTGTCTCTGTCTTGTAGGGTTAATCTCCCCCTATACATTCAGCCACAAGTTCTTCCGAGCTCCCCTTCAGCTCTGTGCTCTTCAGGTTTACCTCTCCCTCTGCATATTCCAGCCCCAAATAAAAACCCTTACACAGTGAGGTATGTTCTTTTTATTCAGCTCCTCTGCATGCAGATGCTCCCAGTTATCCAATTAGAGGCCAACTGCAAGTTTGCAGGTCTCCCTGCACAGTATTTATTCTTAAAGACCAGCTCCAAAATCTCTTGCCAAATTCTGATTTGGCTCCAACCAGAGCCCCTGACCAAACCCACTCTGGTACTGAAAGTGAAGGGGGAGGGTAAAGGGAAGACCCACCCTGTCTGACTCTCTGTCTCTGGTGATAGACGATGATGACAGAAGTAAACAGCAAATGGCAGACACAAGCTGCTGTAACATGAAGTCCATGGTTGCGGTCACAATTCTGACAGACTTGTTGATTGCAGCTGCAGCTGTGTCTCAGTCCCACAGGGCAGTTGATACTGTAGCTGGGCAACATTCCAGTGGCCTCATCAGTTCACTGAAACTTCTACAGGATCATAGACAGGATGAGAGGAACAAGACAATGGGACCTCCCTCACAGCTCTGGCACAGGGGACTGTCCTTTGAACTCCAAACTCACAAAAAAAAAAAAATGAAACTGAAACTGACAGATGCTCCCTGAGTGGCAGTTATATAGCACAGCAGAACCCTTCCCCTGCATATGCACCAAAGAACATGGCAGGAGGAGCTCTAACCCATAATCTTGAGATGTCAGTGGGCAATCTAATGGAATTTTAGGAACCCATTGAGATACCTGGGGGTCACACAATCCCTTCTAAAGCCAGAAAAAGATTATACTAACTAAACATCCTAAATATACAGGTCTCCCTAAAACATTAGATAACATGTATAAGTTCCTTTTCAGACCTGTGTTGGAATATCACAACAGTTTTTGGGCTGGTACAGCTGAGTGCTGATTCACAATGCTGAATCAGAATCAGAATCAGTAGACAGCATTCAAAAAAGACCCTAAGTATGTTAAGTCATGAAACTAGTTACTTCTTCAACATGTTTCACACCTTTAGTGATGTGATCTAAGATGAAGAACCTAATGCCAAATGCTCTGAGCAAATCAAGAATACTCAATATAAACTAAACTATCTCATCACATCAAATGATCTATGCAACCACAAAACCAGAAGGAAACCCCAATTCTCCTCAGAAAGGCACAGGAAACAGAGATTTCATAGATGTTTCTTCCCTTGGTCTATCAGAATATTCTCTCACTATCCCTACCTACCAGCCTCTCTCCTTCATCTTCTCTGGCTATACCAATGCCTGCCTCCTAGCCACTGCTACTAGTATACTGTACTCTAGGTTGCAAACAATCAAATAACCCAGCCCAACAGTTCCTACAGTACCAGCCCAACAGTACCTACAGTACCAGCCCATCAGTACCTACAGTACCAGCCCAACAGTACCTACAGTACCAGCCCAACAGTTCCTACAGTACCAGCCCAGCAGTGCCTACAGTACCAGCCCAACAGTTCCTACAGTACCAGCCCAACAGTACCTACAATACCAACCCAACAGTACCTACAGTACCAGCCCAACAGTACCTACAGTACCATGGTCTCTTGCTCAGTAGCCCTATGGATAATTTGACTACATCATTGTAATCTGTATACAGTTCTGTATGTAACCCTCAGATAGCTAAGGCTATAGGTTCACAGACCCCTAATGGATGACTCTAGTCAGTCTGGAAACCCCTTGCTGGCTGGATTGGTAGGACATTTTCAGGGTGTGTGGCTAGCTCCTGGTGTCTGGGAAGTCATCAGGTGTAGTTAGCTCAGTCATGAGAGAAGTTGGAAGAGAACTGCAGCAGGCAGCTGAAAGAGATGAGAGACTTAACTAGAGATGGAACATACCCAAGCCTTGGGACTGTTGTGGCAACTTTTACCTAGGAGTTTCCTGTGAGGTAAATCCCCGTAGCATGCAGATCCTTGAGGGAAGTTATTTCATGATTCACATAAGCTATGTATGCAGCCCCTGAGGTAGAAATGTACAGCAGTGCCAGCCAGGATGCAGTGCAGTAACGTTGCAGTATACTGCAGGGAACAGGATAATTCAATGGCAATTAAGGCCTTTTGTCATGCAATATTTTGTGACATGTCACTTACTGCAGGTTGCTGCATTGCATCATGGCTGGGTCCACTGTAATTGTTTTCAATTTTGAGAAGCAATATATTAGGTACTGCCGTGTCTCTCAGCTTGTAGCATAGCTGGAGAAAGCCCTGTAATGGGGTGGTGCTATCATTTGGGCCTGGATCCTCTGCTTTGTGGAGACTGGTGGGGTAGAGGGTGAGGTGGCAGGACTCCCAGAAACTGCAGTCCCCCCAGAGAGAAATGCCCATCTGAACCCTTCTAAATTGTGAGGTACACCACACAGGCCCTGTAGTAGCTATGATCAAAGCATGTAAATGGTAAAGATTATGTAGGCTCAAAGGCCCCTGAGTTAATTGCCATAATTCCACAGGGTAGCGGACATATGGGAATCTAGATTTGCCTACCATAGACTTTCCTTTGGGGGCCAACAGAGAAGAGGGTACTGTGTCTTGTGGAGGTAAGAAGGATGGATTCTTGGTTCACTCCTAAGCATAAGAGCAACATCCACAGGCCAGGTTAGTGGTTTTGCTTTCATAAACTCCCACTCTGTAAACAAGCGTTGCTGGCTAACCCTAGGCTTGGTAGGTGGTTACCTGAATATATGACCAGTGTCTGCTGATTAGATCAGATTGATGTGTATAGCACTGCTGATGTACCTTGTAACAATGTCCACAATGATTTCCACTTCATGCCTGCAAAACTTCATTTGTGCCTTGACTGTTTGCCAATTAAAGCACTCTTGGCCTCTGTTGAAGGTCGCCATTTCACTGCTGAATGTCTTTAGCTCATTTCTGCGGATGAATTCCCTGTACTAATACCCTGTTTGATATATATCTAGAATAAGCTGCAACAAGTTACCATTTGTTAAATGTTTCTGGCATATTTCAGTGTTGTACTTTCAAGGGGCCAACTCCGGCTAGGTTTTTATCAATCCTGTGTTACAAATGTGATGTTAGACGTATACTGTATGGCAACTAAAAAACTCAATAAATTTTACATTTAAGAAAAACACTTTGGGCAATAGGAACGGGCTACTAATGCATGTAGTAGTAGTGAAAGTTTATGTATATGTGGGTGAACATCACCATTAGAACAAGGAAATGTATCCTATTTTCAATGAGGACCTGTTTTGCCATGAAAGGTTTGATTATAAAGTTACAATATAAAAATACTTAAAAATATGAGAAGTACAATAAACATAAAGTGCAGATATCTAGGTTACAGTCAAAGGATAGCCCATGCTACAAGCACCCAAGCAAATGACATGCAATTCTAAGAGTAGTCAGTGTATCAGTATTTTACACATTAATCTGTTGCACTGGCATCTAATATTTAGCTTGTGGTACACTGCAGGCCCAAAACACTCATGGCCACTATTAAGGCGTGATGTTCAATAGGAATATTACTCCAGGAATTTGATACTCTAAACTGGAAGGTCATTTCTGTGTAAAAGTTGATTAATTTTGGTTAAAAAAAACCTCTTGCAGTTAGTCTTTTCAAGCCATGTTGCTGTTGAGGTTGTTTCAGGTTATTGTATTAGGTGTTCAACATTTTTATTTTTCGCTATGGAAAATAGGGTTGATAACCAGATCTTTTCACATCTCCTTTCGTGGGAGAGCCACCCTAAACTTTGATTCATATTGCAATGGTGGGTTTCTGTACCACAAAGGAGAGAAAATCTGGCCTATTATAGGTGACGTCAATTTTGTGGAGATCTTTTATTAGCAAATCAATGAACCATGCAACCATAATCTATGACAGGAAAAATAAGTTAAGTAGCTATGTCCATGTATACCTTCTTTGTGGTAGAGAAAGTTGTGCATCTTTGTGCTCCAATGCGAGAATTAACTGTTTTCTTCATTTTATCTATATAGGAGTCAAATTTTAGATGCTGATTGAACACTAAACCCATTGTGTTGTTTGGTGTCTAGGCTGTCCTTCAAAAACTGTTACATGAATTGTGGGTTCCTTCTACTGTAGGTTGTTCCCCTTTTTTCTTTTTGATGGTGATGTGGAAGACCATCACTTGTGGGAAAAATATATGGAGACATTACTAAAGGAGAGAATAGTTGACTACCTAAAGGAAACTGGAAAACTCAACCCCAAACAACATGGCTTCACAGCAGGGTGCTTGTGCCAAACAAACATGATTGTTTTCTTCGATTGGGTTACCAGAACAATGGACCAGGGTGGGGCGGTGGATGTGGTGTACCTAGACTTCAGCAAGGCCTTTGACACCGTTCTCCACAGAAGACTTGCTAACAAATTAGAACACACAGGAGTCAGACAGAGAATAGTAAACTGTATTAGAAAATGGCTGCAGAACAGGACTCAGAGAGTTTTGGTCAATTGGGCATTATCAAGGGAGGGAGGTGTGACCAGTGACATTCCACAGGGATAAGAGCTGGGTCCAGTTCTCTTCAGCATATTCATCAGTGACATCACTAATGAACTGGAGGGAAAGGTCTTCCTGTTCACAGATGATACAAAGCTCTGCAACAGGGTGGATACACTAGAGGAGGCATTATGTATGGAAGCTGATCTAAGGAGACTGGAAGAATGGTCCAGAAATTGGCAGTTAAAATGTAATGCCAAGAGGTGTAAGGTAATGCACTTGGGGAAGCGGACCCCAGGAAAAAAGTACATACTAGAAGGGCATCAATTAGAGGAGACAAAGATGGAACGGGATCTGGGCATGATCATTACCAACAACTTAAAGGTAGGAAAACAGTGCAAAAAAACAATGCAGAAGGCAAGAGGTATCTTTGGATGCATAGAAAGGGGTATTATTTGCAGAAAGCAGGAAGTTATCATGCCCCTCTACAGATCCTTGGTGAGGCCACACCTCGAGTACTGTGTCCAGTTCTGAAGGCCTCATCTTAAAAAGGACATCAACCATCTGGAGACGGTGCAGAGAAGGGCCACAAAGTTGGTGCAGGGGCTGCATCCTGAGCCATATGAGACAAGACTGAAAGAGCTGAATTTATTCTTGGTGGAACAGATAAGAAACAGGGGGAACATGATATAAACATTTAAGTTCATCAAGGGAATTAACACAACTCAGAAGGAAAACCTCTTCCAGGAAACAGGGTGGTACATACAAGTGGGCACAACTTGCATCTAGTGGGAGGCAAGTTTAAAAGCAACTCTAGAAAGTACTTTTTTACCAAGAGAGTGATATACCCATGGAACAGCCTGCTACCAGAAGTGGTGGAATCAAAGACAGTAAGGGAATTCAAACTTGCTTGGGTTAGGCAATGTGGGCAACTTAAAAAAAATATAATTGGGGTAGCCACCTTGGGCAGACTAGATGGACCACATGGTCCCTATCTGCTAACACTTTTCTTTTTTTATCTCCACTTTATTTATCCTCCTGTGCAGCCACCACTCTGCCCTACATCCAGCCACTGCTCCGCTTCCACCGATGACCCCATGGGGTGCCCCCCACATAACCAGCTGGCATATGCTGCTGTACCCATGAGAGGGCCCCCCCCCTTAGTCCCCATGCCAGGCCAGGATCCAATACCGGCATGTCAGGTCACCCCTGGGCCACCACCGGGCTCAGAAAACTATGGCCATCAAGCTGCCATGAGTGATGCTGCTGTTTTTCATCCGATTATTCCCCAGGAGTGCAGACATGCAATTACATCTAGCACTGACGTGCTGATGTCTGCTGCACTCCTCCCTTCATTGCACCAACTCTAGCAGTGCCTCTGGGTGTCCCCAGGGGCCGCTGCAGAGTGGTAGAAACCCACATCCCTCCCCAGGATAGAAGAGCAGTCCTTCAGATGCTCAATCCTATCCTCCCTTACTGATCCCTGACAATCCGGGCTCATGTCCGAACCCAGGTTGCCAGTTTGACATGAGGTGTGGCATCCAGCGCTTCAACCCTCAGCACCACTGGGCCGGGTGATAACACTTTTCTTATGTTCTTATGTTTTTTTTTTGGTTTGTTGTTTTTTTAAATTCGCTACTAACCCTGATTTACAGACCCAGTCCTGCTTCTCAATAAAATCCAACTGGACTGCA
This sequence comes from Neoceratodus forsteri, assembly GCA_016271365.2. Classification (NCBI taxonomy): domain Eukaryota; kingdom Metazoa; phylum Chordata; order Ceratodontiformes; family Ceratodontidae; genus Neoceratodus; species Neoceratodus forsteri. Next base: position 1,074,935,459 of record CM057453.1, read on the forward strand.
TGAAGAAAGGAGATCATGTGTGTGGACCATGCATGAAGAAAGAAGATCACGTATGACATTGTTTGCTCAGGGAACGGGGTGGGTATTAGAGTTGACAGCCCCAAGGAAGACCCCACCACTAATCTGCCAAGACTTTGGAGACTCAAAACCCTAATTTTTTTCCCCCTTTGCTGCTTTGGAGGTGGGGGTGGGGAGTTAGGGTTGGAAACCCTAATGCCACATTTACTTACTTTTGTGGCATTAACCTGAATCCTAACTGGTGTTATAGCAAATTTTTTTGCAAAGAATTTGCTTTGTTGTTGAGATAGTAGAATCATATCCTCATTCACGCAGGTCCCTTCGGGACCTGCCTGAACAGATCAGATGTTCAGTGCCGTTTGGGTCCTGTGCCAAGGGAAGACTCTGTCCCCCTACAGAAGTGCAGTGAAGGATGTCAACAATTCATGGGGTTATCTGGTGGGCTGCAGAAGCACAAGGCTGTCTGGTCCCTGTGCTTCCATGTGGCTGCAGATACAGACACACAGGGCAAAGAGTCCATCTGTCAGCCAATGCAGAGGGCCCTCTGCCACATACAGGTGCAGAGGTGCAGGGCCCTATGCCAAGAGGACAGTTGTCTTCACTATATGGTACTCGGGCCCATGTGAACAACCCTACATCTTTCATTCTCTGGCTGGGGGGGGTGTTGCATAACAGCATCATCCCCCACCTTCAACCCATCCAGCTGGATCACTAAGCTTGCCTCTGAACTCAGCTCACTGGCAAGGGATCAAAAAGCATAGCCACTGAGGTTGAGACTGGTACTACACTCAAAGTTTCTTAATTATAATTTTTTATTATGACCCCAACTTTTCAAGACAGTCACTTTATGACTCTCCTTATAAACATGACATGTGGCATTTATAGTATATTGTCCAAAATGTAATTCCACACAAGTGCAAAAACATGTGTCATGCAGGATTTAAAAAATTACATCTATCACGTTTATGGGATGGTATGGAAAAATGGCTATATTGAAAGTCTGGAGTTAAAATACTGAAAATTAATGACTTTGTGAGTGAACACTTAAATACTGCAGCGCTCACACATACGGTCCACAGAGTTAGGCACTACAGAGAAGAACCCAGAGCAATGAAACAATAAATAGTTCAAAAACGAGAAGCTGGATGCCAGCAAGTAATTCAAAATGCAGTTTATTAATGCGCTGGTGCACAGTGTGACTGAGTTAGTAGAACTCGGCCACAAAATGTCCCAATGCTTCAACTTTAGTCATTGTCAGGGGCGGGGTCTTAGTGGCTAAACTGTATATAACCAGCTGGGAGCACAATGCCACCTACTGAGTGCATTGTTCACATTTAGACTCACAGGCAAGTGGTTCTTATGGGATGTGAATAAAGAGAAGCACACACACACAGTGAAACAAAGATATAGAATGTGATACAAGTGCAGGGTACTGAATATGACACATACATAAATCCCACCACACTCAATTAATTACAAAGTCACAACAGAGATCCAAAAAACTAACCATTGTGAAGATACAAAAATTGACCAAAGTCCAGACCAGACTGATTGCATTTATAACAATGTTTAAATACTGGTAAGACTGGGTAGTCTCTTCATTGGGTCAGCTACATGAACAGGGAGAACTGTAGAAGATATAAAAAGGCATTTTTATGGGGCTGTGATCACCCCTGTATTTTACTAATTCCATTTCTTGAACTGGGGAATCAAACTGCCTGATGTCATACTGGGATCAAGAATGGTACTACACACAACATTTATTAACAATTATGAACCGGCGATCGTAAATGGAGCAACCTGATTGGCCGAGAGGTTTTCGAAGCCGTGATGATATCGGGCTACATCATCACGGCTTCAGAAAACCTCCGGTCACCAGCCTTCTCACCGGCAGATAAAAAAATCATTCCGACAAGGGGCAGCCACGCTGAACTTACAGTCGGCAGCAGCAATAGCTCCTCACGTACTCCCGCTTGCATCATTCTTTTACTGCCACTGACAAGCAAAACTTTTTTAAACATTTTCCCCCTGCCATCTGTATTTCAATACACGCCATAAGAGATTTAAAAAAAAAACACCAACTACATTTCCCCACCACAACATGCTGCCTCACGCCAAATAGCAGTTAACGGAAATCTGCAACTCGCTCCTCGAGAATCTTCCCATCGAGATGACCGCTTTAAATGTAAACAGCGATGCCTTACCGTCTCTCTTCACTCAAAAGCACAGAACGAGCACTGCAGCCAAACAATCGCGGTACACTTCAGTAGGCAGTTTCAAAAAAAAAAAATTGGGGCACACAGTATAAACTGAGGAACAGACCACAGAAGCATACTGTTTTGTTTTTCACACTGGGTATAGAAGCGGCAGAACACACAGGGAGACATCCCTATACTATCTTCTACCAGTTCCTACAATAGCACCACCTGCTGCGGCAACCTAATAGAACTATTTTCTGAAACAGTAATCCTACACTACCCCTTAGAATGCTTTTTTCTTTTTAATATTTGATTTTTTTTTTTTTTATTTACACCAATTTTGTAATCCAGTTCATAATAGCAATAATGCACTCCAGGGCGTGGTATATCATGGGATATCGTCACTTCTCGGGTCATTGGACGCACTCGGCCTGCGGCCTCGTGCCCAACCACCCGAGGCGTGACGATGTCCCACGATATACCACACCCTGTCGTGCATTATTGCTTAATTATATTCTTTTTATTTGACCCGAAATTTTCAAGGCTGTCATTTTATAACTCCGCTTATAAACATGATGTATGACATTTATAGTATATTGTCCAAAATGTCATTTCGCATCACATGTACAAAAACATGTCTTGTGCAGGATTTAAAAAATTACATCTGTCAACTTTATGAGGTGGTGTGGAAAAATGGCTATATTGAAAGTCTGGAATTAAAATACTGAAAATTAGGGTAGTTATGAGTGAACGTTGAAATACTGCAATGTTTGCGCATAAGTTTTTGCGCCATTATACTTCAGCTGTTCCTGTTTGTCTGTGGTCGTGGTAGTGGTTGCTCCCAGCAAGCTAACTGGGTGGCTGGGTGTGGGTTTGGTCACCTACCTGGTGGGGGCTGGGGTACTGTGGCTGGAGAGTTGCTGGGCCTCGGCGCCTAAAGGTGTTCCCCATTGGGAGCTGGTGGGTTTCTTTTTGGGGGTCCTGATTATCCTGGTGAGGCTGCCCTGCCCTGCCTGGGCCACTTGGTAAGGCTTTATTCTGGGTGACCTCTTGTGGACTGGGCCTTTACTGAGCTCCTATGCATCTAGACTATATATGAAGAATTGCTCCTGATTATCAGTGTTTTGCTTGCCTCATTTTAGTTTCTGGACTCTGACTTTGTGGGAGAGTTTTCTTTAGGCATTATTGCACAAAGTACTGCTGACCGAAGAACTGCCAGAGTGAGAGTGTTTCTATTGGACATTTTATTATCTGCTTGCAGGGGATGAGAGCCTCTGTATAGCACACTTGCAATTGGATTAGTGATTGAATCTGTCTCCTCATTTATTTGATGTCTTCATCCTGACTTGAAGGGGATTTTTATAGGGTTATTTTTTGGGCTTATTTTAGTTTATTTTGTGGGTGGGGTGGTTTTTTTCTTTATTTTATTTTATTTTTTTAAGTAATTTTAGTGGTTTGGGTTACTTTGTTTATTTTTTGCTTTTGATTAGAATAGTTTGATAAAGTACTGCTGAAATGTGTTGGAGTCTACCTCCTTGGTTGTACGCTATTCGCCCTCTGTGCTCCATGCTCTCTGTCCCTTTTTCCTTCCCCATTACAGGCTACAACATACCAGCACTGTAGGGTGCTGGGGATTGCTCGTAAGGGGAGGAGGGTGACTGGGGGAGGTGTGAACAGTGGAGGGTGAATGAGTGAGGTCATCTCATTGGGGTTGTGAGATTCAGGAGACGCCCTGGGGTGAAATGGAACCAAGAACGTGGTTCACCATACTTAGTTTCCATACCCAGGGGCACCACCAATATTGGTGGGCTCATGGTTCGGGCGGCTCTGGAGGTTCATCCAGCTTGGGTGGTGTTATGCAATGCCAGGTCCATTAAAAACAAGACTGCAATTATTGCAGATCTTGTAAGAATGGTGGACCTGGCTTGCATCACCGAGATCTGGCTGGATGAGAACTCTGGCCCCATTCTGGAGGCTTTAACTCCAGCTGAGTATTCGGTGATTCACTGCCTGAGATTGGATCACAGGGCCGGGGGTGGCGGTCTGTTTTAAGTCCAAATTTCACCAACCTTGTAAGTGTACCAGTAGAGGAGACTGAGTCATTTGAGTGTACCATGGTAGCAGGTGTAGGTTGTAGGATTGCCCTCATCCACCGTCCACCAGGAGATGAGAAGAGTTTCCTTCAGGAAGTGGTGGACTTTGTCATCGACATGGCGTTAGAGTTGCCCAGACTGATCATTGTGGGCAACTTCAATGCCTGGGTCGATGATGAAATCTCGACATTTGGACAACACTTCCTCCAGTTAATGTCATCTCTGGGCCTGACACAGGTAGTTATCACTGCTACCCATAAATATGGTCACCCCCTTCACTTAGTCTTCCTCCTGGAGATCAAGGCCTCTGACGTGGGGGTGGAACCAGTTGGCTGGTCCAATCACTACACCGTGGGGTTTAGTTTTAGTGCCCTCCTTCTTAGGCCTACCCCTGTGGAGATGGTCAGGTACCGCCCTTTACAGGATATTAGTTCTGAAGGCCTGGCGGTGGTGCTTGACCTATCATCCCTTCCAGTAGCAAGCAGCGACCCATAGGCCCTTGTGGTAGCTTATAATACAGCTATTTCAGTGGCCCTGGATGTCGTTGCTCCGGTCCATGTTTGTCCTCTCTCCCTTCGCCCTCGGTCTCCTTGGTTTGATCAGACCTTGAGGGAGATGAGGCGACTAGGACGAAGGTTAGAACATTGCTGGCGGAGAGCCTCCCTTGCAGCCGATCACCTTAAATTGATAGAGCATTATCAAGTCTATCAATCTGCTTTCTCCCGTAAGAAGGCAGAATTCCTGTCAAGGGAGATTGCTGTTGCTCAGAATCGACCGGTTCAGCTGTTTCATGCTGTGGACAGACTGTGCAACCCAGCCTGTCTACAAGTGTGGAAAGCATTTTCGCAAGTTGAGTGCAATGACCTTGCTCAATTCTTTGCTAATAAGGTGGCCGACATCAGGGCAGCGCTCCATCCAGCACATTCTATGGGTGCTGCTCTGGACCAGCGTGAGGTTGCGGCCCCTCAGTCATCCTGGAGTACCTTCGACCAACCTGAGTTCATGGATGTCATGCAGATTGTCCAGGGTATGCACCCTACATGCTGTAGTTTGGATCCAGGACCGACCTCCTGATTTTGGGTTGTATAGATATCATTGGTCCGGTCCTTGCACAGATAGTCGGGTGCTCCTTGGAAACAAGTGAGTTTTCTAGCTCCCTGAAGGAGGCGGTGGTAACTCCTCATTTGAAAAAAGCTTCTTTGGACCCTGACTGCCATGCTAACTACAGACCGGGCTCAAATCTTCCTTTTTAGGGAGAGAAGAAGTCACCAAACAGCTGGAGAACCATTTGACCATCCATGACATCTATGAACCCCTCCAGTCCAGTTTTCAAAAGAGGCATAGTACTGAGACAGCACTGGCTCGGGTGCTCAATGATCTCCTTATGGCTAGAGATCGGAAGAGCCATTCCATCTTGGTTCTTCCTGATCTCTCATCAGCATTTGACACTGTGGACCATGGGGTACTGCTTAACCATCTGAGGTTCATCTGTGGACTATCTGGTGTAGTCCTCAGGTGGTTTACATCGTACCCGTCTGGGAGAACACAGAGAGTGGTGTCTGGGGTTTATTCCTCTGACCAGTTTCTCTGTCTTATGGGGTCCTTCAGGGTTCTGTATTATCCCCCATGTTGTTAGCAGTGTATATGCTACCCCTCAGAGACATTGTAAGGAGGTATGGGCTGAGGTTTCACTGCTATGCTGATGATACACAGCTCTATTGTCTTTTACGCCTGACCAGGATGGAGCTCCCTCGGTCTTTAATAACTGCCTCACAGAAATCCAGGAATGGATGGATTGGAGTTGGCTGAAGTTGAACTCAGATAAGACTGAGGTGCTGGTTGTGGATTCAGCTCGCTGGACAGGGGGTTTGGGGGTTGGCGTGCCCTCAGGGTTATATCTTGGGGGCATATCACTCCCGACCTCTGAACAGGTGCGGAACCTGGGGGTAATTTTTGATGCAGAGTTTACTCTGCATTCACAGGTGTCTGTTGTCATCAAATCCTCTTTTTACCATCTGAGGAATATCTTCAGGATTAAGCACCTTGTTCCGTCTAGTGATCTTCCTACGCTGGTCCATGCCTTTGTGTCTCGCGCTTAGACTATTACAACTTGCTTTACCTAGAGCTACCTGGGGTGGAAATCCAGCACCTGCAGCTGGTGCAGAATGCTGCAGCCCTGCTTTTGACAGGAACCTCACAGTCCAGTCATATATCACTGATGCTGTGCTGACTGCACTAGCTGTCTGTGCAGTGGCGGATCACCTTTAAAGTCTGTCTTCTGACTTTTCAAGCCCTACATGGTCTGGGCCCAGACTACTTGAAAGAGATCCTGGTTCCCTACTGCCCTGGGTGATCACTCTGCTCAGCTGATGAGGGGTTGCTAGAGATCCTGAGAGTACATTTGAAATCTTCAGGGGCCTAGGCATTTATGTTTGTGGCCTCCACCCTCTGGAATTCTGTACCCCGTCGGTTACTGGAGTGCGTGACCATGGAGGGATTTAAACAGGATTTGAAAACTTATTTGTGGATGCAAGCTTTTGGCAGTTAGGTTTTTATTTAATTTTATGGTTTGTTTTTCTGATGTTTTATATTGTAATGACTCAGAGCTGTATGATTTATTTTAAATGTTGTGCAGCGCCTTGGTATTTGAAAGGCACCTTAAAAATAAAGCTTTATTTATTATTTATTTATTATATAACCTACACATTTTACCATATTTGTACGGCAAATTTTCAGCACAGCTTTCTTATCACCGCACTTCATGAACCCAGTAGGTGAAAATTTTCTAATCTCCACTGAAATGTCATTCTGTGCCACAGGTGCAAAAACACATTTTGACCAGGATTTGAGAAATGACAACTTCTACATTCATTAGGTGGTGTGAAAAAATGGCTATGCTGAAAATTTGGGTTCAAGATACTGAAAATTACCAAAGTTACGAGTGAGCATAGGAAAATGTCATCATATGCCCATAACTTTCTCATCTTTACATATTTTGACAACACATTTTTAACATAGCCTTCTTATAACCCCACCTCATGAACAAGGGTGTTGACATTTTTCAACTGTTGCAGAAACGTGATTTCACAAAATGACCATGGAATCATCTTTCAGGCTGGATTTGCATGATTGCACCACCAATGGTCATGAGATGGTGTCCTAAAAGGTAATGCTGAAAATCTGGTGTAGAAATATGCAAAAATGATAAAGTTATAAACTGAAGTTCAAAACCCCATTGAAATACATAAAACTGGACCTACCTGATTTTCTCATATCACAGTTACCAGTTCCAGCAGCAAGATGTGTCTCTGATTGGAGAGTGGAACTATGCTGTGGGACATGTTCAAGTGACTGAGGGTATGTGGGGGGCATGGGGTGGTGGATGCTGAGTGGGAGGTCAGGGTGGGTAGTCAGATCGGTGAAGGACCATTTTATTTTTTACAGGCTAAAAAAAAAGAAACCATCAAGGGGCATTTTTCTTTATTTCAGGGACAGTGATGTTCTGACACTGAGGATTAAGAACCACAGTATCAGGCTACTGTTTGGTGACACCAGGGAGGGCACCCCGGTGCCACCATGTGTATATTGGGAATAGAGGGGCAACTTTAAGGGGAGGAGGTCAAGAGAAGTGGTACTGGGGTGTGCACCCCAGTGTGCTTATATGATCTGGAGGGGAGGGGTGAGACAGAAATGGTATCGGAGGTGGGTGCCTGGTCTACTTAAGACATATTTAAAGTAGATAGCAGATAGATAGCTAGACAGCTAGATAGATAGTTTGACAAAGAGAAAGAGCGTGATCACCGGCTCACTGGTGAAACTGAAGCCAGCATCAGGACTCTAGCTGCTACTTCACAAATAAAGGAAGTCCTGCTCTTCTCACACAGAGAACACAGGTGAATGGGTCCTCTCATTAAGCTGGGCACCATAGATTTTGGAATGCCCAGAAATGTTATTTCCAGGGCATTTTTCAAAAATGAAGCACCAGAATCTACCTAAATGGGTCCCGTTTACCTAGGTTCAGGTGTTTGCTTTTTGAAAATACACCATTTTTATTAGGTTTTTAACTTTTTTGTAAATCTAAAACAAGATGTCAGCCATACGAAAGAAGAATTTTGGCTCACGAAGGAAGAATCTCAAAAACGTTTCTTCTGTCATGAGCTGGGTTCTTCTTTCGTATCAAACATCTATCTGAAAGACCCTACTGGGTATGCTCAGAATTGAAATTTCAGATCCTCATAACTTGGGAATGGATTAATATTTTTTCACCAACTCACCAAAAGGCACCATTCTAGGGCAAGCCCTTTTGACCCTGAACATTTCAGAGTAAATATTCTAACCATCTGGACTGTAGGGACAAGAGGAAAATGGTAAAAAAACACAGATTTTTCCTAAAAACACAGTATTTGGATCTCAGAATCTGTATATCTGATCAGAACAAAACTAGCCAGATCAAGAGATATTGCCCTCCTGGTCGCACATGCAATGTTTCATGCAATTCATTTGAACAGGGGCAAAGCTATTGTGGTGCAAAGTTAGGGGATTAACATTGAACAGCTCACTCAACCCTAACTTTTGGGGCGCTACCATACCCTTATAGTATATATATATATATTTTCATCAAATTTTTTAAATCTGAATTTTGAGATTCATGGATTTGTTAACTTTTGGGAGAGTAATTCTTCCTCCACATGATCATCATAGAACACTAGATTTTTAATTAGTTTATTTGGGATCTTAACATCAGGAAGGTGGATGAAGTAATCATTTAAAATATTAGCAGAGGATCTTGAATTAAACTGACTTTATGCCATGATAATACAGACAGATATGAAACAAAGGATTCCCTTTGTACATTTTTGAAAACATTTCCAAACCTAAAACCATTCACTACTGCTGTTTTTACTTTACCACCCACGTAGACTTCACCATAAAGGGTGTGTTCCTCCATATTTGGGGTCCTTACCTTGCACATGATGGATTCCGTTTTTAGGTAATAAAAATTAAATCAAGAATATTTACAGGGCTGGTTATTTCTAACTTTTGGGTAAGTTGGTTTATTAGTTGTATGACTTTTAATGGCTGAAAGAAATTTTCCACTTTATATCTGCTTATGCTATCCCAGGCAGCATTAAAATCACCTGTTAGAATTGCCTTCCTTCCCAGTGAATTTTCCATGGTTCTATGTGATACGTGTGAAGGAAAAATAACGAATACAACAACAGCGAGTCCAAAATAATGAGTTCATATCCAGCAACCACCAATAAAGGTGATCGGTGTACAACGCTAAAACATTGCTGAACTGACTTTCTTCACTCCCTCAAAAATATTATAACCATCACCAGGTCACACATAATTTGGGGATGGTAGAACTTGGGGGCAGATAACATATTCAGACTCCGGGGGATACAGCTTGGGAAGGGAGAAACTCAGGAGGGGCAAATACTTTCTATTCTCATTCGGGGGGGGGGCTGGCATGAAAGCAGGAGCAAAACTTTCATAAAGAAAAAATAAAGAGCAACATCAAGTTCCGAGCCTAGGCATGGACGAAGCAACCAGACACAAAGCTGGTGACTCTAACTTTTTGCCTACAGAGCCAGGACGGCTTTTACCCTGACACTGCCAAATACATTGCTCTCTACTGTTTACGTCCTGCACTACTGAAGGACACTATTTATTGCTGGAATAACCAGGTGCTATTCAAACCATGTTGCCAACATGGCATTCGCTATTTTGGACTCGCTTTTATTCCCTCTCTGTTTTGCGTTTGCTGTCTTCACGAGATACCATTTTCCAGCAATACTCATGCTAGTTTTTCAAATGCCGGTGGTTTCCCTTTGGGGTAGTGGGAATGGATTGTTCCTATAATAGCATCTAGGACTTGAATATATGTTAGTAGATACTTGATACCATCTATGCAGCCTGATGTTATAAGGCTGGTCAGTCCCAGGTTTTGATTGGTATATAGTAAAATATCACCCTTTGTTTTTCTGTTCTGACTGTGGCAATAGAAATTTTCTGGTTCCAGTTCCTTTATCTGAATGCAATTATTTAACCATGCTTTAGTTAAAGTAATAACATCATGCGTTTCTTGACTGGCCCAAGTTTTTAACGAATCAACTTTTTTTAATCAGACAATGGGCATTATCATGACCAATAATGAGTTTGCAATTTTCTGACCCCATATTCAGTTCAGTGTAATCACTGATAACTAGGGCAAAACCCCTTTGTCTGTTTGGCCTGTTAACAATAAATGTAATTACAATATTTTTTGTTTGCAACTGCTTTACTAGACACTAACTAACCTCCCTCCCTCAAACGGGGGCCCCCCAGCTGAAATGTGTGCCTCTGCCTCTAGCATGCCTACCAACAGATCCACAGGATTTATTGCCGAACTCCCATATCTTATTCTTTGATGCTCTGAACAGCTGCAGCCTGATTCTAGCACATGATACCGCACACGGGGATAATTATCGTCTTTCACCCCCAAAAATATTCGGTCCCTCATCCATCTAACACCTCCCTCTGCCCCAACCTCCAGGACCCTCCCAGTTATGCCCCTGCTACTATACTCCTCCTCTTGCACTTAGTACAATGGCAGCTTTTCTCATCCATATGTCGCCGCGTTTTGGGGCAAAAATCGCTTCGTCGCATTTCATACGGTCCTCTGCCCTCCCAATCCCTCACTCTGCTCTAACAATTGGGGGTTCTCTTCACTTGCGCCCCTATTCCCCACCTCTCCCTACATTATGCACTTGATATCTTCTATCTGGTATGCCTACCGTCTCCCTAACATTTCCCACTACAAAATACACAGTTTTTGGGCTTGGATCCAGCACAAGTTCATTATCCACTACTCCTTGTAGTTCTATGTTCAATGTATATTACCTGTAAATGTGCACCTTTACTATAATAGCAGCTATTTTTACTGTTTGTTCTATTGTAACTTGTCTTTCTGTATTATTACTGTAGGACCACAGGTCCACCTTGTAAATGTGCTTGCTCAATGGTGCCCGCCTGGATAAATAAATATATTGATTGATTGATTGATTGATTGATTGTGTTGCACATTCCAATATTGTAGCAAAAGAATTTCTATGGGAACTCAATCTGAAAGGAGCTACTGCAGTTACAGAGGTTATTTGACAGTTTACAGAACACATCTGCAGTGCTCCCATATCACTGTGTGTCAGAGAAATAACTAACCAGGCCAACCTCAGCTACAAGCAGAAAAGTCATCAATTCAGCAGGCAGCTTCAAGATTTCTTACAATTTAAAGAAACTTGCAATAGTTCAGTCTAATCCAAAAATACAGAACACCAGATACTTTAACAGTGGGCTCATGTATGCAGCTATTAGCTGAGTTAATGAAGTCTATCAGCACTGCCCACGCATAAATCAGGAGAAAAAAACATGTCTTCCTGACAATATTATTTATTGAAAACATTCTTACTACACTTTCTAAACAGAGTGCAAAGTGAAGAAACATGCCAGACTTTTCCAAATGGTTGTTCTGTTTAAACTTATGTCCATATTTGTGGCTCAACTGCCTGATCCATCTGAGTAGAGACAGTGAGTTCTGATAAGGGAGTAACGCTATCAGAGCAAGGCCAAGGAGGTAGCTGGCTAGTGGAGAAGCAGACAGGTACTTTATTAGAAGTGTAGGATCAGCAGACAGGTACTTTATTAGAAGTGTAGGATCAGCAGACAGATACTTTATTAGAAGTGTAGGATCAGCAGACAGGTACATTATTAGAAGTGTAGGATCAGCAGACAGGTACTTTAATAGAAGTGTAGGATCAGCAGACAGGTACTTTATTAGAAGTGTAGGATCAGCAGACAGGTACTTTATTAGAAGTGTAGGATCAGCAGACAGGTACTTTATTAGAAGTGTAGGATCAGCAGACAGGTACTTTATTAGAAGTGTAGGATCAGCAGACAGGTACTTTATTAGAAGTGTAGGATCAGCAGACAGGGACTTTATTAGAAGCGTAGGATCAGCAGACAGACACTTTATTAGAAGTATAGGATCAGCAGACAGATACTTTATTAGAAGTGTAGGATCAGCAGACAGATACTTTAATAGAAGTGTAGGATCAGCAGACAGGTACTTTATTAGAAGTGTAGGATCAGCAGACAGGTACTTTATTAGAAGTGTAGGATCAGCAGACAGGTACTTTATTAGAAGTGTAGGATCAGCAGACAGGTACTTTATTAGAAGTGTAGGATCAGCAGACAGATACTTTATTAGAAGTGTAGGATCAGCAGACAGGTACTTTATTAGAAGTGTAGGATCAGCAGACAGGTACTTTATTAGAAGTGTAGGATCAGCAGACAGGTACTTTATTAGAAGTGTAGGATCAGCAGACAGGTACTTTATTAGAAGTGTAGGATCAGCAGACAGATACTTTATTAGAAGTGTAGGATCAGCAGACAGGTACTTTATTAGAAGTGTAGGATCAGCAGACAGGTACTTTATTAGAAGTGTAGGATCAGCAGACATATGCTTTATTAGAAGTGTAGGATCAGCAGACAGATACTTTATTAGAAGTGTAGGATCAGCAGACAGGTACTTTATTAGAAGTGTAGGATCAGCAGACAGATACTTTATTAGAAGTGTAGGATCAGCAGACAGGTACTTTATTAGAAGTGTAGGATCAGCAGACAGGTACTTATTAGAAGTGTAGGATCAGCAGACAGGTACTTTATTAGAAGTGTAGGATCAGCAGACAGGTACTTTATTAGAAGTGTAGGATCAGCAGACAGGTACTTTATAGAGCGTAGGATCAGCAGACAGGTACTTATAAGAGAGTGAGGATCAGCAGACAGGTACTTTATTAGAAGTGTAGGATCAGCAGACAGGTACTTTATTAGAAGCGTAGGATCAGCAGACAGATACTTTAATAGAAGGATAGGATCAGCAGACAGGTACTTTATAGGAAGCGTAGGATCAGAAGACAGATACTTTAATAAAAGTGTAGGAACAGGAGACAGGTACTTTATTAGAAGCGTAGGATCAGCAGACAGGTACTTTATTAGAAGTGTAGGATCAGGAGACAGATACTTTATTAGAAGCGTAGGATCAGCAGACAGGTACTTTATTAGAAGTGTAGGATCAGCAGACAGGTACTTTATTAGAAGTGTAGGATCAGCAGACAGGTACTTTATTAGAAGTGTAGGATCAGCAGACAGGTACTTTATTAGAAGTGTAGGATCAGCAGACAGGTACTTTATTAGAAGTGCAGGATCAGCAGACAGGTACTTTATTAGAAGTGTAGGATCAGCAGACAGGTACTTTATTAGAAGTGTAGGATCAGAGACAGGTACTTATTAGAAGTGTGGGATCAGCAGACAGGTACTTTATTAGAAGGATGGATCAGCAGAAGGTACTTTATTAGAAGTGTAGGATCAGCAGAACAGGTACTTTATTAGAAGTGTAGGATCAGCAGACAGGTACTTTATTAGAAGTGTAGGATCAGCAGACAGGTACTTTATTAGAAGGTAGGATCAGCAGACAGATACTTTTATTAGAAGGTAGGATCAGCAGACAGATACTTTATTAGAAGTGTAGGATCAGCAGACAGATGCTTTTATTAGAAGTGTAGGATCAGCAGACAGGTACTTTATTAGAAGTGTAGGATCAGCAGACAGGTACTTTATTAGAAGTGTAGGATCAGCAGACAGGTACTTTATTAGAAGTGTAGGATCAGCAGACAGATGACTTTATTAGAAGTGTAGGATCAGCAGACAGGTACTTTATTAGAAGTGTAGGATCAGCAGACAGGTACTTTATTAAGCGTAGGATCAGCAGACAGGTACTTATTAGAAGTGTAGGATCAGCAGACAGGTACTTTATTAGAAGTGTAGGATCAGCAGACAGGTACTTATTAGAAGTGTAGGATCAGCAGACAGGTACTTTATTAGAAGTGTAGGATCAGCAGACAGGTACTTTATTAGAAGTGTAGGATCAGCAGACAGGTACTTATTAGAAGTGTAGGATCAGCAGACAGATACTTTATGAGAAGTGAGGATCAGCAGACAGGTACTTTATTAGAAGTGTAGGATCAGCAGACAGGTACTTTATTAGAAGTGTAGGATCAGCAGACAGGTACTTTATTAGAAGTGTAGGATCAGCAGACAGATACTTTATTAGAAGTGTAGGATCAGCAGACAGGTACTTTATTAGAAGTGTTGGATCAGCAGACAGGTACTTTATTAGAAGTGTAGGATCAGCAGACATATGCTTTATTAGAAGTGTAGGATCAGCAGACAGATACTTTATTAGAAGTGTAGGATCAGCAGACAGGTACTTTATTAGAAGTGTAGGATCAGCAGACAGGTACTTTATTAGAAGTGTAGGATCAGCAGACAGGTACTTTATTAGAAGTGTAGGATCAGCAGACAGGTACTTTATTAGAAGTGTAGGGTCAGCAGACAGATACTTTATTAGAAGTGTAGGATCAGCAGACAGGTACTTTATTAGAAGTGTAGGATCAGCAGACAGGTACTTTATTAGAAGTGTAGGATCAGCAGACAGGTGCTTTATTAGAAGTGTAGGATCAGCAGACAGGTACTTTATTAGAAGTGTAGGATCAGCAGACAGGTACTTTATTAGAAGTGTAGGATCAGCAGACAGGTACTTTATTAGAAGAGTAGGATCAGCAGACAGGTACTTTATTAGAAGTGTAGGATCAGCAGACAGGTACTTTATTAGAAGTGTAGGATCAGCAGACAGGTACTTTATTAGAAGCGTAGGATCAGCAGACAGGTAATTTATTAGAAGCGTAGGATCAGCAGACAGATACTTTATTAGAAGTGTAGGATCAGCAGACAGATACTTTATTAGAAGTGTAGGATCAGCAGACAGGTACTTTATTAGAAGCGTTGGATCAGCAGACAGGTACTTTATTAGAAGCGTAGGATCAGCAGACAGGTACTTTATTAGAAGCGTAGGATCAGCAGACAGGTACTTTATTAGAAGCGTAGGATCAGCAGACAGATACTTTATTAGAAGTGTAGGATCAGCAGACAGTTACTTTATTGGAAGAGTAGGATCAGCAGACAGATACTTTATTAGAAGTGTAGGATCAGCAGACAGATACTTTATTAGAAGTGTAGGATCAGCAGACAGGTACTTTATTAGAAGTGTAGGATCAGCAGACAGGTACTTTATTAGAAGTGTAGGATCAGCAGACAGGTACTTTATGAAGTGTAGGATCAGCAGACAGGTACTTTATTAGAAGTGGGATCAGCAGACAGGTACTTTATTAGAAGTGTAGGATCAGCAGACAGGTACTTTATTAGAAGCATGGATCAGCAGACGGGACTTTATTAGAAGCGTGAGGATCAGCAGACAGGTACTTTATTAGAAGTGTAGGATCAGCAGACAGGTACTTTATTAGAAGTGTAGGATCAGCAGACAGATACTTTATTAGAAGTGTAGGATCAGCAGACAGGTACTTTATTAGAAGTGTAGGATCAGCAGACAGGTACTTTATTAGAAGTGTAGGATCAGCAGACAGGTACTTTATTAGAAGTGTAGGATCAGCAGACAGGTACTTTATTGAAGTGTAGGATCAGCAGACAGGTACTTATTAGAGTGTAGGATCAGCAGACAGGTACTTTATTGAAGTGTAGGATCAGCAGACAGGTACTTTATTAGAAGTGTAGGATCAGCAGACAGGTACTTTATTAGAAGTGTAGGATCAGCAGACAGGTACTTTATTAGAAGTGTAGGATCAGCAGACAGGTACTTTATTAGAAGTGTAGGATCAGCAGACAGGTACTTTATTAGAAGTGTAGGATCAGCAGACAGGTACTTTATTAGAAGTGTAGGATCAGCAGACAGGTACTTATTAGAAGTGTAGGATCAGCAGACAGGTACTTTTGAAGTGTAGGATCAGCAGACAGATGCTTTATTGAAGTGTAGGATCAGCAGACAGGTACTTTATTAGAAGTGTAGGATCAGCAGACAGATACTTTATTAGAAGTGTAGGATCAGCAGACAGGTACTTTATTAGAAGTGTAGGATCAGCAGACAGGTACTTTATTAGAAGTGTAGGATCAGCAGACAGTACTTTATTAGAAGTGTAGGATCAGCAGACAGATACTTTATTAGAAGTGTAGGATCAGCAGACAGGTACTTTATTAGAAGTGTAGGATCAGCAGACAGGTACTTTATTAGAAGTGTAGGATCAGCAGACAGGTACTTTATTAGAAGTGTGGGATCAGCAGACAGGTACTTTATTAGAAGTGTAGGATCAGCAGACAGGTACTTTATTAGAAGTGTAGGATCAGCAGACAGGTACTTTATTAGAAGTGTAGGATCAGCAGACAGGTACTTTATTAGAAGTGTAGGATCAGCAGACAGGTACTTTATTAGAAGTGTAGGATCAGCAGACAGGTACTTTATTAGAAGTGTAGGATCAGCAGACAGGTACTTTATTAGAAGTGTAGGATCAGGAGACAGGTACTTTATTAGAAGTGTAGGATCAGCAGACAGGTACTTTATTAGAAGTGTAGGATCAGCAGACAGATACTTTATAGAAGTGTAGGATCAGTGAGACAGGTACTTTATTAGAAGTGTAGGATCAGCAGACAGGTACTTTATTAGAAGTGTAGGATCAGCAGACAGGTACTTTATTAGAAGTGTAGGATCAGCAGACAGGTACTTTATTAGAAGTGTAGGATCAGCAGACAGGTACTTTATTAGAAGCGTAGGATCAGCAGACAGGTACTTTATTAGAAGCTAGGATCAGCAGACAGGTGCTTTATTAGAGCGTAGGATCAGCAGACAGAGTACTTTATTAGAAGTGTAGGATCAGCAGACAGGTACTTTATTAGAAGCGTAGATCAGCAGACAGGTACTTTATTAGAAGTGTAGGATCAGCAGACAGGTACTTTATTAGAAGTGTAGGATCAGCAGACAGGTACTTTATTAGAAGTGTAGGATCAGCAGACAGGTACTTTATTAGAAGTGTAGGATCAGCAGACAGGTGCTTTATTAGAGTGTAGGATCAGGCAGACGGTACTTATTAGAAGTGTGGGATCAGCAGACAGATACTTTATTAGAGTGTGGATCAGCAGACAGGTGCTTTATTAGAAGTGTAGGATCAGCAGACAGGTACTTTATTAGAAGTGTAGGATCAGCAGACAGATACTTTATTAGAAGTGTAGGATCAGCAGACAGATACTTTAGTAGAAGTGTAGGGTCAGCAGACAGGTACTTTATTAGAAGTGTAGGATCAGCAGACAGGTACTTTATTAGAAGTGTAGGATCAGCAGACAGGTACTTTATTAGAAGTGTAGGATCAGCAGACAGGTACTTTATTAGAAGTGTAGGATCAGCAGACAGGTACTTTATTAGAAGTGTAGGATCAGCAGACAGATACTTTATTAGAGTAGGATCAGCAGACAGGTACTTTATTAGAAGTGTAGGATCAGCAGACAGGTACTTTATTAGAAGTGTAGGATCAGCAGACAGATACTTTTAAGTGTAGGATCAGAGACAGATACTTTATTAGAAGTGTAGGATCAGCAGACAGATACTTTATTAGAAGTGTAGGATCAGAGACAGGTACTTTATTAGAAGTGTAGGATCAGCAGACAGGTACTTTATTAGAAGTGTAGGATCAGCAGACAGGTACTTTATTAGAAGTGTAGGATCAGCAGACAGGTACTTTATTAGAAGTGTAGGATCAGCAGACAGGTACTTTATTAGAAGTGTAGGATCAGCAGACAGATACTTTATTAGAAGTGTAGGATCAGCAGACAGGTACTTTATTAGAAGTGTAGATCAGCAGAGGGTACTTTATTAGAAGTGTAGGATCAGCAGACAGATACTTTATTAGAAGTGTAGGATCAGCAGACAGACACTTTATTAGAAGTGTAGGATCAGACACGATACTTTATTAGAAGTGTAGGATCAGCAGACAGGTACTTTATTAGAAGTGTAGGATCAGCAGACAGGTACTTTATTAGAAGTGTAGGATCAGCAGACAGGTACTTTATTAGAAGTGTAGGATCAGCAGACAGATACTTTATTAGAAGTGTAGGATCAGCAGACAGATACTTTATTAGAAGTGTAGGATCACAGACAGGTACTTTATTGAGTGTAGGATCAGCAGACAGGTACTTTATTAGAAGTGTAGGATCAGCAGACAGATACTTTATTAGAAGTGTAGGATCAGCAGACAGGTACTTTATTAGAAGTGTAGGATCAGCAGACAGGTACTTTATTAGAAGTGTAGGATCAGCAGACAGGTACTTTATTAGAAGTGTGGGATCAGCAGACGGTACTTTATTAGAAGTGTAGGATCAGCAGACAGTACTTTATTAGAAGTGTAGGATCACGACAGGTACTTTTAGAAGTGTGGGATCAGCAGACAGGTACTTTATTAGAGTGTGGGATCAGCAGACAGATGCTTTATTAGAAGTGTAGGATCAGCAGACAGAGTACTTTATTAGAAGTGTAGGATCAGCAGACAGATACTTTAATAGAAGTGTAGGATCAGCAGACAGGTACTTTATTAGAAGTGTAGGATCAGCAGACAGGTACTTATTAGAAGTGTAGGATCGGAGACAGGTACTATTAGAAGTGTAGGATCAGGAGACAGGTACTTTATTAGAAGTGTAGGATCAGCAGACAGGTACTTTATTAGAGTATGGATCAGCAGACAGGTACTTTATTAGAAGTGTAGGATCAGCAGACAGGTACTTTATTAGAAGTGTAGGATCAGCAGACAGGTACTTTATTAGAAGTGTAGGATCAGCAGACAGGTACTTTATTAGAAGCGTGGGATCAGCAGACAGGTACTTTATTAGAAGTGTAGGATCAGCAGACAGATACTTTATAGGAAGGTAGGATCAGCAGACAGGTACTTTTTAGAAGTGTAGGATCAGCAGACAGATGCTTTATTAAGTGTAGGATCAGCAGACAGGTACTTTATTAGAAGTGTAGGATCAGGAGACAGATACTTTATTAGAAGTGTGGATCAGGAGACAGGTACTTTATTAGAAGTGTAGGATCAGCAGACAGGTACCTATTAGAAGTGTAGGATCAGCAGACAGGTACTTTGTAGAAGTGTAGGATCAGCAGACAGATACTTTATAAAGTGTAGGATCAGCAGACAGGTACTTTATTAGAAGTGTAGGATCAGCAGACAGATACTTTATTAGAAGTGTAGGATCAGCAGACAGGTACTTTATTAGAAGTGTAGGATCAGCGAGACAGGTGCTTATTAGAAGTGTAGGATCAGCAGACAGGTACTTTATTAGAGCGTAGGATCAGCAGACAGGTACTTTATTAGAAGCGTGGGATCAGCAGACAGGTACTTTATTAGAAGTGTAGGATCAGCAGACAGGTACTTTATGAGCGTAGGATCAGCAGAGATACTTTTATAGAGTGTAGGATCAGGAGACAGGTGCTTTATAGAAGTGTGGATCAGCAGACGGTACTTTATTAGAGTGTAGGATCAGAGACAGGTGCTTTATTAGAAGGTGAGGATCAGGAGACAGGTACTTTATTAGAAGTGTAGGATCAGGAGACAGGTACTTATTAGAAGTGTAGGATCAGCAGACAGGTACTTTATTAGAAGTGTAGGATCAGCAGACAGGTACTTTATTAGAAGTGTAGGATCAGAGACAGGTACTTTATTAGAAGTGTAGGATCAGCAGACAGGTATTTTATTAGAAGCTGTTGGATCAGCAGACGGGTACTTTATTAGAAGTGTAGGATCAGCAGACAGGTACTTTATTAGAAGTGTAGGATCAGCAGACAGGATACTTTATTAGAAGTGTAGGATCAGCAGACAGGTACTTTATTAGAAGTGTAGGATCAGCAGACAGGTACTTATTAGAAGTGTAGGATCAGCAGACAGGTACTTTAATAGAAGTGTAGGATCAGCAGACAGGTACTTTATTAGAGTGTAGGATCAGCAGAAGATGCTTAATGAAGTGTAGGATCAGCAGACAGGTACTTTATAGGAAGCGTAGGATCAGAAGACAGATACTTTATTAAAAGTGTAGGAACAGGAGACAGGTACTTTATTAGAAGCGTAGGATCAGCAGACAGGTACTTTATTAGAAGTGTAGGATCGGGAGACAGATACTTTATTAGAAGCGTAGGAACATTAGACAGGTACTTTATTAGAAGTGTAGGATCAGGAGACAGGTACTTTATTAGAAGTGTAGGATCAGCAGACAGGTACTTTATTAGAAGTGTAGGAACAGGAGACAGGTACTTTATTAGAAGTGTGGGATCAGCAGACAGGTACTTTATTAGAAGTGTAGGATCAGGAGACAGGTACTTTAGAAGTGTAGGATCAGGAGACAGGTGCTTTATTAGGTGGATCAGGAGACAGGTACTTTATTAGAGCGTGGGATCAGCAGACAGGTACTTTATTAGAAGTGTAGGATCAGCAGACAGGTACTTTATTAGAAGTGAGGATCAGCAGACAGGTACTTTATTAGAAGCGTAGGATCAGCAGACAGGTACTTATTGAAGCATAGGATCAGCAGACAGATACTTTATTAGAAGCGTAGGATCAGCAGACAGATACTTTATTAGAAGTGTAGGATCAGCAGACAGATACTTTATTAGAAGTGTAGGATCAGCAGACAGATACTTTATTAGAAGTGTAGGATCAGCAGACAGGTACTTTATTAGAAGTGTAGGATCAGCAGACAGGTACTTTATTAGAAGTGTAGGATCAGCAGACAGGTACTTTATTAGAAGTGTAGGATCAGCAGACAGGTACTTTATTAGAAGTGTAGGATCAGCAGACAGGTACTTTATTAGAAGCGTTGGATCAGCAGACAGGTACTTTATTAGAAGTGTAGGATCAGCAGACAGGTACTTTATTAGAAGCGTAGGATCAGCAGACAGATACTTTATTAGAAGTGTAGGATCAGCAGACAGGTACTTTATTAGAGTGTAGGGATCAGCAGACAGGTACTTTATTAGAGTGTAGGATCAGCAGACAGGTACTTTATTAGAAGTGTAGGATCAGCAGACAGGTACTTTATTAGAAGTGTAGGATCAGCAGACAGATACTTTATTAGAAGTGTAGGATCAGCAGACAGGTACTTTATTAGAAGTGTAGGATCAGCAGACAGGTACTTTATTAGAAGTGTAGGATCAGCAGACAGGTACTTTATTAGAAGTGTAGGATCAGCAGACAGATACTTTATTAGAAGTGTAGGATCAGCAGACAGGTACTTTATTAGAAGTGTAGGATCAGCAGACAGGTACTTTATTAGAAGCGTAGGATCAGCAGACAGGTACTTTATTAGAAGCGTAGGATCAGCAGACAGATACTTTATTAGAAGTGTAGGATCAGCAGACAGATACTTTATTAGAAGTGTAGGATCAGCAGACAGATACTTTATTAGAAGTGTAGGATCAGCAGACAGGTACTTTATTAGAAGTGTAGGATCAGCAGACAGGTACTTTATTAGAAGTGTAGATCAGCAGACAGGTACTTTATTAGAAGTGTAGGATCAGCAGACAGGTACTTTATTGAAGTGTAGGATCAGCAGACAGGTACTTTATTAGAAGTGTAGGATCAGCAGACAGGTACTTTATTAGAAGTGTAGGATCAGCAGACAGATACTTTATTAGAAGTGTAGGATCAGCAGACAGGTACTTTATTAGAAGTGTAGGATCAGCAGACAGATACTTTATTAGAAGTGTAGGATCAGCAGACAGGTACTTTATTAGAAGTGTAGGATCAGCAGACAGGTACTTTATTAGAAGTGTAGGATCAGCAGACAGGTACTTTATTAGAAGTGTAGGATCAGCAGACAGATGCTTTATTAGAAGTGTAGGATCAGCAGACAGGTACTTTATTAGAAGTGTAGGATCAGCAGACAGGTACTTTATTAGAAGTGTAGGATCAGGAGACAGGTACTATTAGAAGTGTGGATCAGGAGACAGGTACTTTTAGAAGTGTGGATCAGGAGACAGGTACTTTATTAGAAGTGTAGGATCAGCAGACAGGTACTTTATTAGAAGCGTGGGATCAGGCAGACAGGTACTTTATTAGAAGCGTAGGATCAGCAGACAGGTACTTTATTA
The DNA here is from genome assembly GCA_016271365.2 of Neoceratodus forsteri. Classification (NCBI taxonomy): domain Eukaryota; kingdom Metazoa; phylum Chordata; order Ceratodontiformes; family Ceratodontidae; genus Neoceratodus; species Neoceratodus forsteri. The sequence continues at coordinate 1,074,957,841 of CM057453.1, forward strand.
GAAGCGTAGGATCAGCAGACAGGTACTTTATTAGAAGCGTAGGATCAGCAGACAGGTACTTTATTAGAAATGTAGGATTAGCAGACAGATACTTTAATAGAAGCGTAGGATCAGCAGACAGGTACTTTATTAGAAGTGTAGGATCAGGAGACAGATACTTTATTAGAAGTGTAGGAACAGGAGACAGGTACTTTATTAGAAGTGTAGGATCAGGAGACAGATACTTTATTAGAAGTGTAGGAACAGGAGACAGGTACTTTATTAGAAGTGTAGGATCAGCAGACAGGTACTTAATTAGAAGTGTAGGATCAGCAGACAGGTACTTTATTAAAAGTGTAGGATCAGCAGACAGATACTTTATTAGAAGTGTAGGATCAGCAGACAGATACTTTATTAGAAGTGTAGGATCAGCAGACAGATACTTTATTAGAAGTGTAGGATCCAGACAGGTACTTTATTAGAAGTGTAGGATCAGCAGACAGGTACTTTATTAGAAGTGTAGGATCAGCAGACAGGTACTTTATTAGAAGTGTAGGATCAGCAGACAGGTACTTTATTAGAAGTGTAGGATCAGCAGACAGGTACTTTATTAGAAGTGTAGGATCAGCAGACAGGTACTTTATTAGAAGTGTGGATCAGCAGACAGATACTTTATTAAAGTGTAGGATCAGAGGACAGGTACTTTATTAGAGGTGTAGGATCAGCAGACAGGTGACTTTATTAGAAGTGTGGGATCAGCAGACAGGTACTTTATTGAGGCGTAGGATCAGCAGACAGGTACTTTATTAGAAGTGTAGGATCAGCAGACAGGTACTTTATTAGAAGTGTAGGATCAGCAGACAGGTACTTTATTAGAAGTGTAGGATCAGCAGACAGGTACTTTATTAGAAGTGTAGGATCAGCAGACAGGTACTTTATTAGAAGTGTAGGATCAGCAGACAGGTACTTTATTAGAAGCGTTGGATCAGCAGACAGGTACTTTATTAGAAGCATAGGATCAGCAGACAGGTATCTTATTAGAAGTGTAGGATCAGCAGACAGGTACTTTATTAGAAGTGTAGGATCAGCAGACAGGTACTTTATTAGAAGTGTAGGATCAGCAGACAGGTACTTTATTAGAAGCGTAGGATCAGCAGACAGGTACTTTATTAGAAGCGTAGGATCAGCAGACAGGTACTTTATTAGAAGTGTAGGATCAGCAGACAGATACTTTAATAGAAGTGTAGGATCAGCAGACAGGTACTTTATTAGAAGTGTAGGATCAGCAGACAGATACTTTATTAGAAGTGTAGGATCAGCAGACAGGTACTTTATTAGAAGCGTAGGATCAGCAGACAGGTACTTTATTAGAAGTGTAGGATCAGCAGACAGATACTTTATTAGAAGTGTAGGATCAGCAGACAGGTACTTTATTAGAAGTGTAGGATCAGGAGACAGGTACTTTATTAGAAGTGTAGGATCAGCAGACAGGTACTTGGGTGTGGATCAGGAGACAGGTACTTTATTAGAAGTGTAGGATCAGCAGACAGGTACTTTATTAGAAGTGTAGGATCAGGAGACAGGTACTTTATTAGAAGTGTAGGATCAGCAGACAGGTACTTTATTAGAAGTGTAGGATCAGCAGACAGGTACTTTATTAGAAGTGTAGGATCAGCAGACAGGTACTTTATTAGGGTGGGATCAGCAGACAGGTATTTTTTAGAAGCGTTGGATCAGCAGACAGGTACTTTATTAGAAGCGTAGGATCAGCAGACAGGTACTTTATTAGAAGCGTAGGATCAGCAGACAGGTACTTTATTAGAAGCGTAGGATCAGCAGACAGATACTTTATTAGAAGTGTAGGATCAGCAGACAGATACTTTATTAGAAGCGTAGGATCAGCAGACAGATACTTTATTAGAAGTGTAGGATCAGCAGACAGGTACTTTATTAGAAGTGTAGGATCAGCAGACAGGTACTTTATTAGAAGTGTAGGATCAGCAGACAGGTACTTTATTAGAAGTGTAGGATCAGCAGACAGGTACTTTATTAGAAGTGTAGGATCAGCAGACAGATACTTTATTAGAAGTGTAGGATCAGCAGACAGGTACTTTATTAGAAGTGTAGGATCAGCAGACAGGTACTTTATTAGAAGTGTGGGATCAGCAGACAGATACTTTATTAGAAGTGTAGGATCAGCAGACAGGTACTTTATTAGAAGTGTAGGATCAGCAGACAGGTACTTTATTAGAAGTGTAGGATCAGCAGACAGGTACTTTATTAGAAGTGTAGGATCAGAGACAGGTACTTTATTAGAAGTGTAGGATCAGCAGACAGGTACTTTATTAGAAGTGTAGGATCAGCAGACAGGTACTTTATTAGAAGTGTAGGATCAGCAGACAGGTACTTATTAGAATGTAGGATCAGCAGACAGGTACTTTATTAGAAGTGTAGGATCAGCAGACAGGTACTTTATTAGAAGTGTAGGGTCAGCAGACCGGTACTTTATTAGAGGTGTAGGATCAGCACACAGATACTTTATTAGAAGTGTAGGATCAGCAGACAGGTACTTTATTAGAAGTGTAGGATCAGAGACAGATACTTTATTAGAAGTGTAGGATCAGCAGACAGGTACTTTATTAGAAGTGTAGGATCAGCAGACAGGTACTTTATTAGAAGTGTAGGATCAGCAGACAGGTACTTTATTAGAAGTGTAGGATCAGCAGACAGGTACTTTATTAGAAGTGTAGGATCAGCAGACAGGTACTTTATTAGAAGTGTAGGATCAGCAGACAGATACTATTAGAAGTGTAGGATCAGCAGACAGATACTTTATTAGAAGTGTAGGATCAGCAGACAGGTACTTTATTAGAAGTGTAGGATCAGCAGACAGGTACTTTATTAGAAGTGTAGGATCAGCAGACAGGTACTTTATTAGAAGTGTAGGATCAGCAGACAGATACTTTATTAGAAGTGTAGGATCAGCAGACAGGTACTTTATTAGAAGTGTAGGATCAGCAGACAGGTACTTTATTAGAAGTGTAGGATCAGCAGACAGGTACTTTATTAGAAGTGTAGGATCAGCAGACAGGTACTTTATTAGAAGTGTAGGATCAGCAGACAGATACTTTATTAGAGTGTAGGATCAGAGACAGGTACTTTATTAGAAGTGTAGGATCAGAAAGATACTTTATTAGAAGTGTAGGATCAGCAGACAGGTACTTTATTAGAAGTGTAGGATCAGCAGACAGGTACTTTATTAGAAGTGTAGGATCAGCAGACAGGTACTTTATTAGAAGTGTAGGATCAGCAGACAGGTACTTTATTAGAAGTGTAGGATCAGCAGACAGGTACTTTATTAGAAGCGTAGGATCAGCAGACAGGTACTTTATTAGAAGCGTAGGATCAGCAGACAGGTACTTTATTAGAAGCGTAGGATCAGCAGACAGGTACTTTATTAGAAGTGTAGGATCAGCAGACAGATACTTTATTAGAAGTAGGATCAGCAGACAGGTACTTTATAGAAGCGTAGGATCAGAAGACAGATACTTTAATAAAAGTGTAGGAACAGGAGACAGGTACTTTATTAGAAGCGTAGGATCAGCAGACAGGTACTTTATTAGAAGTGTAGGATCAGGAGACAGATGCTTTATTAGAAGTGTAGGATCAGCAGACAGGTACTTTATTAGAAGTGTAGGATCAGCAGACAGGTACTTTATTAGAGGTGGGATCAGCAGACAGGTACTTTATTAGAAGTAGGATCAGCAGACAGATACTTTATTAGAAGTGTAGGATCAGCAGACAGATACTTTATTAGAAGTGTAGGATCAGCAGACAGATACTTTATTAGAAGTGTAGGATCAGAGACAGGTACTTTAGAAGTGTAGGATCAGCAGACAGGTACTTTATTAGAGGTGGGATCAGCAGACAGGTACTTTATTAGAAGTGTAGGATCAGCAGACAGGTACTTTATTAGAAGTGTGGGATCAGCAGACAGGTACTTTATTAGAAGTGTAGGATCAGCAGACAGTGCATAGGCGTAGGATCAGCAGACAGGTACTTTATTAGAAGTGTAGGATCAGCAGACAGATACTTTATTAGAAGTGTAGGATCAGCAGACAGATGCTTTATTAGAAGTGTAGGATCAGCAGACAGGTACTTTATTAGAAGTGTAGGATCAGCAGACAGGTACTTTATTAGAAGTGTAGGATCAGCAGACAGGTACTTTATTAGAAGTGTAGGATCAGCAGACAGGTACTTTATTAGAAGTGTAGGATCAGCAGACAGGTACTTTATTAGAAGTGTAGGATCAGCAGACAGGTACTTTATTAGAAGTGTAGGATCAGCAGACAGGTACTTTATTAGAAGTGTAGGATCAGCAGACAGATACTTTATTAGAAGTGTAGGATCAGCAGACAGGTACTTTATTAGAAGTGTAGGATCAGCAGACAGGTACTTATTGAAGTGTAGGATCAGCAGACAGATACTTTATTAGAAGTGTAGGATCAGCAGACAGATACTTTATTAGAAGTGTAGGATCAGCAGACAGGTACTTTATTAGAAGAGTAGGATCAGCAGACAGGTACTTTATTAGAAGTGTAGGATCACGAGACAGGTACTTTATTAGAAGTGTAGGATCAGCAGACAGGTACTTTATTAGAAGTGTAGGGTCAGCAGACAGTACTTTATTAGAAGTGTAGGATCAGCAGAAAGGTACTTTATTAGAAGTGTAGGATCAGCAGACGGATACTTTATTAGAAGTGTAGGATCAGCAGACAGGTACTTTATTAGAAGTGTAGGATCAGCAGACAGGTACTTTATTAGAAGTGGGATCAGCAGACAGACACTTTAGAAGTTAGGATCAGCAGACAGGTACTTTATTAGAAGTGTAGGATCAGCAGACAGATACTTTATTAGAAGTGTAGGATCAGCAGACAGGTACTTTATTAGAAGTGTAGGATCAGCAGACAGGTACTTTATTAGAAGTGTAGGATCAGCAGACAGGTACTTTATTAGAAGTGTAGGATCAGCAGACAGGTACTTTATTAGAAGTGTAGGATCAGCAGACAGGTACTTTATTAGAAGTGTAGGATCAGCAGACAGGTACTTTATTAGAAGTGTAGGATCAGCAGACAGGCTATTAGAAGTGTAGGATCAGCAGACAGATACTTTATTAGAAGTGTAGGATCAGCAGACGAGGTGCTATTAGAAGTGTAGGATCAGCAGACAGATACTTTATAGAAGTGTAGGATCAGCAGACAGGTACTTTATTAGAAGTGTAGGATCAGCAGACAGGTACTTTATTAGAAGTGTAGGATCAGCAGACAGGTACTTTATTGAAGTGTAGGATCAGCAGACAGGTACTTTATTAGAAGTGTAGGATCAGCAGACAGGTACTTTATTAGAAGTGTAGGATCAGCAGACAGGTACTTTATTAAGGCGTAGGATCAGCAGACAGGTACTTTATTAGAAGCGTGGGATCAGCAGACAGGTACTTTATTAGAAGCGTGGGATCAGCAGACAGATACTTATGAAGTTAGGATCAGCAGACAGGTACTTTATAAGGCGTGGGATCAGCAGACAGATACTTTATTAGAAGTGTAGGATCAGGCAGACAGGTACTTTATTAGAAGTAGGATCAGCAGACAGATACTTTAGAAGTGTAGGATCAGCAGACAGATACTTTATTAGAAGTGTAGGATCAGCAGACAGGTACTTTATTAGAAGTGTAGGATCAGGAGACAGGTACTTTATTAGAGTGTTGGATCAGCAGACAGGTACTTTATTGAAGTGTAGGATCAGGAGACAGGTACTTTATTAGAAGTGTGGGATCAGCAGACAGGTACTTTATTAGAGTGTAGGATCAGCAGACAGGTACTTTATTAGAAGTGTAGGATCAGGAGACAGGTACTTATTAGAAGAGTAGATCAGAGACAGGTACTTTATTAGAAGTGTAGGATCAGCAGACAGGTACTTTATTAGAAGCGTAGGATCAGCAGACAGGTACTTTATTAGAAGCGTAGGATCAGCAGACAGGTACTTTATTAGAAGTGTAGGATCAGCAGACAGGTACTTTATTAGAAGTGTAGGATCAGCAGACAGGTACTTTATTAGAAGCGTAGGATCAGCAGACAGGTACTTTATTAGAAGTGTGGGATCAGCAGACAGATACTTTATTAGAAGTGTAGGATCAGCAGACAGATACTTTATTAGAAGTGTAGGATCAGCAGACAGATACTTTATTAGAAGTGTAGGATCAGCAGACAGGTACTTTATTAGAAGTGTAGGATCAGCAGACAGGTACTTTATTAGAAGCTTAGGATCAGCAGACAGGTACTTTATTAGAAGTGTAGGATCAGCAGACAGATACTTTATTAGAAGTGTAGGATCAGCAGACAGGTACTTTATTAGAAGCGTAGGATCAGCAGACAGGTACTTTATTAGAAGCGTAGGATCAGCAGACAGGTACTTTATTAGAAGTGTAGGATCAGCAGACAGGTACTTTATTAGAAGTGTAGGATCAGCAGACAGGTACTTTATTAGAAGTGTAGGATCAGCAGACAGGTACTTTATTAGAAGTGTAGGATCAGCAGACAGGTACTTTATTAGAAGTGTAGGATCAGCAGACAGGTACTTTATTAGAAGTGTAGGATCAGCAGACAGGTACTTTATTAGAAGTGGAGGATCAGCAGACAGGTACTTTATTAGAAGTGTAGGATCAGCAGACAGGTACTTTATTAGAAGTGTAGGATCAGCAGACAGGTACTTTACTAGAAGTGTAGGATCAGCAGACAGATACTTTATTAGAAGTGTAGGATCAGCAGACAGGTACTTTATTAGAAGTGTAGGATCAGCAGACAGGTACTTTATTAGAAGTGTAGGATCAGCAGACAGATACTTTATTAGAAGTGTAGGATCAGCAGACAGATACTTTAATAGAAGTGTAGGATCAGCAGACAGGTACTTTATTAGAAGTGTAGGATCAGCAGACAGGTACTTTATTAGAAGTGTAGGATCAGCAGACAGGTACTTTATTAGAAGCGTAGGATCAGCAGACAGGTACTTTATTAGAAGTGTAGGTCAGCAGACAGAGTACTTATTAGAAGTGTAGGATCAGCAGACAGGTACTTTATTAGAAGTGTAGGATCAGCAGACAGGTACTTTATTAGAAGTGTAGGATCAGCAGACAGGTACTTTATTAGAAGTGTAGGATCAGCAGACAGGTACTTTATTAGAAGTGTAGGATCAGCAGACAGGTACTTTATTAGAAGTGTAGGATCAGCAGACAGGTACTTTATTAGAAGTGTGGATCAGCAGACAGGTGACTATTAGGTGTGGGATCAGCAGACAGGTACTTTATTAGAAGTGTAGGATCAGCAGACAGGTACTTTATTAGAAGTGTAGGATCAGCAGACAGGATACTTTATTAGAAGTGTAGGATCAGCAGACAGATACTTTATTAGAAGTGTAGGATCAGCAGACAGGTACTTTATTAGAAGTGTGGATCAGCAGACAGGTACTTTATTAGAAGTGTAGGATCAGCAGACAGGTACTTATTAGAAGTGTAGATCAGTAGACAGGTACTTTATTAGAAGTGTAGGATCAGCAGACAGGTACTTTATTAGAAGTGTAGGATCAGCAGACAGATACTTTATTAGAAGTGTAGGATCAGCAGACAGATACTTTATTAGAAGTGTAGGATCAGCAGACAGGTACTTTATTAGAAGTGTAGGATCAGCAGACAGGTACTTTATTAGAAGTGTAGGATCAGCAGACAGGTACTTTATTAGAAGTGTAGGATCAGCAGACAGGTACTTTATTAGAAGTGTAGGATCAGCAGACAGGTACTTTATTAGAAGTGTAGGATCAGCAGACAGGTACTTTATTAGAAGTGTAGGATCAGCAGACAGGTACTTTATTAAAAGTGTAGGATCAGCAGACAGGTACTTTATTAGAAGTGTAGGATCAGCAGACAGGTACTTTATTAGAAGTAGGATCAGCAGACAGATACTTTATTGAAGTGTAGGATCAGCAGACAGATACTTTATTAGGAGTGGGATCAGCAGACAGGTACTTTATTAGAAGTGTAGGATCAGCAGACAGGTACTTTATTAGAAGTGTAGGATCAGCAGACAGGTACTTTATTAGAAGTGTAGGATCAGCAGACAGGTACTTTATTAGAAGTGTAGGATCAGCAGACAGGTACTTTATTAGAAGTGTAGGATCAGCAGACAGGTACTTTATTAGAAGTGTAGGATCAGCAGACAGGTACTTTATTAGAAGTGTAGGATCAGCAGACAGGTACTTTATTAGAAGTGTAGGATCAGCAGACAGGTACTTTATTAGAAGTGTAGGATCAGCAGACAGGTACTTTATTAGAAGTGTAGGATCAGCAGACAGGTACTTTATTAGAAGTGTGGATCAGCAGACAGGTACTTTATTAGAGTGTAGGATCAGCAGACAGGTACTTTATAAGTGTAGGATCAGAGACAGGTACTTTATTAGAAGTGTAGGATCAGCAGACAGGTACTTTATTAGAAGTGTAGGATCAGCAGACAGATACTTTATTAGAAGTGTAGGATCAGCAGACAGGTACTTTATTAGAAGTGTAGGATCAGCAGACAGGTACTTTATTAGAAGTGTAGGATCAGCAGACAGGTACTTATTAGAAGTGTAGGATCAGACAGTGTAGGATCAGCAGACAGATACTTTATTAGAAGTGTAGGATCAGCAGACAGATACTTTATTAGAAGTGTAGGATCAGCAGACAGGTACTTTATTAGAAGTGTAGGATCAGCAGACAGGTACTTTATTAGAAGTGTAGGATCAGCAGACAGGTACTTTATTAGAAGTGTAGGATCAGCAGACAGGTACTTTATTAGAAGTGTAGGATCAGCAGACAGGTACTTTATTGAAGTGTAGATCAGCAGACAGGTACTTTATTAGAAGTGTAGGATCAGCAGACAGGTACTTTATTAGAAGTGTAGGATCAGCAGACAGGTACTTTATTAGAAGTGTAGGATCAGCAGACAGGTACTTTATTAGAAGTGTGGATCAAGCATACTTTTAGAGTAGGATCAGACAGGTGCTTTATTAGAAGTGTGGATCAGCAGACAGGTGCTTTATTAGAAGTGTAGGATCAGCAGACAGATGTATTAGAGTGTAGGATCAGCAGACAGGTACTTTTAGAAGTGTAGGATCAGCAGACAGGTACTTTATTAGAAGTGTAGGATCAGCAGACAGGTACTTTTGATGTAGGATCAGCAGACAGGTACTTTTTAGAAGTGTAGGATCAGCAGACAGGTACTTTATTAGAGTGTGGATCAGCAGACAGGTACTTTATTAGAAGTGTAGGATCAGCAGACAGGTACTTTATTAGAAGTGAGGATCAGCAGACAGATACTTATTAGAAGTGTGGATCAGCAGACAGATACTTTATTAGAAGTGTAGGATCAGCAGACAGGTACTTTATTAGAAGTGTAGGATCAGCAGACAGATACTTTATTAGAAGTGTAGGATCAGCAGACAGGTACTTTATTAGAAGTGTAGGATCAGCAGACAGGTACTTTATTAGAGTGTAGGATCAGCAGACAGGTACTTTATTAGAAGTGTAGGATCAGCAGACAGGTACTTATTAAGTGTAGGATCAGCAGACAGGTACTTTATTAGAAGTGTAGGATCAGCAGACAGGTACTTTATTAGAAGTGTAGGATCAGCAGACAGGTACTTTATTAGAAGTGTAGGATCAGCAGACAGATGCTTTATTAGAAGTGTAGGATCAGCAGACAGGTACTTTATTAGAAGTGTAGGATCAGCAGACAGGTACTTTATTAGAAGTGTAGGATCAGCAGACAGGTACTTTATTAGAAGTGTAGGATCAGCAGACAGGTACTTTATTAGAAGTGTAGGATCAGCAGACAGGTACTTTATTAGAAGTGTAGGATCAGCAGACAGGTACTTTATTAGAAGTGTAGGATCAGCAGACAGGTACTTTATTAGAAGTGTAGGATCAGCAGACAGGTACTTTATTAGAAGTGTAGGATCAGCAGACAGGTACTTTATTAGAAGTGTAGGATCAGCAGACAGGTACTTTATTAGAAGTGTAGGATCAGCAGACAGGTACTTTATTAGAAGTGTAGGATCAGCAGACAGATACTTTATTAGAAGTGTAGGATCAGCAGACAGATACTTTATTAGAAGTGTAGGATCAGCAGACAGGTACTTTATTAGAAGTGTAGGATCAGCAGACAGGTACTTTATTAGAAGTGTAGGATCAGCAGACAGGTACTTTATTAGAAGTGTAGGATCAGCAGACAGGTACTTTATTAGAAGTGTAGGATCAGCAGACAGGTACTTTATTAGAAGTGTAGGATCAGCAGACAGGTACTTTATTAGAAGTGTAGGATCAGCAGACAGGTACTTTATTAGAAGCGTAGGATCAGCAGACAGGTACTTTATTAGAAGTGTAGGATCAGCAGACAGATACTTTATTAGAAGTGTAGGATCAGCAGACAGATACTTTATTAGAAGTGTAGGATCAGCAGACAGGTACTTTATTAGAAGTGTAGGATCAGCAGACAGAGTACTTTATTAGAAGTGTAGGATCAGCAGACAGGTACTTTATTAGAAGTGTAGGATCAGCAGACAGGTATTTTATTAGAAGTGTAGGATCAGCAGACAGGTACTTTATTAGAAGTGTAGGATCAGCAGACAGGTACTTTATTAGAAGTGTAGGATCAGCAGACAGGTACTTTATTAGAAGTGTAGGATCAGCAGACAGATACTTTATTAGAAGTGTAGGATCAGCAGACAGGTACTTTATTAGAAGTGTAGGATCAGCAGACAGATACTTTATTAGAAGTGTAGGATCAGCAGACAGGTACTTTATTGATGAGATAGCAGAAGTACTTTTGAAGTATGGATCAGCAGACAGGTACTTTATTAAAGTGTAGGATCAGCAGACAGATGCTTATTAGAAGTGTAGGATCAGCAGACAGGTACTTTATTAGAGTGTAGGATCAGCAGACAGTACTTATTAGAAGTGTAGGATCAGCAGACAGGTACTTTATTAGAAGTGTAGGATCAGCAGACAGGTACTTTATTAGAAGTGTAGGATCAGCAGACAGGTACTTTATTAGAAGTGTAGGATCAGCAGACAGGTACTTTATTAGAAGTGTAGGATCAGGACAGGTACTTTATTAGAAGTGTAGGATCAGCAGACAGGTACTTTATTAGAAGTGTAGGATCAGCAGACATATGCTTTATTAGAAGTGTAGGATCAGCAGACAGATACTTTATTAGAAGTGTAGGATCAGCAGACAGGTACTTTATTAGAAGTGTAGGATCAGCAGACAGGTACTTTATTAGAAGTGTAGGATCAGCAGACAGGTACTTTATTAGAAGTGTAGGATCAGCAGACAGGTACTTTATTAGAAGTGTAGGATCAGCAGACAGGTACTTTATTAGAAGTGTAGGATCAGCAGACAGGTACTTTATTAGAAGTGTAGGATCAGCAGACAGGTACTTTATTAGAAGTGTAGGATCAGCAGACAGGTACTTTATTAGAAGTGTAGGATCAGCAGACAGATACTTTATTAGAAGTGTAGGATCAGCAGACAGGTACTTTATTAGAAGTGTAGGATCAGCAGACAGGTACTTTATTAGAAGTGTAGGATCAGCAGACAGATACTTTATTAAGTGTAGGATCAGCAGACAGGTACTTTATTAGAAGTGTAGGATCAGCAGACAGATACTTTATTAGAAGTGTAGGATCAGCAGACAGGTACTTTATTAGAAGTGTAGGATCAGCAGACAGGTACTTTATTAGAAGTGTAGGATCAGCAGACAGATACTTTATTAGAAGTGTAGGATCAGCAGACAGGTACTTTATTAGAAGTGTAGGATCAGCAGACAGGTACTTTATTAGAAGTGTAGGATCAGCAGACAGATACTTTATTAGAAGTGTAGGATCAGCAGACAAGTGTAGGATCAGCAGACAGATACTTTATTAGAAGTGTAGGATCAGCAGACAGGTACTTTATTAGAAGTGTAGGATCAGCAGACAGATACTTTATTAGAAGTGTAGGATCAGCAGACAGGTACTTTATTAGAAGTGTAGGATCAGCAGACAGGTACTTTATTAGAAGTGTAGGATCAGCAGACAGGTACTTTATTAGAAGTGTAGGATCAGCAGACAGGTACTTTATTAGAAGTGTAGGATCAGCAGACAGATACTTTATTAGAAGTGTAGGATCAGCAGACAGGTACTTTATTAGAAGTGTAGGATCAGCAGACAGGTACTTTATTAGAAGTGTAGGATCAGCAGACAGATACTTTATTAGAAGTGTAGGATCAGCAGACAGATACTTTATTAGAAGTGTAGGATCAGCAGACAGGTACTTTATTAGAAGTGTAGGATCAGCAGACAGGTACTTTATTAGAAGTGTAGGATCAGCAGACAGATGCTTTATTAGAAGTGTAGGATCAGCAGACAGGTACTTTATTAGAAGTGTAGGATCAGCAGACAGGTACTTTATTAGAAGTGTAGGATCAGCAGACAGGTACTTTATTAGAAGTGTAGGATCAGCAGACAGGTACTTTATTAGAAGTGTAGGATCAGCAGACAGGTACTTTATTAGAAGTGTAGGATCAGCAGACAGGTACTTTATTAGAAGTGTAGGATCAGCAGACAGGTACTTTATTAGAAGTGTAGGATCAGCAGACAGGTACTTTATTAGAAGTGTAGGATCAGCAGACAGGATACTTTATTAGAAGTGTAGGATCAGCAGACAGGTACTTTATTAGAAGTGTAGGATCAGCAGACAGGTACTTTATTAGAAGTGTAGGATCAGCAGACAGGTACTTATTAGAAGTGTAGGATCAGCAGACAGGTACTTTATTAAAAGTGTAGGATCAGCAGACAGATACTTTAATAGAAGTGTAGGATCAGCAGACAGTTACTTTATTAGAAGTGTAGGATCAGCAGACAGGTGCTATTAGAAGTGTAGGATCAGCAGACAGATACTTTATTAGAAGTGTAGGATCAGCAGACAGGTACTTTATTAGAAGTGTAGGATCAGCAGACAGATACTTTATTAGAAGTGTAGGATCAGCAGACAGGTACTTTATTAGAAGTGTAGGATCAGCAGACAGGTACTTTATTAGAAGTGTAGGATCAGCAGACAGGTACTTTATTAGAAGTGTAGGATCAGCAGACAGATACTTTATTAGAAGTGTAGGATCAGCAGACAGATACTTTATTAGAAGTGTAGGATCAGCAGACAGATACTTTATTAGAAGTGTAGGATCAGCAGACAGGTACTTTATTAGAAGTGTAGGATCAGCAGACAGATACTTTATTAGAAGTGTAGGATCAGCAGACAGGTACTTTATTAGAAGTGTAGGATCAGCAGACAGGTACTTTATTAGAAGTGTAGGATCAGCAGACAGGTACTTTATTAGAAGTGTAGGATCAGCAGACAGGTACTATTAGAAGTGTAGGATCAGCAGACAGGTACTTTATTAGAAGTGTAGGATCAGCAGACAGGTACTTTATTAGAAGTGTAGGATCAGCAGACAGGTACTTTATTAGAAGTGTAGGATCAGCAGACAGGTACTTTATTAGAAGTGTAGGATCAGCAGACAGGTACTTTATTAGAAGTGTAGGATCAGCAGACAGGTACTTTATTAGAAGTGTAGGATCAGCAGACAGGTACTTTATTAGAAGTGTAGGATCAGCAGACAGGTACTTTATTAGAAGTGTAGGATCAGCAGACAGGTACTTTATTAGAAGTGTAGGATCAGCAGACAGGTACTTTATTAGAAGTGTAGGATCAGCAGACAGGTACTTTATTAGAAGTGTAGGATCAGCAGACAGGTACTTTATTAGAAGTGTAGGATCAGCAGACAGGTACTTTATTAGAAGTGTAGGATCAGCAGACAGGTACTTTATTAGAAGTGTAGGATCAGCAGACAGGTACTTTATTAGAAGTGTAGGATCAGCAGACAGGTACTTTATTAGAAGTGTAGGATCAGCAGACAGGTACTTTATTAGAAGTGTAGGATCAGCAGACAGATACTTTATTAGAAGTGTAGGATCAGCAGACAGATACTTTATTAGAAGTGTAGGATCAGCAGACAGGTACTTTATTAGAAGTGTAGGATCAGCAGACAGGTACTTTATTAGAAGTGTAGGATCAGCAGACAGGTACTTTATTAGAAGTGTAGGATCAGCAGACAGGTACTTTATTAGAAGTGTAGGATCAGCAGACAGGTACTTTATTAGAAGTGTAGGATCAGCAGACAGGTACTTTATTAGAAGTGTAGGATCAGCAGACAGGTACTTTATTAGAAGTGTAGGATCAGCAGACAGGTAGAAGTGTAGGATCAGCAGACAGATACTTTATTAGAAGTGTAGGATCAGCAGACAGGTACTTTATTAGAAGTGTAGGATCAGCAGACAGGTACTTTATTAGAAGTGTAGGATCAGCAGACAGGTACTTTATTAGAAGTGTAGGATCAGCAGACAGGTACTTTATTAGAAGTGTAGGATCAGCAGACAGGTACTTTATTAGAAGTGTAGGATCAGCAGACAGAGTACTTTATTAGAAGTGTAGGATCAGCAGACAGGTACTTTATTAGAAGTGTAGGATCAGCAGACAGGTACTTTATTAGAAGTGTAGGATCAGCAGACAGGTACTTTATTAGAAGTGTAGGATCAGCAGACAGGTACTTTATTAGAAGTGTAGGATCAGCAGACAGGTACTTTATTAGAAGTGTAGGATCAGCAGACAGGTACTTTATTAGAAGTGTAGGATCAGCAGACAGGTACTTTATTAGAAGTGTAGGATCAGCAGACAGGTACTTTATTAGAAGTGTAGGATCAAGACAGATACTTTATTAGAAGTGTAGGATCAGCAGACAGATACTTTATTAGAAGTGTAGGATCAGCAGACAGGTACTTTATTAGAAGTGTAGGATCAGCAGACAGGTACTTTATTAGAAGTGTAGGATCAGCAGACAGGTACTTTATTAGAAGTGTAGGATCAGCAGACAGGTACTTTATTAGAAGTGTAGGATCAGCAGACAGGTACTTTATTAGAAGTGTAGGATCAGCAGACAGGTACTTTATTAGAAGTGTAGATCAGCAGACAGTACTTTATTAGAAGTGTAGGATCAGCAGACAGGTACTTTATTAGAAGTGTAGGATCAGCAGACAGGTACTTTATTAGAAGTGTAGGATCAGCAGACAGGTACTTTATTAGAAGTGTAGGATCAGCAGACAGGTACTTTATTAGAAGTGTAGGATCAGCAGACAGGTACTTTATAGAAGTGTAGGATCAGCAGACAGGTACTTTATTAGAAGTGTAGGATCAGAGACAGATACTTTATTAGAAGTGTAGGATCAGCAGACAGGTACTTTATTAGAAGTGTAGGATCAGCAGAACAGGTACTTTATTAGAAGTGTAGGATCAGCAGACAGGTACTTTATTAGAAGTGTGAGGATCAGAGACAGACAGGTACTTTATTAGAAGTGTAGGATCAGCAGACAGGTACTTTATTAGAAGTGTAGGATCAGCAGACAGGTACTTTATTAGAAGTGTAGGATCAGCAGACAGGTACTTTATTAGAAGTGTAGGATCAGCAGCAGACTTTATTAGAAGTGTAGACAGACAGTACTTTATTAGAAGTGTAGGATCAGCAGACAGGTACTTTATTAGAAGTGTAGGATCAGCAGACAGGTACTTTATTAGAAGTGTAGGATCAGCAGACAGGTACTATTAGAAGTGTAGGATCAGCAGACAGGTACTTTATAGAAGTGTAGGATCAGCAGACAGGTACTTTATTAGAAGTGTAGGATCAGCAGACAGGTACTTTATTAGAAGTGTAGGATCAGCAGACAGGTACTTATTAGAAGTGTAGGATCAGCAGACAGGTACTTTATTAGAAGTGTAGGATCAGCAGACAGGTACTTTATTAGAGTGTAGGATCAGCAGACAGGTACTTTATTAGAAGTGTAGGATCAGCAGACAGGTACTTTATTAGAAGTGTAGGATCAGCAGACAGGTACTTTATTAGAAGTGTAGGATCAGCAGACAGGTACTTTATTAGAAGTGTAGGATCAGCAGACAGGTACTTTATTAGAAGTGTAGGATCAGGAGACAGGTACTTTATTAGAAGTGTAGGATCAGGAGACAGGTGCTTTATTAGAAGTGTAGGATCAGCAGACAGGTACTTTATTAGAAGTGTAGGATCAGGAGACAGGTACTTTATTAGAAGTGTAGGATCAGCAGACAGGTACTTTATTAGAAGTGTAGGATCAGCAGACAGGTACTTTAATAGAAGCGTAGGATCAGCAGACAGGTACTTTATTAGAAGTGTAGGATCAGCAGACAGGTACTTTATTAGAAGCGTAGGATCAGCAGACAGGTACTTTATTAGAAGTGTAGGATCAGCAGACAGGTACTTTATTAGAAGTGTAGGATCAGCAGACAGGTACTTTATTAGAAGTGTAGGATCAGCAGACAGGTACTTTATTAGAAGTGTAGGATCAGCAGACAGGTACTTTATTAGAAGTGTAGGGTCTGCAGACAGATACTATTAGAAGTGTAGGATCAGCAGACAGGTACTTTATTAGAAGCGAGGATCAGCAGACAGGTACTTATTAGAAGTGTAGGTCAGCAGACAGGTACTTTTTAGAAGTGTAGGATCAGCAGATACTTTATTAGAAGTGTAGGATCAGCAGACAGATACTTTATTAGAAGTGTAGGATCAGCAGACAGATACTTTATTAGAAGTGTAGGATCAGCAGACAGATACTTTATTAGAAGTGTAGGATCAGCAGACAGGTACTTTATTAGAAGTGTAGGATCAGCAGACAGGTACTTTATTAGAAGTGTAGGATCAGCAGACAGATACTTTATTAGAAGTGTAGGATCAGCAGACAGGTACTTTATTAGAAGTGTAGGATTGCAGACAGGTACTTTATTAGAAGTGTAGGATCAGCAGACAGGTACTTTATTAGAAGCGTAGGATCAGCAGACAGGTACTTTATTAGAAGTGTAGGATCAGCAGACAGTACTTTAGAGAATGAGGTCAGCAGACAGATACTTTATTAGAAGTGTAGGATCAGCAGACAGATACTTTATTAGAAGTGTAGGATCAGCAGACAGGTACTTTATTAGAAGTGTAGGATCAGCAGACAGGTACTTTATTAGAAGTGTAGGATCAGCAGACAGGTACTTTATTAGAAGTGTAGGATCAGCAGACAGGTACTTTATTAGAAGTGTAGGATCAGCAGACAGATACTTTATTAGAAGTGTAGGATCAGCAGACAGTACTTTATTAGAAGTGTAGGATCAGCAGACAGGTACTTTATTAGAAGTGTAGGATCAGCAGACAGATACTTTATTAGAAGTGTAGGATCAGCAGACAGGTATTTTATTAGAAGTGTAGGATCAGCAGACAGGTACTTTATTAGAAGTGTAGGATCAGCAGACAGGTACTTTATTAGAAGTGTAGGATCAGCAGACAGATACTTTATTAGAAGTGTAGGATCAGCAGACAGATACTTTATTAGAAGTGTAGGATCAGCAGACAGGTACTTTATTAGAAGTGTAGGATCAGCAGACAGGTACTTTATTAGAAGTGTAGGATCAGCAGACAGGTACTTTATTAGAAGTGTAGGATCAGCAGACAGATACTTTATTAGAAGAGTAGGATCAGCAGACAGGTACTTTATTAGAAGTGTTGGATCAGCAGACAGATACTTTATTAGAGTGTAGAGATGCAGTGGATCAGCAGACAGGTACTTTATTAGAAGTGTAGGATCAGCAGACAGGTACTTTATTAGAAGTGTAGGATCAGCAGACAGGTACTTTATTAGAAGTGAGATCAGCAGACAGATACTTTATTAGAAGTGTAGGATCAGCAGACAGGTACTTTATTAGAAGTGTAGGATCAGCAGACAGATACTTTATTAGAAGTGTAGGATCAGCAGACAGGTACTTTATTAGAAGTGTAGGATCAGCAGACAGGTACTTTATTAGAAGTGTAGGATCAGGAGACAGGTATTTTATTAGAAGCGTAGGATCAGCAGACAGGTACTTTATTAGAAGCGTAGGATCAGCAGACAGGTACTTTATTAGAAGTGAGATCAGCAGACAGGTACTTATTAGAAGTAGGATCAGAGACAGGTACTTTATTAGAAGTGTAGGATCAGCAGACAGGTACTTTATTAGAAGTGTAGGATCAGCAGACAGGTATTTTATTAGAAGCGTAGGATCAGCAGACAGGTACTTTATTAGAAGCGTAGGATCAGCAGACAGGTACTTTATTAGAAGCGTAGGATCAGCAGACAGGTACTTTATTAGAAGCGTAGGATCAGCAGACAGGTACTTTATTAGAAGGTAGGATCAGCAGACAGGTACTTTATTAGGTGTAGGATCAGCAGACAGGTACTTTATTAGAAGTGTAGGATCAGCAGACAGGTACTTTATTAGAAGTGGGATCAGCAGAGGTACTTATTAGAAGCGAGATCAGCAGACAGGTACTTTATTAGAAGTGAGGATCAGCAGACAGTACTTTATTAGAAGTGTAGGATCAGCAGAGAATGCTATTAGAAGGATCAGAGATACTTTATTAGAAGTAGGATCAGCAGACAGGTCTTTATTAGAAGTGTAGGATCAGCAGACAGGTACTTTATTAGAAGTGTAGGATCAGCAGACAGATACTTTATTAGAAGTGTAGGATCAGCAGACAGGTACTTTATTAGAAGTGTAG
Organism: Neoceratodus forsteri; assembly: GCA_016271365.2. NCBI lineage: Eukaryota > Metazoa > Chordata > Ceratodontiformes > Ceratodontidae > Neoceratodus > Neoceratodus forsteri. The sequence continues at coordinate 1,074,976,600 of CM057453.1, forward strand.
GATCAGCAGACAGGTACTTTATTAGAAGTGTAGGATCAGCAGACAGATACTTTATTAAGTGTAGGATCAGCAGACAGGTACTTTATTAGAAGTGTAGGATCAGCAGACAGGTACTTATTAGAAGTGTAGATCAGCAGACAGGTACTTTATTAGAGTGTAGGATCAGCAGACAGGTACTTTATTAGAAGTGTAGGATCAGCAGACAGGTACTTTATTAGAAGTGTAGGATCAGCAGACAGGTACTTTATTAGAAGTGTAGGATCAAGACAGGTACTTTATTAGAAGTGTAGGATCAGCAGACAGGTACTTTATTAGAAGTGTAGGATCAGCAGACAGGTACTTTATTAGAAGTGTAGGATCAGCAGACAGGTACTTTAATAGAAGGTAGGATCAGCAGACAGGTACTTAATAGAAGTGAGGATCAGCAGACAGGTACTTTATTAGAAGTGTAGGATCAGCAGACAGGTACTTTATTAGAAGTGTAGGATCAGCAGACAGGTACTTTATTAGAAGTGTAGGATCAGCAGACAGGTACTTTATTAGAAGTGTAGGATCAGCAGACAGGTACTTTATTAGTGGGATCAGCAGACAGATACTTATTAGAAGTGTAGGATCAGCAGACAGGTACTTTATTAGAAGTGTAGGATCACAGACGGTACTTTATTAGAAGTGTAGGATCAGAGACAGATACTTTATTAGAAGTGTAGGATCAGAGACAGGTACTTTATTAGAAGTGTAGGATCAGCAGACAGATACTTTATTAGAAGTGTAGGATCAGCAGACAGGTACTTTATTAGAAGTGTAGGATCAGCAGACAGATACTTTATTAGAAGTGTAGGATCAGCAGACAGGTACTTTATTAGAAGTGTAGGATCAGCAGACAGATACTTTATTAGAAGTGTAGGATCAGCAGACAGGTACTTTATTAGAAGTGTAGGATCAGCAGACAGGTACTTTATTAGAAGCGTAGGATCAGCAGACAGGTACTTTATTAGAAGTGTAGGATCAGCAGACAGATACTTTATTAGAAGTGTAGGATCAGCAGACAGGTACTTTATTAGAAGTGTAGGATCAGCAGACAGGTACTTTATTAGAAGTGTAGGATCAGCAGACAGGTACTTTATTAGAAGTGTAGGATCAGGAGACAGGTACTTTATTAGAAGTGTAGGATCAGCAGACAGGTACTTTATTAGAAGTGTAGGATCACAGACAGGTACTTATTAGAAGTGTAGGATCAGGAGACAGGTACTTTATTAGAAGTGTAGGATCAGCAGACAGGTACTTTATTAGAAGTGTAGGATCAGGAGACAGGTACTTTATTAGAAGTGTAGGATCAGCAGACAGGTACTTTATTAGAAGTGTAGGATCAGCAGACAGGTACTTTATTAGAATTAGGATCAGCAGACAGGTACTTTATTAGAAGTGTAGGATCAGCAGACAGGTACTTTATTAGAAGTGTAGGATCAAAGACAGGTACTTTATTAGAAGTGTAGGATCAGCAGACAGGTACTTTATTAGAAGCGTAGGATCAGCAGACAGGTACTTTATTAGAAGTGTAGGATCAGCAGACAGGTACTTTATTAGAGTGTAGGATCAGCAGACAGGTACTTTATTAGAAGTGTAGGATCAAGACAGATACTTTATTAGAAGTGTAGGATCAGCAGACAGGTACTTTATTAGAAGTGTAGGATCAGCAGACAGGTACTTTATTAGAAGTGTAGGATCAGCAGACAGGTACTTTATTAGAAGTGTAGGATCAGCAGACAGATACTTTATTAGAAGTAGGATCAGCAGACAGATACTTTAACAGAAGTGTGTGGATCAGACAGGTACTTTATTAGAAGTGTAGATCAGCAGAGTACTTATTAGAAGTGAATAGCAGACGGTACTTTATTAGAAGTGTAGGATCAGCAGACAGATACTTTATTAGAAGTGTAGGATCAGCAGACAGGTACTTTATTAGAAGTGTAGGATCAGGAGACAGGTACTTTATTAGAAGTGTAGGATCAGCAGACAGGTACTTTATTAGAAGTGTAGGATCAGCAGACAGGTACTTTATTAGAAGTGTAGGATCAGCAGACAGGTACTTTATTAGAAGTGTAGGATCAGCAGACAGATACTTTATTAGAAGTGTAGGATCAGCAGACAGATACTTTATTAGAAGTGTAGGATCAGCAGACAGGTACTTTATTAGAAGTGTAGGATCAGCAGACAGATGCTTTTTAGAGTGTGGATAACAGAGTACTTATTAGAAGTGTAGGATCAGCAGACAGGTACTTTATTAGAAGTGTAGGATCAGCAGACAGGTACTTTATTAGAAGTGTAGGATCAGCAGACAGGTACTTTATTAGAAGTGTAGGATCAGCAGACAGGTACTTTATTAGAAGTGTAGGATCAGCAGACAGGTACTTTATTAGAAGTGTAGGATCAGCAGGCAGGTACTTTATTAGAAGTGTAGGATCAGGAGACAGGTACTTTATTAGAAGTGTAGGATCAGCAGACAGGTACTTTATTAGAAGTGTAGAATCAGGAGACAGGTACTTTATTGGAAGTGTAGGATCAGCAGACAGGTACTTTATTAGAAGTGTAGGATCTGGAGACAGGTACTTTATTAGAAGTGTAGGATCAGCAGACAGGTACTTTATTAGAAGTGTAGGATCAGCAGACAGGTACTTTATTAGAAGTGTAGGATCAGAGACAGGTACTTTATTAGAAGTGTGAGGATCAGCAGACAGGTACTTTATTAGAAGTGTAGGATCAGCAGACAGGTACTTTAATAGAAGTGTAGGATCAGCAGACAGTACTTATTAGAAGTGTAGGATCAGCAGACAGGTACTTTTAGAAGCTAGGATCAGCAGACAGGTACTTTATTAGAAGTGTAGGATCAGCAGACAGGTACTTTATTAGAAGTGCAGGATCAGCAGACAGGTACTTTATTAGAAGTGTAGGATCAGCAGACAGGTACTTTATTAGAAGTGTAGGATCAGCAGACAGGTACTTTATTAGAAGTGTAGGATCAGCAGACAGATACTTTATTAGAAGTGTAGGATCAGTAGACAGGTACTTTATTAGAAGTGTGGGATCAGCAGACAGGTACTTTATTAGAAGTGTAGGATCAGCAGACAGATACTTTATTAGAAGTGTAGGATAGCAGACAGATACTTATTAGAAGTGTACGCAGACAGAGTTATTAAAGTGTAGGATCAGCAGACAGGTACTTTATTAGAAGTGTAGGATCAGCAGACAGATACTATTAGAAGTGTAGGATCAGCAGACAGATACTTTAATAGAAGTGTAGGATCAGCAGACAGGTACTTTATTAGAAGTGTAGGATCAGCAGACATGGTACTTTATTAGAAGTGTAGGATCAGCAGACAGGCATTTTTATTAGAAGTGTAGGATCAGCAGACAGGTACTTTATTAGAAGTGTAGGATCAGCAGACAGGTACTTTATTAGAAGCTGTAGGTCAGCAGACAGGTACTTTATTAGAAGTGTAGGATCAGCAGACAGATACTTTATTAGAAGTTAGGATCAGCAGACAGATACTTTATTAGAAGTGTAGGATCAGCAGACAGTACTATTAGAAGGTAGGATCGCAGACAGGTACTTTATTAGAAGTGTAGGATCAGCAGACAGGTACTTATTAGAAGTGTAGCATCAGCAGACAGGTACTTTAATAAGATTGTAGGATCAGCAGACAGGTACTTTATTAGAAGTGTAGGATCAGCAAGACAGATACTTATTAGAAGTGTAGATCAGCAGACAGGTACTTTATTAGAAGTGTAGGATCAGCAGACAGATACTTTATTAGAAGTGTAGGATCAGCAGACAGATACTTTATTAGAAGTGTAGGATCAGCAGACAGGTATTTTATTAGAAGTGTAGGATCAGCAGACAGGTACTTTTTTAGAAGTGTAGGATCAGCAGAAAGATACTTTATTAGAAGTGTAGGATCAGCAGACAGATACTTTATTAGAAGTGTAGGATCAGCAGACAGATACTTTAATAGAAGTGTAGGATCAGCAGACAGGTTCTTTATTAGAAGTGTAGGATCAGCAGACAGATACTTTACTAGAAGTGTAGGATCAGCAGACAGGTACTTTATTAGAAGTGTAGGATCAGAGACAGTACTTATTAGAAGTGTAGGATCAGCAGACAGGTACTTTATTAGAAGTGTTGGATCAGCAGACAGATACTTTATTAGAAGTGTGGATCAACGAGACAGGTACTTTATTGGGCGTGAGATCAGCAAACAGGTACTTTATTAGAAGGTAGGATCAGAAGACAGGTACTTTATTAGAAGTGTAGGATCAGCAGACAGGTACTTTATTAGAAGTAGGATCAGGAGACAGATACTTTATTAGAAGTGTAGGATCAGCAGACAGGTACTTTATTAGAAGTGTAGGATCAGCAGACAGATACTTTAATAGAAGTGTAGGAACAGGAGACTGGTACTTTATTAGAAGTGTAGGATCAGCAGACAGGTACTTTATTAGAAGTGTAGGATCAGGAGACAGGTACTTTATTAGAAGTGTAGGATCAGCAGACAGGTACTTTATTAGAAGTGTAGGATCAGGAGACAGGTACTTTATTAGAAGTGTAGGATCAGCAGACAGGTACTTTATTAGAAGTGTAGGATCAGAGAGGCAGGTACTTGAATAGAAGTGTAGGATCAGGAGACAGGTACTTTATTAGAAGTGTAGGATCAGCAGACAGGTATTTTATTAGAAGTGTAGGATCAGCAGACAGGTACTTTATTAGAAGCGTAGGATCAGCAGACAGGTATTTTATTAGAAGCGTTGGATCAGCAGACAGGTACTTTATTAGAAGCGTAGGATCAGCAGACAGGTACTTTATTAGAAGCGTAGGATCAGCAGACAGGTACTTTATTAGAAGCGTAGGATCAGCAGACAGGTACTTATTAGAAGCGTAGGATCCAGCAGACAGGTACTTTATTAGAAGTGAGGATCAGCAGACAGGTACTTTATTAGAAGTGTAGGATCAGCAGACAGATACTTTATTAGAAGTGTAGGATCAGCAGACAGATACTTATTAGAAGTGTAGGATCACAGACAGAGATACTTTATTAGAAGTATAGTATCAGCAGACAGGTACTTTATTAGAAGTGTAGGATCAGCAGACAGGTACTTTATTAGAAGCGTAGGATCAGCAGACGAGGTACTTTATTAGAAGTGTAGGATCAGCAGACAGGTACTTATTAGAAGTGTAGGATCAGCAGACAGGTACTTTATTAGAAGTGTAGGATCAGCAGACAGGTACTTTATTAGAAGGGTGGATTAAGGACAGATACTTTATTAGAAGTGTAGACAGCAGACAGGTACTTTATTAGAAGTGTAGGATCAGCTGGACAGGTACTTTATTAGAAGTGTAGGATCAGGAGACAGGTACTTTATTAGAAGTGTAGGATCAGCAGACAGGTACTTTATTAGAAGTGTAGGATCAGCAGACAGGTACTTTATTAGAAGTGTAGGATCAGCAGACAGGTACTTTATTAGAAGTGTAGGATCAGCAGACAGGTACTTTATTAGAAGTGTAGGATCAGCAGACAGGTACTTTATTAGAAGTGTAGGATCAGCAGACAGGTACTTTATTAGAAGTGTAGGATCAGCAGACAGGTACTTTAATAGAAGCGTAGGATCAGCAGACAGATACTTTATTAGAAGCGTAGGATCAGCAGACAGGTACTTTATTAGAAGTGTAGGATCAGCAGACAGGTACTTTATTAGAAGTGTAGGATCAGCAGACAGAATTTTATTAGAAGTGTAGGATCAGCAGACAGGTACTTTATTAGAAGTGTAGGATCAGCAGACAGGTACTTTATTAGAAGCGTAGGATCAGCAGACAGATACTTTATTAGAAGTGTAGGATCAGCAGACAGGTACTTTATTAGAAGCGTAGGATCAGCAGACAGGTACTTTATTAGAAGTGTAGGATCAGCAGACAGGTACTTTATTAGAAGTGTAGGATCAGCAGACAGGTACTTTATTAGAATGCAGGTCAGCAGACAGATACTATGAAGTGAGGATCAGCAGACAGATACTATATTAGATGCAGGATCAGCAGACAGATACTTTATTAGAAGTGTAGGATCAGCAGACAGGTACTTTATTAGAAGTGTAGGATCAGCAGACAGATACTTTATTAGAAGGAGATTAGCAGAGTACTTATTAGAAGTGTAGGATCAGACAGGTACTTATTAGAAGCGAGGATCAGCAGACAGGTACTTTATTAGAAGTGTAGGATCAGCAGACAGGTACTTATTAGAAGTGTAGGATCAGCAGACAGATACTTTATTAGAAGTGTAGGATCAGCAGACAGGTACTTTATTAGAAGTGTAGGATCAGCAGACAGGTACTTTATTAGAAGTGTAGGATCAGGAGACAGGTACTTTATTAGAAGTGTAGGATCAGCAGACAGGTACTTTATTAGAAGTGTAGGATCAGAGACAGGTACTTTATTAGAAGTGTAGGATCAGCAGACAGGTCTTTATTAGAAGTGTGGATCAGCAGACAGGTATTTTATTAGAAGTGTAGGATCAGGAGACAGGTACTTTATTAGAAGTGTAGGATCAGCAGACAGGTACTTTATTAGAAGTGTAGGATCAGCAGACAGGTACTTTATTAGAAGTGTAGGATCAGCAGACAGGTACTTTAATAGAAGCGTAGGATCAGCAGACAGGTACTTTATTAGAAGTGTAGGATCAGCAGACAGATACTTTATTAGAAGTGTAGGATCAGCAGACAGGTACTTTATTAGAAGCGTAGGATCAGCAGACAGGTACTTTATTAGAAGTGTAGGATCAGCAGACAGGTACTTTATTAGAAGCGTAGGATCAGCAGACAGGTACTTTATTAGAAGTGTAGGATCAGCAGACAGATACTTTATTAGAAGTGTAGGATCAGCAGACAGATACTTTATTAGAAGTGTAGGATCAGCAGACAGATACTTTATTAGAAGTGTAGATCAGCAGACAGGTACTTTATTAGAAGTGTAGGATCAGCAGACAGATACTTTATTAGAAGTGTAGGATCAGCAGACAGATACTTTATTAGAAGTGTAGGATCAGCAGACAGGTACTTTATTAGAAGTGTAGGATCAGCAGACAGGTACTTTATTAGAAGTGTAGGATCAGCAGACAGGTACTTTATTAGAAGTGTAGGATCAGCAGACAGATACTTTATTAGAAGTGTAGGATCAGGAGACAGGTACTTTATTAGAAGTGTAGGATCCGAGACAGGTACTTATTAGAAGTGTAGGATCAGCAGACAGGTACTTTATTAGAAGTGTAGGATCAGCAGACAGGTACTTTATTAGAAGTGTAGGATCAGCAGACAGGTACTTTATTAGAAGTGTAGGATCAGCAGACAGGTACTTTATTAGAAGTGTAGGATCAGCAGACAGGTACTTTATTAGAAGTGTAGGATCAGCAGACAGATACTTTATTAGAAGTGTAGGATCAGCAGACAGATACTTTATTAGAAGTGTAGGATCAGCAGACAGGTACTTTATTAGAAGTGTAGGATCAGCAGACAGGTACTTTATTAGAAGTGTAGGATCAGCAGACAGATACTTTATTAGAAGTGTAGGATCAGCAGACAGGTACTTTATTAGAAGTGTAGGATCAGCAGACAGATACTTTATTAGAAGTGTAGGATCAGCAGACAGATACTTTATTAGAAGTGTGGGATCAGCAGACAGATACTTTATTAGAAGTGTAGGATCAGCAGACAGATACTTTATTAGAAGTGTAGGATCAGCAGACAGGTACTTTATTAGAAGTGTAGGATCAGCAGACAGGTACTTTATTAGAAGTGTAGGATCAGCAGACAGGTACTTTATTAGAAGTGTAGGATCAGCAGACAGATACTTTATTAGAAGTGTAGGATCAGCAGACAGGTACTTTATTAGAAGTGTAGGATCAGCAGACAGGTACTTTATTAGAAGTGTAGGATCAGCAGACAGATACTTTATTAGAAGTGTAGGATCAGCAGACAGGTACTTTATTAGAAGTGTAGGATCAGCAGACAGATACTTTATTAGAAGTGTAGGATCAGCAGACAGGTACTTTATTAGAAGTGTAGGATCAGCAGACAGGTATTTTAATAGAAGTGTAGGATCAGCAGACAGGTACTTTATTAGAAGTGTAGGATCAGCAGACAGGTACTTATTAGAAGTGTAGGATCAGCAGACAGGTATTTATTAGAAGTGTAGGATCAGCAGACAGGTACTTTATTAGAAGTGTAGGATCACAGACAGGTACTTTATTAGAAGTGTGGATCAGCAGACAGGTACTTTATTAGAAGTGTAGGATCAGCAGACAGATACTTTATTAGAAGTGTAGGATCAGCAGACAGGTACTTTATTAGAAGTGTAGGATCAGCAGACAGGTACTTTATTAGAAGTGTAGATCAGCAGACAGATACTTTATTAGAAGTGTAGGATCAGAGACAGGTACTTTATTAGAAGTGTAGATCAGCAGACAGATACTTTATTAGAAGTGTAGGATCAGTAGACAGATACTTTATTAGAAGTGTAGGATCAGCAGACAGGTACTTTATTAGAAGTGTAGGATCAGCAGACAGATACTTTATTAGAAGTGTAGGATCAGCAGACAGATACTTTATTAGAAGTGTAGGATCAGCAGACAGGTACTTTTTAGAATGTAGATCAGAGACAGGTTTAATAGAAGCGTAGGATCAGCAGACAGGTACTTTATTAGAAGTGTAGGATCAGCAGACAGGTACTTTATTAGAAGTGTAGGATCAGCAGACAGGTACTTTATTAGAAGTGTAGGATCAGCAGACAGGTACTTTATTAGAAGTGTAGGATCAGCAGACAGGTACTTTATTAGAAGTGTAGGATCAGCAGACAGATACTTTATTAGAAGTGTAGGATCAGCAGACAGGTACTTATTAGAAGTGTAGGATCAGCAGACAGGTACTTTATTAGAAGTGTAGGATCAGCAGACAGGTACTTTTTAGAGTGTAGGATCAGCAGAGGTACTTTATTAGAAGTGTAGGATCAGCAGACAGATACTTTATATAGAAGTGAGGATCAGCAGACAGGTACTTTATTAGAAGTGTAGGATCAGCAGACAGATACTTTATTAGAAGCGTAGGATCAGCAGACAGATACTTTATAGAAGTGTAGGATCAGCAGACAGGTACTTTATTAGAAGTGTAGGATCAGCAGACAGGTACTTTATTAGAAGTGTAGGATCAGCAGACAGGTACTTTATTAGAAGTGTAGGATCAGCAGACAGGTACTTTATTAGAAGTGTAGGATCAGCAGACAGGTACTTTATTAGAAGTGTAGGGTCAGCAGACAGGTACTTTATTAGAAGTGAGGATCAGCAGACAGAGTACTTTATTAGAAGCGAGGGATCAGCAGACAGATACTTTATTAGAAGTGTAGGATCAGCAGACAGATATTATTAGAAGTGTAGGATCAGCAGACAGGTACTTTATTAGAAGTGTAGGATCAGCAGACAGGTACTTTATTAGAAGTGTAGGATCAGCAGACAGGTATTTTATTAGAAGTGTAGGATCAGCAGACAGGTACTTTATTAGAAGTGTAGGATCAGCAGACAGATACTTTTATAGAAGCATAGGATCAGCAGACAGGTACTTTATTAGAAGTGTAGGATCAGCAGACAGATACTTTATTAGAAGTGTAGGATCAGCAGACAGATACTTTATTAGAAGTGTAGGATCAGCAGACAGGTACTTTATTAGAAGCGTTGGATCAGCAGACAGGTACTTTATTAGAAGTGTAGGATCAGCAGACAGATACTTTATTAGAAGTGTAGGATCAGCAGACAGATACTTTATTAGAAGTGTAGGATCAGCAGACAGATACTTTAATAGAAGTGTAGGATCAGCAGACAGGTACTTTATTAGAAGTGTAGGATCAGCAGACAGGTACTTTATTAGAAGTGTAGGATCAGCAGACAGGTACTTTATTAGAAGTGTAGGATCAGCAGACAGGTACTTTATTAGAAGTGTAGGATCAGCAGACAGGTACTTTATTAGAAGTGTAGGATCAGCAGACAGATACTTTATTAGAAGTGTAGGATCAGCAGACAGGTACTTTATTAGAAGCGTGAGATCAGATACAGGTACTTTATTAGAAGTGTAGGATCAGCAGACAGGTACTTTATTAGAAGTGTAGGATCAGCAGACAGGTACTTTATTAGAAGCGTAGGATCAGCAGACAGATACTTTAATAGAAGTGTAGGATCAGCAGACAGGTACTTTATTAGAAGTGTAGGATCAGCAGACAGATACTTTATTAGAAGTGTAGGAACAGGAGACTGGTACTTTATTAGAAGTGTAGGATCAGCAGACAGGTACTTTATTAGAAGTGTAGGATTAGGAGACAGGTATTTTATTAGAAGTGTAGGATCAGCAGACAGGTTCTTTATTAATAGAAGTAGGATCAGGAGACAGGTACTTTATTAGAAGTGTAGGATCAGCAGACAGGTACTTTATTAGAAGTGTAGGATCAGGAGACAGGTACTTTATTAGAAGTGTAGGATCAGGAGACAGGTACTTTATTAGAAGTGTAGGATCAGGAGACAGGTATTTTATTAGAAGCGTTGGATCAGCAGACAGGTACTTTATTAGAAGCGTAGGATCAGCAGACAGGTATTTTATTAGAAGCGTTGGATCAGCAGACAGGTACTTTATTAGAAGCGAGGATCAGCAGACAGGTATTTTATTAGAAGCGTTGGATCAGCAGACAGGTACTTTATTAGAAGCGTAGGATCAGCAGACAGGTACTTTATTAGAAGCGTAGGATCAGCAGACAGGTACTTTATTAGAAGCGTAGGATCAGCAGACAGGTACTTTATTAGAAGCGTAGGATCAGGAGACAGATACTTTATTAGAAGCGTAGGTTCAGCAGACAGATACTTTATTAGAAGTGTAGGATCAGCAGACAGATACTTTATTAGAAGTATAGTATCAGCAGACATGTACTTTATTAGAAGTGTCGGATCAGCAGACAGGTACTTTATTAGAAGTGTAGGATCAGCAGACAGGTACTTTATTAGAAGTGTAGGGTCAGCAGACAGGTACTTTATTAGAAGCGTAGGATCAGCAGACAGATACTTTATTAGAAGCGTAGGATCAGCAGACAGATACTTATTAGAAGTGTAGATCAGCAGACAGATACTTTATTAGAAGTGTAGGATCAGCAGACAGGCTTTATTAGAAGTGTAGGATCAGCAGACAGGTACTTATTAGAAGTGTAGGATCAGCAGACAGGTACTTTATTAGAAGTGTAGGATCAGCAGACAGGTACTTTTATTAGAAGTGTAGGATCAGCAGACAGATACTTTATTAGAAGTGTAGGATCAGCAGACAGGTACTTTATTAGAAGTGTAGGATCAGCAGACAGATACTTTATTAGAAGTGTAGGATCAGCAGACAGATACTTTATTAGAAGTGTAGGATCAGCAGACAGTATTTTATTAGAAGTGTAGGATCAGCAGACAGGTACTTTATTAGAAGTGTAGGATCAGCAGAAAGATACTTTATTAGAAGTGTAGGATCAGCAGACAGATACTTTATTAGAAGTGTAGGATCAGCAGACAGATACTTTATTAGAAGTGTAGGATCAGCAGACAGGTACTTTATTAGAAGTGTAGGATCAGCAGACAGATACTTTATTAGAAGTGTAGGATCAGCAGACAGGTACTTTATTAGAAGTGTAGGATCAGCAGACAGGTACTTTATTAGAAGTGTAGGATCAGCAGACAGGTACTTTATTAGAAGTGTTGGATCAGCAGACAGATACTTTATTAGAAGTGTAGGATCAGCAGACAGGTACTTTATTGGAAGCGTAGGATCAGCATACAGGTACTTTATTAGAAGCGTAGGATCAGAAGACAGGTACTTTATTAGAAGTGTAGGATCAGCAGACAGGTACTTTATTAGAAGCGTAGGATCAGCAGACAGATACTTTAATAGAAGTGTAGGATCAGCAGACAGGTACTTTATTAGAAGTGTAGGATCAGCAGACAGATACTTTATTAGAAGTGTAGGATCAGGAGACTGGTACTTTATTAGAAGTGTAGGATCAGCAGACAGGTACTTTATTAGAAGTGTAGGATCAGGAGACAGGTATTTTATTAGAAGTGTAGGATCAGCAGACAGGTACTTTATTAGAAGTGTAGGATCAGGAGACAGGTACTTTATTAGAAGTGTAGGATCAGCAGACAGGTACTTTATTAGAAGTGTAGGATCAGCAGACAGGTACTTTATTAGAAGTGTAGGATCAGCAGACAGGTACTTTATTAGAAGTGTAGGATCAGCAGACAGGTATTTTATTAGAAGCGTAGGATCAGCAGACAGGTACTTTATTAGAAGCGTAGGATCAGCAGACAGGTATTTTATTAGAAGCGTAGGATCAGCAGACAGGTACTTTATTAGAAGTGTAGGATCAGCAGACAGGTACTTTATTAGAAGTGTAGGATCAGCAGACAGGATACTTTATTAGAAGTGTAGGATCAGCAGACAGGTACTTTATTAGAAGTGTAGGATCAGCAGACAGGTACTTTTATTAGAAGTGTAGATCAGCAGACAGGTACTTTATTAGAAGTGTAGGATCAGCAGACAGATACTTTATTAGAAGTGTAGGATCAGCAGACGAATACTATTAGAAGTGTAGGATCAGCAGACAGATACTTTATTAGAAGTATAGGATCAGCAGACAGGTACTTTATTAGAAGTGTCGGATCAGCAGACAGGTACTTTATTAGAAGTGTAGGATCAGCAGACAGGTACTTTATTAGAAGTGTAGGATCAGCAGACAGATACTTTATTAGAAGTGTAGGATCAGCAGACAGGTACTTTATTAGAAGTGTAGGATCAGCAGACAGGTACTTTATTAGAAGTGTAGGATCAGCAGACAGATACTTTATTAGAAGTGTAGGATCAGGAGACAGGTACTTTATTAGAAGTGTAGGATCAGCTGGCAGGTACTTTATTAGAAGGTAGGATCAGCAGACAGGTACTTTATTAGAAGTGTAGGATCAGCAGACAGGTACTTTATTAGAAGTGTAGGATCAGCAGACAGGTACTTATTAGAAGTGTGGAGGATCAGCAGACAGGTGCTTTATTAGAAGTGTAGGATCAGCAGACAGGTACTTTATTAGAAGTGTAGGATCAGGAGACAGGTACTTTATTAGAAGTGTAGGATCAGTGACAGGTACTTTATTAGAAGTGTAGGATCAGCAGACAGGTACTTTATTAGAAGTGTAGGATCAGCAGACAGGTACTTTATTAGGAGTTGGATCAGCAGACAGGTACTTTATTAGAAGTGTAGGATCAGCAGACAGGTACTTTATTAGAAGTAGGATCAGCAGACAGGTACTTTATTAGAAGTGGTAGGATCAGCAGACAGGTATTTATTAGAAGTGTAGGATCAGCAGACAGGTACTTTAATAGAAGTGAGGATCAGCAGACAGAGACTTTATTAGAAGTGTAGGATCAGCAGACAGGTACTTTATTAGAAGTGTAGGATCAGCAGACAGGTACTTTATTAGAAGTGTAGGATCAGCAGACAGGTACTTTATTAGAAGCGTAGGATCAGCAGACAGGTACTTTATTAGAAGTGTAGGATCAGCAGACAGATACTTTATTAGAAGTGTAGGATCAGCAGACAGATACTTTATTAGAAGTGTAGGATCAGCAGACAGATACTTTATTAGAAGTGTAGGATCAGCAGACAGGTACTTTATTAGAAGTGTAGGATCAGCAGACAGGTACTTTATTAGAAGTGTAGGATCAGCAGACAGATACTTTATTAGAAGTGTAGGATCAGCAGACAGGTACTTTATTAGAAGTGTAGGATCAGCAGACAGGTACTTTTTAGAAGTGTAGGATCAGCAGACAGGTACTTTATTAGAAGTGTAGGATCAGCAGACAGGTACTTTATTAGAAGTGTAGGATCAGGAGACAGGTACTTTATTAGAAGTGTAGGATCAGCAGACAGGTACTTTATTAGAAGTGTAGGATCAGCAGACAGGTACTTTATTAGAAGTGTAGGATCAGCAGACAGGTACTTTATTAGAAGTGTAGGATCAGCAGACAGGTACTTTATTAGAAGTGTAGGATCAGCAGACAGGTACTTTATAGAAGTGTAGGATCAGCAGACAGGTACTTTATTAGAAGTGTAGGATCAGCAGACAGGTACTTTATTAGAAGTGTAGGATCAGCAGACAGATACTTTATTAGAAGTGTAGGATCAGCAGACAGGTACTTTATTAGAAGTGTAGGATCAGCAGACAGGTACTTTATTAGAAGTGTAGGATCAGGAGACAGGTACTTTATTAGAAGTGTAGGATCAGCAGACAGGTACTTTATTAGAAGTGTAGGTCTGCAGACAGATACTTTATAGAAGTGTAGGATCAGCAGACAGGTACTTTATTAGAAGTGTAGGATCAGCAGACAGGTACTTTATTAGAAGTGTAGGATCAGCAGACAGGTACTTTATTAGAAGTGTAGGATCAGCAGACAGATACTTTATTAGAAGTGTAGGATCAGCAGACAGATACTTTAATAGAAGTGTAGGATCAGCAGACAGGTACTTTATTAGAAGTGTAGGATCAGCAGACAGGTACTTTATTAGAAGTGTAGGATCAGCAGACAGGTACTTTATTAGAAGTGTAGGATCAGCAGACAGATACTTATAGAAGTGAGGATCAGCAGACAGGTACTTTATTAGAAGTGTAGGATCAGCAGACAGGTACTTTATTAGAAGTGTAGGATCAGCAGACAGGTACTTTATTAGAAGTGTAGGATCAGCAGACAGGTACTTTATTAGAAGTGTAGGATCAGCAGACAGGTACTTTATTAGAAGTGTAGGATCAGCAGACAGATACTTTATTAGAAGTGTAGGATCAGCTGACAGATACTTTATTAGAGGTGTAGGATCAGCAGACAGATGCTTTATTAGAGGTGTAGGATCAGCAGACAGATGCTTTATTAGAAGTGTAGGATCAGCAGACAGGTACTTTATTAGAAGTGTAGGATCAGCAGACAGGTACTTTATTAGAAGTGTAGGATCAGCAGACAGGTACTTTAGAAGTGTAGGATCAGCAGACAGGTACTTTATTGGAAGTGTAGGATCAGCAGACAGATACTTTATTAGAAGTGTAGGATCAGCAGACAGATACTTTATTAGAAGTGTAGGATCAGCAGACAGATACTTTATTAAGAAGTGTAGGATCAGCAGACAGGTACTTTATTAGAAGTGTAGGATCAGCAGACAGGTACTTTATTAGAAGTGTAGGATCAGCAGACAGGTACTTTATTAGAAGTGTAGGATCAGCAGACAGGTACTTTATTAGAAGTGTAGGATCAGCAGACAATGATTTATTAGAAGTGTAGGATCAGCAGACAGATACTTTATTAGAAGTGTAGGATCAGCAGACAGATACTTTATTAGAAGTGTAGGATCAGCAGACAGATACTTTATTAGAAGTGTAGGATCAGCAGACAGGTACTTTATTAGAAGTGTAGGATCAGCAGACAGATACTTTATTAGAAGTGTAGGATCAGCAGACAGATACTTTTTAGAAGCGTAGGATCAGCAGACAGGTACTTTATTAGAAGTGTAGGATCAGCAGACAGGTACTTTATTAGAAGTGTAGGATCAGCAGACAGGTACTTTATTAGAAGTGTAGGATCAGCAGACAGGTACTTTATTAGAAGTGTAGGATCAGCAGACAGGTACTTTATTAGAAGTGTAGGATCAGCAGACAGGTACTTTATTAGAAGTGTAGGATCAGCAGACAGGTACTTATTAGAAGTGTAGGATCAGCAGACAGATACTTTATTAGAAGTGTAGGATCAGCAGACAGGTACTTTATTAGAAGTGTAGGATCAGCAGACAGGTACTTTATTAGAAGTGTAGGATCAGCAGACAGATACTTTATTAGAAGTGTAGGATCAGCAGACAGGTACTTTATTAGAAGTGTAGGATCAGCAGACAGGTACTTTATTAGAAGTGTAGGATCAGCAGACAGATACTTTATTAGAAGTGTAGGATCAGCAGACAGGTACTTTATTAGAAGTGTAGGATCAGCAGACAGATACTTTATTAGAAGTGTAGGATCAGCAGACAGATACTTTATTAGAAGTGTAGGATCAGAGACAGGATTTTATTAGAAGTGTAGGATCAGCAGACAGAGTACTTTATTAGAAGTGTAGGATCAGCAGACAGGTACTTTATTAGAAGTGTAGGATCAGCAGACAGATACTTTATTAGAAGTGTAGGATCAGCAGACAGATACTTTAATAGAAGTGTAGGATCAGCAGACAGGTACTTTATTAGAAGTGTAGGATCAGCAGACAGATACTTTATTAGAAGTGTAGGATCAGCAGACAGGTACTTTATTAGAAGTGTAGGATCAGCAGACAGGTACTTTATTAGAAGTGTAGGATCAGCAGACAGGTACTTTATTAGAAGTGTAGGATCAGCAGACAGGTACTTTTATTAGAAGTGTAGGATCAGCAGACGATACTTTATTAGAAGTGTAGGATCAGCAGACAGGTACTTTATTAGAAGTGTAGGATCAGCAGACAGGTACTTTATTAGAAGTGTAGGATCAGCAGACAGATACTTTATTAGAAGTGTAGGATCAGTAGACAGGTACTTTATTAGAAGTGTAGGATCAGCAGACAGATACTTTATTAGAAGTGTAGGATCAGCAGACAGGTACTTTAATAGAAGTGTAGGATCAGCAGACAGGTACTTTATTAGAAGTGTAGGATCAGCAGACAGATACTTTATTAGAAGTGTAGGATCAGCAGACAGGTACTTTATTAGAAGTGTAGGATCAGCAGACAGGTACTTTATTAGAAGTGTAGGATCAGCAGACAGATACTTTATTAGAAGTGTAGGATCAGCAGACAGATACTTTATTAGAAGTGTAGGATCAGCAGACAGATGCTTTATTAGAAGTGTAGGATCAGCAGACAGGTACTTTATTAGAAGTGTAGATCAGCAGACAGGTACTTTTATTAGAAGTGTAGGATCAGCAGACAGATACTTTATTAGAAGTGTAGGATCAGCAGACAGGTACTTTATTAGAAGTGTAGGATCAGCAGACAGGTACTTTATTAGAAGTGTAGGATCAGCAGACAGATACTTTATTAGAAGTGTAGGATCAGCAGACAGATACTTTATTAGAAGTGTAGGATCAGCAGACAGGTACTTTATTAGAAGTGTAGGATCAGCAGACAGATACTTTATTAGAAGTGTAGGATCAGCAGACAGGTACTTTATTAGAAGTGTAGATCAGCAGACAGGTACTTTATTAGAAGTGTAGGATCAGCAGACAGGTACTTTATTAGAAGTGTAGGATCAGCAGACAGGTACTTTATTAGAAGTGTAGGATCAGCAGACAGGTACTTTATTAGAAGTGTAGGATCAGCAGACAGGTACTTTATTAGAAGTGTAGGATCAGCAGACAGGTACTTTATTAGAAGTGTAGGATCAGCAGACAGGTACTTTATTAGAAGCGAGGTCAGCAGACAGATACTTTATTAGAAGTGTAGGATCAGCAGACAGGTACTTTATTAGAAGCGTAGGATCAGCAGACAGGTACTTTATTAGAAGTGTAGGATCAGCAGACAGATACTTTATTAGAAGCGTAGGATCAGCAGACAGGTACTTTATTAGAAGTGTAGGATCAGCAGACAGATACTTTATTAGAAGTGTAGGATCAGCAGACAGATACTTTATTAGAAGTGTAGGATCAGCAGACAGATACTTTATTAGAAGTGTAGGATCAGCAGACAGGTACTTTATTAGAAGTGTAGGATCAGCAGACAGATACTTTATTAGAAGTGTAGGATCAGCAGACAGGTACTTTATTAGAAGTGTAGGATCAGCAGACAGGTACTTTATTAGAAGTGTAGGATCAGCAGACAGGTACTTTATTAGAAGTGTAGGATCAGCAGACAGATACTTTATTAGAAGTGTAGGATCAGCAGACAGGTACTTTATTAGAAGTGTAGGATCAGCAGACAGGTACTTTATTAGAAGTGTAGGATCAGCAGACAGATACTTTATTAGAAGTGTAGGATCAGGAGACAGGTACTTTATTAGAAGTGTAGGATCAGCAGACAGGTACTTTATTAGAAGTGTAGGATCAGCAGACAGGTACTTTATTAGAAGTGTAGGATCAGCAGACAGGTACTTTATTAGAAGTGTAGGATCAGCAGACAGGTACTTTATTAGAAGTGGATAGGAACACAGTGCTTTATTAGAGTGTAGGATCAGCAGACAGGTATTTTATTAGAAGTGTAGGATCAGCAGACAGGTACTTTATTAGAAGTGTAGGATCAGAACAGGTACTTTATTAGAAGTGTAGGATCAGCAGACAGGTACTTTATTAGAAGTGTAGGATCAGCAGACAGGTACTTTATTAGAAGTGTAGGATCAGCAGACAGGTACTTTATTAGAAGTGTAGGATCAGCAGACAGATACTTTATTAGAAGTGTAGGATCAGCAGACAGGTACTTTATTAGAAGCGTAGGATCAGCAGACAGGTACTTTATTAGAAGTGTAGGATCAGCAGACAGGTACTTTATTAGAAGTGTAGGATCAGCAGACAGGTACTTTATTAGAAGTGTAGGATCTGCAGACAGATACTTTATTAGAAGTGTAGGATCAGCAGACAGGTACTTTATTAGAAGTGTAGGATCAGCAGACAGGTACTTTAATTAGAAGGTAGGATCAGCAGACAGGTACTTTATTAGAAGTGTAGGATCAGCAGACAGATACTTTATTAGAAGTGTAGGATCAGCAGACAGGTACTTTATTAGAAGTGTAGGATCAGCAGACAGGTACTTTATTAGAAGTGTAGGATCAGCAGACAGGTACTTTATTAGAAGTGTAGGATCAGCAGACAGGTACTTTATTAGAAGTGTAGGATCAGCAGACAGGTACTTTTTTTAGAAGTGTAGGATCAGCAGACAGGTACTTTATTAGAAGTGTAGGATCAGCAGACAGGTACTTTATTAGAAGTGTAGGATCAGCAGACAGGTACTTTATTAGAAGTGTAGGATCAGCAGACAGGTACTTTATTAGAAGTGTAGGATCAGCAGACAGATACTTTATTAGAAGTGTAGGATCAGCAGACAGATACTTTATTAGAGTGTAGGATCAGCAGACAGATGCTTTATTAGAGGTGTAGGATCAGCAGACAGATGCTTTATTAGAAGTGTAGGATCAGCAGACAGGTACTTTATTAGAAGTGTAGGATCAGCAGACAGGTACTTTATTAGAAGTGTAGGATCAGCAGACAGATACTTTATTAGAAGTGTAGGATCAGCAGACAGGTACTTTATTAGAAGTGTAGGATCAGCAGACAGATACTTTATTAGAAGTGTAGGATCAGCAGACAGATACTTTATTAGAAGTGTAGGATCAGGAGACAGATACTTTATTAGAAGTGTAGGATCAGCAGACAGATACTTTATTAGAAGTGTAGGATCAGCAGACAGGTACTTTATTAGAAGTGTAGGATCAGCAGACAGGTACTTTATTAGAAGTGTAGGATCAGCAGACAGGTACTTTATTAGAAGTGTAGGATCAGCAGACAGATACTTTATTAGAAGTGTAGGATCAGCAGACAGGTACTTTATTAGAAGTGTAGGATCAGCAGACAGATACTTTATTAGAAGTGTAGGATCAGCAGACAGATACTTTATTAGAAGTGTAGGATCAGCAGACAGGTACTTTATTAGAAGTGTAGGATCAGCAGACAGATACTTTATTAGAAGTGTAGGATCAGGAGACAGGTACTTTTATTAGAAGTGTAGGATCAGCAGACAGGTACTTTATTAGAAGTGTAGGATCAGCAGACAGGTACTTTATTAGAAGTGTAGGATCAGCAGACAGGTACTTTATTAGAAGTGTAGGATCAGCAGACAGGTACTTTATTAGAAGTGTAGGATCAGCAGACAGGTACTTTATTAGAAGTGTAGGATCAGCAGACAGGTACTTTATTAGAAGTGTAGGATCAGCAGACAGGTACTTTATTAGAAGTGTAGGATCAGCAGACAGATACTTTATTAGAAGTGTAGGATCAGCAGACAGGTACTTTATTAGAAGTGTAGGATCAGCAGACAGGTACTTTATTAGAAGTGTAGGATCAGCAGACAGATACTTTATTAGAAGTGTAGGATCAGCAGACAGGTACTTTATTAGAAGTGTAGGATCAGCAGACAGATACTTTATTAGAAGTGTAGGATCAGCAGACAGATACTTTATTAGAAGTGTAGGATCAGCAGACAGGTACTTTATTAGAAGTGTAGGATCAGCAGACAGATACTTTATTAGAAGTGTAGGATCAGCAGACAGATACTTTATTAGAAGTGTAGGATCAGCAGACCGGTACTTTATTAGAAGTGTAGGATCAGCAGACAGATACTTTATTAGAAGTGTAGGATCAGCAGACAGGTACTTTATTAGAAGTGTAGGATCAGCAGACAGATACTTTATTAGAAGTGTAGGATCAGCAGACAGGTACTTTATTAGAAGTGTAGGATCAGCAGACAGGTACTTTATTAGAAGTGTAGGATCAGCAGACAGGTACTTTATTAGAAGTGTAGGATCAGCAGACAGGTACTTTATTAGAAGTGTAGGATCAGCAGACAGGTACTTTATTAGAAGTGTAGGATCAGCAGACAGGTACTTTATTAGAAGTGTAGGATCAGCAGACAGGTACTTTATTAGAAGTGTAGGATCAGCAGACAGGTACTTTATTAGAAGTGTAGGATCAGCAGACAGGTACTTATTAGAAGTGTAGGATCAGCAGACAGGTACTTTATTAGAAGTGTAGGATCAGCAGACAGATACTTTATTAGAAGTGTAGGATCAGCAGACAGGTACTTTATTAGAAGTGTAGGATCTGCAGACAGATGTCTTTATTAGAAGTGTAGGATCAGCAGGACATTTTATTAGAAGTGTAGGATCAGCAGACAGATACTTTATTAGAAGTGTAGGATCAGCAGACAGATACTTTATTAGAAGTGTAGGATCAGCAGACAGGTACTTTATTAGAAGTGTAGGATCAGCAGACAGGTACTTTATTAGAAGTGTAGGATCAGCAGACAGATACTTTATTAGAAGTGTAGGATCAGCAGACAGATACTTTATTAGAAGTGTAGGATCAGCAGACAGATGCTTTATTAGAAGTGTAGGATCAGCAGACAGGTACTTTATTAGAAGTGTAGGATCAGCAGACAGATACTTTATTAGAAGTGTAGGGATCTGCAGACAGATACTTTATTAGAAGTGTAGGATCAGCAGACAGGTACTTTATTAGAAGTGTAGGATCAGCAGACAGGTACTTTATTAGAAGTGTAGGATCAGCAGACAGATACTTTATTAGAAGTGTAGGATCAGCAGACAGATACTTTATTAGAAGTGTAGGATCAGCAGACAGGTACTTTATTAGAAGTGTAGGATCAGCAGACAGGTACTTTATTAGAAGTGTAGGATCAGCAGACAGGTACTTTTAGAAGTGTAGGATCAGCAGACAGGTACTTTATTAGAAGTGTAGGATCAGCAGACAGATACTTTATTAGAAGTGTAGGATCAGCAGACAGTACTTTATTAGAAGTGTAGGATCAGCAGACAGGTACTTTATTAGAAGTGTAGGATCAGCAGACAGGTACTTTATTAGAAGTGTAGGATCAGCAGACAGGTACTTTATTAGAAGTGTAGGATCAGCAGACAGGTACTTTATTAGAAGTGTAGGATCAGCAGACAGATACTTTATTAGAAGTGTAGGATCAGCAGACAGGTACTTTATTAGAAGTGTAGGATCAGCAGACAGGTACTTTATTAGAAGTGTAGGATCAGCAGACAGATACTTTATTAGAAGTGTAGGATCAGCAGACAGGTACTTTATTAGAAGTGTAGGATCAGCAGACAGATACTTTATTAGAAGTGTAGGATCAGCAGACAGATACTTATTAGAAGTGTAGGATCAGCAGACAGGTACTTTATTAGAAGTGTAGGATCAGCAGACAGATACTTTATTAGAAGTGTAGGATCAGCAGACAGTACTTTATTAGAAGTGTAGGATCAGCAGACAGGTACTTTTATTAGAAGTGTAGGATCAGCAGACAGGTACTTTATTAGAAGTGTAGGATCAGCAGACAGGTACTTTATTAGAAGTGTAGGATCAGCAGACAGATACTTTATTAGAAGTGTAGGATCAGCAGACAGATACTTTATTAGAAGTGTAGGATCAGCAGACAGATACTTTATTAGAAGTGTAGGATCAGCAGACAGGTACTTTATTAGAAGTGTAGGATCAGCAGACAGATACTTTATTAGAAGTGTAGGATCAGCAGACAGATACTTTATTAGAAGTGTAGGATCAGCAGACAGGTACTTTATTAGAAGTGTAGGATCAGCAGACAGATACTTTATTAGAAGTTAGGATCAGGCAGACAGGTACTTTATTAGAAGTGTAGGATCAGCAGACAGGTACTTTATTAGAAGTGTAGGATCAGCAGACAGGTACTTTATTAGAAGTGTAGGATCAGCAGACAGGTACTTTATTAGAAGTGTAGGATCAGCAGACAGGTACTTTATTAGAAGTGTAGGGTCAGCAGACAGATGCTTTATTAGAAGTGTAGGATCAGCAGACAGGTACTTTATTAGAAGTGTAGGATCAGCAGACAGATACTTTATTAGAAGTGTAGGATCAGCAGACAGATACTTTATTAGAAGTGTAGGATCAGCAGACAGGTACTTTATTAGAAGTGTAGGATCAGCAGACAGATGCTTTATTAGAAGTGTAGGATCAGCAGACAGGTACTTTATTAGAAGTGTAGGATCAGCAGACAGATGCTTTATTAGAAGTGTAGGATCTGCAGACAGATACTTTATTAGAAGTGTAGGATCAGCAGACAGGTACTTTATTAGAAGTGTAGGATCAGCAGACAGGTACTTTATTAGAAGTGTAGGGTCTGCAGACAGATACTTTATTAGAAGTGTAGGATCAGCAGACAGATACTTTATTAGAAGTGTAGGATCAGCAGACAGATGCTTTATTAGAAGTGTAGGATCAGCAGACAGGTACTTTATTAGAAGTGTAGGATCAGCAGACAGATACTTTATTAGAAGTGTAGGATCAGCAGACAGATACTTTATTAGAAGTGTAGGATCAGCAGACAGGTACTTTATTAGAAGTGTAGGATCAGCAGACAGGTACTTTATTAGAAGTGTAGGATCAGCAGACAGATACTTTATTAGAAGTGTAGGATCAGCAGACAGGTACTTTATTAGAAGTGTAGGGTCTGCGTGAGATCATGTGATGCCTCATACTGAATAGCTGCACTCTTGAGTGATCCTGCTGCTCCCTCCTTTGAAACCTGTAAATTTCTATATTTTTCTCCTAACTTCAGCTGCTAAATGGCTGGATTGGAGAGGGAACTATTCCAGACATTTGAAAATCTTGATGTCAAGCAAAAGAAAAGTCGAGTATGGAGGCAGAGATACGATCTGCTCCTCCACGTCATACCCTGCCTACCATGCCAGAAAAACTGCAAGAAAAGCTAAGGCCGGGCATGCCCAGCAGCCAGACAACCATCTACCATCTACCAGTTTGGAGCACAATCTCCTCACCCTAGACAGATTCCTGGAGGAATTCCGCCCATTTATGGATGAGGTCTGATCGCTGACTGAGGAAGTCAAAGCAATAACTGGGAAGCTGGAGGACCTGGCTCAACGAACGGGAGACTGTGACGTCAGAATTATATCAGCAGAAAGAAGATTGATAGATTTGACCCTACCAGACAGTGAATTGCCAAGCTGGAAGCTAAAGTAGAGGATTTAGAGGGTCGGAGCTATTGTAATAACGTAGTGGTCATTGGGCTCCCGGAGTGTGAAAAGGCTCCAACCCAGTCCTATTTGTAAAGAAGTTTGTCTCAAAAATTGCAGGTCCCTCGCCCTTTGGCTCTGACTACATCATAGAGTGGGCTTATCATGCTTTAAGGGCACTGCCACCATCAGGAACTCAGCCCAGGACTTTTATTTTTAAGTTCTTAAACTTCCAGGAATGCCAACACCTGCTGGTTAAGGTTAAGGAACTAAAAGAAGTGTTATGGGAAGGCTCACAGATCAAAGTGACCCAGAACCTCCCACCATATGTGCACCAGAAGTGAGAGGAGTACTACAGAATTGTCGCCAAGCTGTTAGCGGCTAACATCCGCTTTAGAATGCTGTATCCCACCAACCTCCAAAGATCCATTGATGGAAAATGGCTACTGCTGGAAGACCTGAAAAATGCTGAAGCTGAGCTGAAAAAGGTCCTATCCTATTTGTTCTAGGATGGCTGAGGCCTTTATCCACGGTTCCTGGGATCTAGTTGCTGTGCGGTTATGTATTGCAGGGAGTATGTCTGCTGATGGCTCTTCGAGGTTCAGAACTGTGCCTTGTTGTCCCACTATTCCAACCACATAGCTCTGACTTTTTGTTAAACTGTTTTCCTACCACTTGTATTTGGATCCTGCTTGGGGAGGCAGAAGACTGGGTCTATGCTTGAAGCACTGGTTTCTGCTACGTTGGGAGAACTTATCTTCTGGACATAAGTTTCACAGTTGTGTCTCCCACTCTTTGAATACTAACCCTTATTTTCTTGCAGGGGACGGACTTGGGGGACTCTTATAGTTACCCAGGTGTTTTCCTACAGTTTGCACTGTGTTAGTTTAATGGTCAGGTTTTTTTTTTTAATTCTACTCCCACCGGAACCACTCCGGGTTTATAGCTGAGCTGATGGCCATTCAGGTTGACATTTTTCCCTAAGGGGGCTTCAGGGCATATTTCCCCTCTATTAGGGGGATTATTTTATTTTTTTGGTTTGGCATGACTCCCGGTTTTACATGCCTGACAGCACTCCAATAGCTCTGTCTTTGTAGACTAGTTTCTCTTTTGCTCTCACTTTTCCCTCGAGCAGGGATTTGACTTGAGCATTGGGCTATGGGGGTTTGCACAATATACCTGACTTGAAGTTCTGTTATTCTTACCTCCGGAGCTATAAATGGATACCCCCCCCCATTGCAAGACAGAGATCTATATCTCTTGATGCTTCTAACCCCCCATAGTTCTGGGGCAGGCCCAAGGTCTTTAGCCCTCGGTCAAATCCGATCAAGAGTAGGACACCACCCCCTTCTGGATGGCATCCTTGTCCTTTGTCTTGCATTCTATACCAATTACTTCAATGTTGCTACAGATTGTCCTAAATTTAATTGCTCATATATTCCTGAATCATCCTACTTGGCACCTATATACATAATTCATTAATACTGTAAGATTGAAATCCAGTAATCTATTATTTCATTTAAAAAGTCTTTATTGTCTCTTGACTTCGCACCATATATTTAGGCAACAGTTTCGTAGCTTGACGTCACTTCTTCAGGCCCCAGATAAAGACAGTGTTGTTTTCTAAGCATAAAACAAATATAAACAGCCATCAGTACATTGCTCTTTGATTAATATGTTCATATATATTAACACTTCAATATTTGGTATACACTCCCCAATAAATCACCAATAAACTTATGCCATTAAGCAGGCTCATTAATACTTATTTTAAATTTCACTTAATAAATGCAATCAACTATATTTTTATTACTGATATTCCAGTTATATTCTGATTCATTACAACTTATAAAAGAAGCCTTTTCACTTCTGTAAACTCCTTATTTATGTTCCAAATATTTTAAATGTATACCTGCAATGCTTATTTTTTATTTTGTTTAAACCTCCTCACTCTCTCATTATCAATTAAATTTCACATATGCAGTGCTGCAAAGATAAGGAAAACACCAGAGCAAAAAAATATATATATTATATTCATGCTCCATATTGATTAAGTTATGATAAAAACTCAAAAAGACTTTGTTTCCTCACTTGTTCATTTTTATTCTCCATTTTCCACTTTGTTCTCATATACTTAAACAGTTACCCAATGTCACATTGACAAAAAATCTCCAGTCCTCCTTTCGGTCAGCTATAAAATATTTAAATGTCAATTATTACTTTCATTTCAACATTTTACTTTTGTATAGAGCTACTCTATTATATTATATTTACTGGCTTACAAGCAAAGCTCCTATTTGTTGTTTGTTTACCTCTAATGTTCGTGTTGCATTCTCCATTATTTCCCTTCTTTGTGTTTAACCTTCCATTTCTTTAAATATGAAACTGTTGCCTAAATACAGCATATAGTGTGAAGTCAAGAGACAATAAAGACTTTTTAAATGAAATATTGGATTACTGGATTGCATTGGTAGCTGATTTCAACAAAATGGAAAGAGGAGGAGGGGTGGGGAGGGAAGAGGGTGTACAGTGGATGTCACCACGTACAGTAAAGTTTGAGAGGTGGGGAGGGGGGCATTTCTCCTGGATCCATTCCAATACATAATATCTGGCACAAAGGGTCATGTGATGGAAAGGACAGGAGATGCAGTAGGGCATTTGGAATTGGGGATTGTTTCATGAACTGTGGGATGGTTTGGGGGTGGACAGGACTCTGGAGAGGAGGAGGGGGCTTGGCTTGGCACTATACGATTTTGCGTTGGAATTCCTCAGGTTAGACTGTCATCCTTCTGGGATATTTCTATTGTTATTTGGAATGGCATGCACTAAAACACTTATTTTTTTGAATGTTTGGGGTCTTCGGACTAAGATTAAATGATATCAGGTGTTGAAGCACATCAAATTACTTAAGGGGGTAGTCTCTTTCCTTCAGGAAACACATCTTTTGGAATTGGAGGGTAATTTACTCCAGAGACAATATGCGGGTCAAGTCTTTAATGCTGGTGATAGAACCCAGAGTAGGGGAGTAGCCATCCTGGTGACTCGAGGTATCACCTTCACAAGTGACCTGGTTCTTAGAGACCTGCAGGGTAGATACATTTTTGTCAAAGGGGTACTAAATAGAACAACAGTTATGCTGGGGTGTATATATGGTCCCAATGCTGACACTCCCCATTTCGTTTTGGAATTGTTACAGGTCTTGGCACCTTACAAAACTCTTCCATGTACACTGGGCAGGGACTAGAATCTCCCCTTTTCTGCAGACTTAGATAAATCTGATCCCAAACAAAAAAGGGTCTCTCCCTTGCGTAGAGATCCATCAGAGATCTAGCGGATCATTTGGGTCTATGTGACCCATGGAGGATCCTTCATCCCACTCTGATAGAATTCACTTTTTGGTCCAGTGTCCATGGCTCCTCATCCAGGATCAATTATTTTTTAATTAGCCAGCCACTATTACGAGGGGATAGGGACTCTGGTATTTTGCCCGGAGTGATCTCTGATCACTCAGTAGTGAGTTGTACCCTAGATCTATCACCAGATATATCAAAGATGTCACTGTGGAAATTAAATAACCAGCTTCTTAAGGAAGAAAAGATTCTCCAACTTGTAGTCCAAGAATTTGAGGCCTACACCATGGTTAATTTAAACTCCACAGCAAGGCTTGACTTTGAATGGGGGGCCTTAAAATGTGTCTTGCGTGGAGTTTTCCTTAAGATAGCCTCACAGAGGAAGTGAGAGAGAGACCACAAAGCTCTTTCCCTGCTGGCCAGGATACGTAGTCTGGAAGCCTCACTGTCTCCAGCCACTACGGATTCAGACAAAGTACTTTTGATAGGACTCCAGGACCAATATAGTTCCCTTTTAAAGGAGAACACAGAGTATGTGATCTTAAAGACAGGTGCAAAGTACATTGACCAAGGGGAGAAAGTGGGACATCTTTTGGTATTGTGACTTAAGAAGGTCGAATCCTCTAGATTAGTAAAAAGTAAAAGGTGCCCGGTGAATGGCTCCCTTTGTCTTACTCCCAAAGAAATCACTGAAGAGTTAGCCAAGTTTCATAAGGACCTTTATAGTCCCATGTCAGACCTTCCAGACCTCGAAGTGATCCAGGATTACCTCCACCCTCTCGCTTTTCCCACTCTCACTCAGGATCAGCAAGAGACGTTGGTAGCCCCTATCTCAGAGACAGAGATCCTGGCTGCTATAACCTCTTTAGTGACTGATAAGGCACCTGGACCTGATGGGTTCTCGCCAAACTTTTTCAAGGTGTTTAGTAAGCAAATCACTCCATGGTTGTCTTGGCTATTTGAGTGGGTATTGGAAGGGAATCCCCTAGATAAGTCCTTGCTGGAAGCACTAATTATTGTTTTGCATAAACCAGACAAAGACCCTGAATTGGTAAGCAGTTATAGACCCATATCACTTTTTAACTGTGATATTAAAATATTGTCAAAACTCCTTGCCAACAGGCTGAAGGTGGTACTGCCCCATATTATCTGTGCAGGTCAGGTGGGGTTCATGGATGGCAGTCATTCTGTAGACCACTTCCATAAACTGGCCCACATTTTCTTTGCATCCAGGGATTCTGCCACACCTGCTGGTTTGCTTTCCCTGGATGCAGAGAAGGCGTTTGATAGAGTTTATTTATTTATTGAATTTTGTTGACCCGGCAGGCCCACTGAGACTAGAAGTCCCTTTTTCGGGGGGGACCGGGGGAAGGAGGGATACAGATAGTAACCAACTGAAACTGAACCAGATTAAGCTGTTGGTGGTATTTTTAGTGACTGGGGGAAATTTGGCCAGGACACCAGGGAAATTCCCCTACTCTGCCTGCAGGGGGCTTGACTTCCTGGGAGCGGAATGGAGGAGCCCAGTTTAGAGCCGGACAGAGGAGGAGGAGGAGGAGGAAGTGCTGATGTGGCGGGGGAGATGGAAAAATCAATGGAAGGTAGAGGGCGCTGCTGTCCCATGGAAGATGATCCAGGACCTGTTCAGTTTGCTGGTACACCAGCAGGAGAGCAGATCCATGCCCAGCTCAGGAGATACAACTACCGGTAGAAGGAGACTCTGAAGTGCTACTAGTCGAAATGCAGTCCGATAGTGAAGAAGTACTTATGGAAGATATTCTGGTAAAAAACCTATTACCAGAACAAAGGAAACAATTGCTATGCCTCTTAAAAGCATCGCAAGAGGAACTGGAGTGAAGTACAGGTCTGCAGATTGCTGAACATTGCCTGGAAAAGTCTTCAGTGCAGCAAAGTACTGTCAGTTTGGCAGCTGGAAACTGTTATGCAGTCACATCAAGCAAGCCGCTTGAACAGGGACCAACGCCCAGTGCCAAATCCAGTAGCGGTACAGACTCGACCCCAGGAATGGAGGTGCATGATGAACCAGGTCTAAAAACAACAAGCACTGCAGTAAGTGAAAATACTATTGGGGCTGGCCCGGTGGTGTAGAGGGTTGAGGTACTGGTGCCTTACCTCTTCCCACACCGGTGACCTGGGTTCGGGAATGGACTTGGGTCATCGGGGGTTGGCAGGGGGAGGATGGGATTGAGCATCCGATGGACTGCTCTCCTATCCTGGGGAGGGTTAGGGGTTGCCTCACTCACGTAGCAGCCCCCAGTGGAGACCGGGGGCACTACAGGAAGCAGTGCACTACAGGGAACTAGAAAACCAGAAAATCCACACCGGAAGTCTATCCGGATGCCGACTGCCAGTCCCAGGCATCCCCGAAGACTCTCAAAGAAGCCACAGAATGCCTCAGCAGCTCCCGGGACTGCAAGAAAGAAATAGTGTGCTGGTGCCTCCTCCCTGCCGGTGCCTTCCCCCTCGGAGGAGTTGGGACCCACCCGGTGAAGGGTTACATCGGTGCTACTCCATGGACGGCTGCAGATATGAGGTAAGGTGGTTGAAGGGGGGATAGTAGGGAGAATGCCTGTGGACCTAGGTAGCCTGAAGAAGAGGCAGCTCAGGCGCACGTAGGGGTGATAAAAAGATTAATCAAAAAAAAGAAAATACTGTTAATTTGCAAAATAAAAAACAGGGGGATAATGACAGTTTAAATACTGAAATGCATACAGGAGAACAAGGAAAGCAAACTCCTTTAAACAATTAAATGGACAGTATAAAAGCAGGGGAAGGGAGCTCTAAACAGGATTTTTTATGGCAAGGAAGAAGAGAAAGTCTACAAGATAAGTTTCTTGGTCAGTAGATAAAGCACTTAAAGGGGCTGGTTGGAAGCAAAATAAAAGTGGTGTATGGCAAGCTGACCCAGATTATAACATAAGAGATAAAAACAAAGACCTAGGAGGAAAAGCAACAGCAATAGATACAATAATGTTTTGTACTGATTCTGATTTGGACTTACACTTGGAGGTTGTGAGGCCTAACACCCCATCCCAGCCCCCAAGGAAATTAGTATGGATGGCAGTGATGAGAGTCCTAGGGAACAGATTTTAGCGTGGGGAGATAGAGTGGAAGAAGAAGCCCCACAAAATAAAACACAAAAAGAGGCATTGCAAGCCCCACAGCTTTTGGCACAGTTTTGGAACAGAGAACATGTTTTTCAGAATGCTATGTCAGCCCAATGAAAGAATGCGTTGTGATTACAGTATCTGGGAGGACTGGAGAGCACCCCAGTTAGGATATATGTGGGAAAAACACTTATTAAAAATTCAATGCATTTCTTTTCTGATGAGATATATGCCCTTATACATGCCCCTGGAGATACCATATATGATGTCAGTTTTAAAACCCCATTAGGCCTGGACAGATTTTGGGCCTCTTATGAAAAACTAAAATACACCTTTTTATGGCTCCCTTTTAGGGCTATCCCTTTGACAAAGCCTGCCATCAAACAAGTCACAATTCTGTTTCAGAATGAAGGTATTAATGTGAATGACATAAAACATTGGTTACTGCAGAAAAGTGATTTTTAGGGAGAACCCTCACCTATCTTAGATGATGAACACATATGGACTGGAGGGTGGAGGTTCAGAGTAAAACTAAGAATGGGACCTCATAGACCTAAACATTTGCCTAGTTCTTTCTTTTTAGGAAGAGATAGAGGTCACTGCTTTTATGCTGGGCAACCTAAAACATGTTTTAAGTGCGGAGCCCTGTCTCATCTTAGCAATGCCTACGATAAGATTAAATGCAGCTTGTGTTTGGAATTTGGCCACAACAGTGCACATTGTACTAATGAACTAAGATGTAATCTTTGCAGTGAGATAGGCCATGGCTATAAAAACAGTGAATGGGTTACTCATAGCAGATCAGACCGCCCTGCTCAAGACAACATAATTAATAAAGCACAAAAAATGAGCACAGAAAAGCAGCAAAAACTAATAGCAGAACAACTTCAGAAAGAACACAGAGCTGAGACCCAGGGTACTGAAGGGAGGAGAGAAGGAGAACCTGAAGAACAAACCTCAAAGGTAGTAACACCCCAGTAACAGGAACGGACTACTGAAGGCCTAGCTGGGGAGCCTATAAGCCTTGAACAGAGAGTCAAAAGCCATACTAACCCCCCTCCGAGGGCAGCAAAGCTCAAATTTCTAGGCCTGAGACAGAAAGAGATATAATGTCTCCACCAGTGTTACAGGTGGTTAAAATGAAAAAAGGGGGATAAACCAATGTAATCCAAAAGCAAAGCAGCCAAAAATATCTGTTTCTCCCCAGGCAATCAAACTTACAAACCAATATGAGACCTTAGACCCACAGAACTCAGATGGTGACTCAGAGACCTCCTCCACTTTTTCCTCTCAACAAGGAGTTACGTCAAATACTCTTGGAAGAAAAAGTACAAGCAGCTAGAGCCAAGCCTAAGAATTATGGAGTGAGACTTTGGAGAAGTTGTAGGTTAGAACAAGCTAAAATATAATAAAGATGTGGGGTCTGTTTTTCCTTTTTGTTCTTAACATTATGCAAATTTTTCAGAATTTAAAGATTTCAACACTTAATATTAATAGCATTAAGAATACCAGAAGGAGAGTGGTGACTTTTTCTCTTATAAAGGACCTACGGCTGGACATTTGTTTTCTCCAGGACACACGGTTATCTTTTAATAGTGATATTTCAGCAGCTGGTAAATTGTGGTGTTGGGGGCCCTCCTTCTATTCTATGGGGCAAAATGTATGTGACGGGGTAGGGATTCTTTTTACAGGATATAATTTTACGGTAACAAGGGTGTTGGACCTGCATCCAGGAAGAGCACTTTTACTAGATGTTGTGTATCATGACATTACATGGAGACTAATTAATTTGTATGCCCCACAAACGAAAAAGGAAAGAACTGATATATTTAGTATCATTAGACCTTATCTTTTTATATCTCAACAGGTCATATGGTCAGGGACTTCAATTGTGTCCAAGACATACAAGACAGGGGAGCAAGAACTAATAAACAGTTTTGTGATTCGAGAGCTTTAAACACCATAATAGAACAAGGAGGTTTAAAAGACTGTTACAGGTCTATCTACCCTACTGGTGGTTATACATAGTACAGGAGTAATTTAGCTACTAGGATAGATTTTAGTTTTGCTTCACAATCTCTTCATATTTTACAAACCCACACTATTCCAATAGAGAACTCAGACCACTTCATGGTACTTACCCAAATTTCTACTACCCAAGAAATCCCAAGGGACAAAGGTCATTGGAAACTAAATAACACCTTGTTACAAGATCAAAGCTGTAGGGAACAGATACAAGATTTGCTGCAAGCTGGACAGTTGATAGCATGTTTAGAAGATGATTTCGGGAGATGGTGGACGGATACAAAAAAAAGAGGTTAAACAGAAATTCATATCAATGGCTAAAGAGACATACACAGAGCAGTGTAAATCTTATTTAACTTTGAGGGCCCAGCTTTACAAAATCTATACCCTAGCTAATAAGGGATGTGGAGTATTTATACAATAAATAAAAAACATCAAAGAAAGTATGGAAGAATTGTAGCATTCTAGAGCAGCTTCCTTACTGCATGAACATCAGATTAGTACCCCAGATAAAATTACCTCAGGAGATATATTTGACAGTTGCAGAATGAGGATGGAACATAAAAATACGAGTAGTTTAAAAACTATGGAGGGAAAATCAGTTAAAACACAAGAAGAAATTATGAGCACAGTAGTGTCCTATATCAGGTCTCTGTATTCGGCACCAGATATTTCTATATCACAGATACAAAATATACTTAAGCAAGTAAAGGTTCCAGAGATACCGAACAGTGTTATACAGAATTTAACAGCCCCATTACATTAAATTGATAAGGCTATAGGATCTTTAACAAAATAATACCTCTCCAGGGATCGATGGTTCAACCACAAAATTTTATAAAACTTTCAGGAAAGAAAATGAGAGATATATTAATAATAGTTTTTAATGCAATTCTAGACACAGGTTACATACCCCCTCAGATGGGACTAACTACGAAGAATTTTATTTCTGAAAAAATGACCGAGAACTATTAAAAAATTGGAGACCGCTTGCAATCATGAACACTGATATTAAAATCCTAATGAAAATTTTAAATACCCAGCTTAGTGAAGTAAGCTCTTTTGTGATAGAACAGAGTCAAACTTTTATAATTAAAGGCAGAGGGATTCAGGACAACTTATTGTCAGGGACAATGGTTTTCCATTTTTAACGGTAACACCGGTAAAAATCACGGAATCCTGCTTGGTTTGCGGATTTTGAATTTTTGTACCGGTGCCTCACGGAAATTGCATTTCACTGCACAGAATCCCTAATATTTCAGCATATTTTTAAATGTTTTTATTTTCTCTTTCTCTGCCCCCTTCTCACAGCAACAGTCTCCACTTTTCAGAGATCCCTAGGCTGGCTATCCCATAGCTTCACCCCAGGTAATGCTCAGGAGCTCCTGTGACCTGCACCCATCCTGCCTAGGTTGTACCCCAGGTGGGAAGGAGGGACCCCAGGTCACCCTCCACAGTCCTTTAATGTGTGTCAGTCCAGCCCAGTGGGTCCCTCATGGAAACTGGTTATGAAGTCTGGGGCAGCTGGGTCCTTCTACCAGCAGCTGATGTGGGGTGATTGTTATTGGTTTTCTGGTCTCTGTCCCTGAAGGCACCAACACTCAAGGGTATCCAAGGAAGTAGGGCACATAGAGACATGCCGCTACTCCAGATCCTGGCTAGCTTCCTCTCTTCCCAAATGCTCTGTAGCCTCATTGCTCCACCACCTGTGGTCACCCATGTGGCAGTAAAGCATCAGGACCTGCAAGCCACCATTCCCAGAGGAGGAGAGTGGCCCCCAGATGCTCAATCCTACTCCCCTGGCTAGGCCTCTAGCAACCCAAATTCACTTCTGATCCCGAGTCCCTGGCATTGCAAGCAGTAGAGGTACCTCAGGCTATTTACAGTGCTCTGTCAACTATACACACTTTGGTGTGAAGAAAACATAAGCAGATGGAGAGGAAATAATTCAGTTTTAGTAAAATGTTGCAAAGTGTTCAATGTTCATAATTTGTACTGTAGGTACTGTGCTATTATTGAAATCATATATTAAAACATTATATATGGGTGTTATGGCTGACAGTATAGCCAAGTGGTTAGAGTAACAAACACTGATCAAACTGAGTACATTTAGAAGACTTGGGTTTGATTCCCAAAACCTCCACTTGCATACTGTGTGACTCTGAGCAAGGCACTTAACCTCCACAGTGCTCCTGGGTCACCTCTGAAAACAGGCAGTTTTGCCTGGTGGATTTACCAGTTTACAAAAAATATAAAAAAATACCAGTGTATGTTTACTACATCATTCAGTAGTCAGGGTACCATGTAATTTATCTGAGTTGTACTCTGGCTGCAATGATGTTGTATAAGTAAATATAAATGTTCAGATACATTTTGTGTTTTATAAGCTTGTTTTTAGACTTCAGTCATGTTTTTATTATTGATTTTTTTGCATATGAACATCTAGGATATAGATTGCTAAGCACAGGATCACTGTTACCAACTAGTTTATTCAAGTTTATAATCAGCAGGGCCATCCAAAATCCTCAGTTGTTTGATTGAAAGTGAGTCTGAATGAAAGTATGTTCACAAGGCACAAACTGCCTTATTTAGGTGAATGGGATAGAAACACAGAAACATAGACTTTGACGGACCACCTAGTCTGCCCATTTCATCATTTGCACCTTCTCTCCCACCTGTGTGTCAGTCTCTGTGACAACAAAAGTTTTCTGACAGACTGCTTTAATAAAAGCAAATGTTACGTGTTTTAAGTGTACTTATGCTTGGACAGTGGATTTGAAAGCACAATCAGTGACACATGGAAGGTAAGACCCAGGGCTGTATGATGCTAGTGGGTAGAGTGGTGCTCAATTCACAACTGAGCTCAGACATGAAAACTGAAAGACACCCTTTTCATGGAGACCAAGGAAAAAGGCATCCACATGTTTGTGAGATGCATTAGAAGGTCCTCCACTAATCACTTGTGAATTTTTTTTAGGTGAAGACACTATTTCAGAAACAAATTCAGGCAGTTTTTTTTTTGTTCCTCCTACCCGCTGACCATCCACTCCTTCAGGCCTGCCAAGTCCCCCTACCACTGCTGCCGAGTTCCCCCCACCATCCACTACCCTTTATGGCCATGCTACCAGGTAACCCAAATTAACCCTTCATTGGTGGGCCCCTATCCCTGTGAGAGGCTAACAAAGGAAGACAATCACCCTAAAGAGCTTCCTGTATATCCCAGGCATGGCAAAGGTCAGAACAGACACGTGTCTGGGATGTCATGCTTATGGAGGGACCAGAAGCCATCCTCTAAGTAGCCAGCAGGTGTTTTTCCATTTTTGTGGGAGCACGACAGGCCACATGATGTCAAGACACAAGCTGGCATCCATAACGCTCTCTTCCGCAATGAGGGCCAATGTGTTGCCATGCCTCCAGCCTCCACCTGGGGCCAGCAAATGTTGAGCTGTGAATATACCTCCCTTCAAGGGAGAAGGCGAGTGGTTGTTGGACACTGAGCCTTCACCCTCCCCGGACAGTCTTCCAGCACCCAAACCTGTTCCCAAACCCTGGTCAGTGGTGTCACTGGCAGAAATCCAATTGAGGCAGTTAAATGATAGGAAGAAACAAATGTGCTCCACCTTAGTAGTGGTGGTGGTTCAGATTAATTCACATCTGAGTTCTAACAAGCAAGAGACTAAGTAATTTGTACCTTGTGCATGTGGGGTGTGGGTGTTGAAGAGGGATCATAGTGCTGTCACTGCTGCCATCACCCCTGAGGATATGGACTGCATTGTTGCTACTGTCATCACACCTGAGAGGCAAGGGGAGGCCATAGTGCTTCTGCCATAACCACTGGTGGATGGGGAATGTTGTACTGCTGCTGTCCCACCTGAGGATGGGGCCATAGTGCTGATACTGCCATCGCACCTGAGGAATGCGGAATGTGGTACTGCTGCCATCACACCTAATGGATAGGGATTGCAGTGCTGCTGCTGCCATCTCACCAAAGGGATGGGTCTGTAGTGTTGTTGGTGCTGCCATCGCACCAGAGGGATGGGGGCCTTACTGCTGCTTTCATCACAGCTCAGGGATGGGGGCTGTAGTGCTGTTGCTGCCATCATATTTTGTACCTAAAATAACTTTAAATTGGTACAAGGATGGAAGGATGTGCAATAGTGGAGGCCAAAACTGCTAAAATGCACGTTAGCAGAGTTAAAAATTGTTAAATAAAGTACACAAAACCAAACACCGGTAAAACCAGATTATGGCTTAATAGACACCGGTGACAATACCACTTTTTACAATGTGCAAAATGGAATTTGCCCTTTCTCAATCCCGGTAAACCAGTGTCCCTGCTTATTGTTATTAAGGGAAATAGTAGACTTAGGGAATAATGGAAAAATTAAGGTATTTCTACTTGCATTGGACCAGGAACAAGCTTTTGACAAAGTGTCCCATATTTACTTATCAGAAGTCTTAAAGCATTATGGTATACCACAACAATTCATTGCATGGATAACTAGTATCTATAGAATAGCTGCAGCTACACCTATAGTTAATGGACATTTGGGGCAGATGGTTAAAATTAACAGGGGTGTTAGGCAAGGCTGCCCACTCAGCCCTTTGTTATATATATTTAGCATTGATCCTTTGTTGAACTTAATTAATCTAGATATAACTCTGGGGCCAATAACTTTGAGTAATGGAGATACAATAGTTAAGGCAATAGCTTACGCAGATGATGTGAGTCTTTTGTTGCCAGATAGCACCTCTGTTGAGCAAGCTCTGGATATAATACAACATTACTCTGATGTAACTGGAGCTAGAGTAAATTATACTAAGAGCAAAGGATACAAGCTGAGTAATATAACAGAAGCTGTGGGACACATACGAGAAATTGAAATATCTAATTCTGAAATAATGGTTTTGGGAATAAAATTTGGGTCAGGTGATATGGCCAC
This sequence comes from Neoceratodus forsteri, assembly GCA_016271365.2. Taxonomy (NCBI): domain Eukaryota; kingdom Metazoa; phylum Chordata; order Ceratodontiformes; family Ceratodontidae; genus Neoceratodus; species Neoceratodus forsteri. Next base: position 1,075,013,924 of record CM057453.1, read on the forward strand.
TATTAATTGGACAGAGAAAATAACAATAGGGTTAGAAAAGGTTCTAAAATGGAAAAATTGGCAACAAACCAAAAAGAAAAAAAGCCATGATTGTCAAAAGCTTTTTGTTATCAATATTTACTTATTTGTGTGTAATATTCCCAACCCTTAGTAATTTAAATACAAAAATATTAGGTATGGTATTCCTTTTAATATGGGGCTCTAGGTTAAATCCAATTAAAAGGGAAGTGCTATACAAAGAATATAAGGAAGGGGGGATAAACCTTTTAAATCCAATCAGTTTTTTTTTTAGTTTATTTTTTCAGACTAATATTGCAGGTTTCAATCCACTTACAATGCAGAATGGAAAAAAAGTAGCAGCATTATGGTTAGTTCTGGTATTACGGGTATGGGCACAGTCTCCTAAGAAACTGAAAAAATCAATTGTTCCCATGGTGAATAATTTTTTGCTTGTAGTTGAGAAAATTAGGAGGTGAAACATAACAGTAACACATGCTTCAGGCCCAGATAGAAGAAAAATATATGCCACAATACAAGAGGCTGGGTATGGCGTTAATATAGTATATAAAGGAGTACAACCTGGTTTTAATAATAAGATGGGAGAATATCTCACAGACAAAAGAACTCCCCCCAAAATGTGGGATACGGTGTGGCTCTGTAGCCATGGCAGGTTAGGTGTGAAAGGCAATGCAAAACATTGGGGAGGCAGTATAGCGCAGTGGTTTAAGACTCTGAGCTGCAAATCTGGTGACATCCAGCAGACCAGACCTGGGTTTGAATCCCACAGCTTCCACGTGCATACTGTGTGACCCTGAGCAAGTCACTTAACTTCCCTGTGCTCCCAGGTCACTCCTGTAAAAAAGCTTTCAGCTTAGTGTGCTACTCCTGGTTAAACAACTAAATAAATTAAAAGTCTAGAAGAAAGGTGGTACCCAAGGGATACTTGTAGTCAGGAAGTTGAAACACTTGAGCATTTTCTGATTCACTGCCCCAATACCCAGAAAGTCTGGTCTGAAGTTAGCAATAAATGGAATAATAGATATTAGAAAGAACTAACTTATAAAGAAGTAATTACTGGTTATTCAAAGAAATTACACAGGCTTGATGAAGGGACACTACGGGTATTGTTAACTTGTATAAATGTTTTTTTTGTGGTAAGTTAGATGCAAATTTGTCATACAACAAATTATTTATTCATTTTTTGTTGACCGGGTAAGTGCACTAGACAAATCCTGCCAAGTGGTTCAAATGATTGAAAAAGAAATTAGAAGGATCTGGCATTATGAATGTAGAACTTTAAATACAGACATTATTAGAAAAAGGTGGTTAGGATTACCTCCGAGAATCTATACAGATAGACGATAAGGTTATATAGGCAACTGAAAAGCTTTACGATGGAACAGTGTGGTAATAGAATCCATGTGATGAAGGACAACTTTCAAATATAGAAATGAATTTATAAGGGAAATTATTCAAGTTGTATACATAACACTGATATTTTGTTAATTTTCTTTTGTTTGGAATTTTCTGTATTATATTGTCTGTAATATGATCTGTGTGTGTAACAGAAGTGATTTCAGTTTGTATCAATAAAAAATGTCTCTACTCTTTTCGAGAAGTGCCATGGGATCTTTAACATCCACCTGAACTACCACCAGAACAGGCAGATGGGACCTCGGTTTAACCTCTCATCCAAAAGAAGGCACCTCAGGAGTGCAGCATCCCCCTCATGCTGCACTGCAGTGTCAGTATTGGGATATTAACCCAAGTGCCTGGTGTGGGAATAGAACCCACAGCCTTCTCTGACTGGCAGTTCTTAGTTGACTGGCAATTCTTGTTTCTGACTATGCATAAATTTGGCTTTCCCTCCAAATTCATTAAATGGGTGTCTTCTCTGTATCAGAATTTCCATGCTTGAATATATTGCAATGGGTTGTTTTCAGATACTTTTCCTTTACACTCTGGTACCAGACATGGATGCCCTCAATCCCCCCTCCTGTTCAACATTTACCTTGAACCATTACTGTCTAAATTGTGGGCCCACAAGGAAGTTGGCATATGCTGATGATGTGCTTCTTCACCTTAACCACCCAGCACAATCCTTTCTGGTGTTTTTTTTCTCTCATAGCAGAGTATGGTGCAGTCTCCATATTTAAAGTTAATCTGGGTAAGACTAATATTTTTCCTCTTAATCACAAGTTTACCAAGAATGGAATTTCTTCACTTGGGGTTCGGTGGAGCCCTAAGAGCCTGAAATACCTGGGTTTGGTGCTCTCCAGGAATGGTAACTTGATGATGAAGCTGAATCTTGATCCCCTGCTTGTCACTATTCAACAAGATCTTAATAGGTGGCAATCTCTTTCCATATCGCTTTGGGGATGCATCAGTATAATTAAAATGAATATATTACCTAGACTTTTTTACCCACTCAGTATGTTAAATTTCTAGATACCCCTAGCCTGGTTCAAGAAGGTGCACACCTTAATTTCTTCTTTTATTTGGTTAGGCAAGTGCCCCAGATGCACCTACTCAAAACTGGCAGCTTTCCATAATGTCCAGTGGCTTGAAACTTCCACATTTTGGTCTATATTTCTGGGCTAGCCAAGTGGCCAAATATTTAAGATGGTTTACCACCCAGGAAGAAATTGCCTCCTATTTTTATGTACCAGAATGGTTGGTTTTGGAGAGAGCCTTAATATCCAGTGTGAATATTTCTCCACAGGCCGTATTGCACATTTCCATTAAGGCCCTGCTTCCTGAATTGTGCAATTCTCCAATCCTGTCTTCCATTTGGACACACACACACACACACACACATAGCTATGTACCTTTTTAAAGTACTGGAATATGAAAGACCTTATGCAACCAGTGGTGGACAACCCCAATCTGAAAATAGGGGTAAACAGATCTCCTCGGTTTGGCTCCCTCAACTTAATGGCCTTAGAATTAAGGATTTTTTCTCAGACGGGGTCTGTATGCACTCTGGCACAATTATGTCTCAATATAATCTGGATAGGTGCAATATCTTTAAAGTATTCCAGTTACGCCACCTCCTGATACAAAATTTCTCGATTATAAGAGAGACTGAAGATGGGGGTCAGTGGTTTGAACCCATGGTTGTTTTATGTGGCAAACCCCATGCAGTCTCCTAAGTGTATGCCTCTTTTTGGGAAAGAGCACTAGATACCCAATGTGGGATCCCAAGGTACTGGTCTGCTCAGTTTCCCACCCTACTAGACAAATGGAATTCCATCTGGAAAAGTTCTCACACTTATGTTTCCCAAGACAGATTGAGGCTCACCCAATACTAAATCTTAAATTATATGTATTGGACCCCCATTAAGTTTCAGATCCTGGGCAGAATTCTGGATGCCTTATGTACTAGGTGCCGCCAGCATGAGGGTGATTTTAAACACATATTTTGGGAGTGTCCCTTGATTAAAGACCTTTGGGAGATGATAAAGGTTAGGGAAGACCCCTTGCTGGGCTTTGGAGACTAATTTATTCCTGAGATTTGTCTAATAGGGGACTTTTCTCAGATACCCATTAGAAACCATAGGTATCATATGGCCATGATAACATTAACCCTGAAGAAGCTGATATTATGCCACTGGCTGGATGGTCATGTTATTACATAAACAGAATGGTTGTGGGACCTACTATTTAATCTCTGTGCTGAGCAACTTAAAGCCAGGCTTGGGGGCTCCTTGTCCTGCTACAAATGGGTCTGGGAGGGTCTTCATGCTTTATATCTACTTCAGACTGGGTTGCCATCAGACTAGTCCCAGAGATGTCTTATGTCCCTCTCATTAGTCCTAACTTTCATGCCAATACTCCCCTATATGTGTGTGCAAGATGCTATAATGGTGTGATACCTTTGATAATCTTTCTATTGAAGTGCCAAGCTGGAGAGGGGGTGTTGGGGTGGTGGGAGGGGGCCCCTAACATGGGGCTATTGCTGGTTTGAATCTCATCCTACCTGTGTACGTTATATGCTCCATGTTATGGTCTCATCGAAAAACTCAATAAAGTTTGAATTTCAAAAAAAGAAGTGTAGGGTCTGCAAGGTACTGTAAATTGGGTCCTTTAATTAGGGTAAAACACACACACACACACACACACATATATACACACACACACACGAGTTAGTGTGTTAGTCTGAGTTGGGGAAGGGAACTGTTATCATCTTTGTAGTTAGCTGGGTGTGAAGAAGAGCTGTAAATTGGGGTGTGTGGCTTAGGCAGAAGTAAACGAGGTGTCTGAATTTAGACTTCCCTGTGGTTATCTTTTGCACTCCCACCCACCCCTCCACCCTCTTACAGTTAGGCAGTTCCACTTTTATAGGCACTGGATTTGATTGATAACAGGAACTTCCTGTTTGGGAGCAGAAAGGAAGGGATCACTAAGATACATAAGACTCACCATTCTTGAAGGAAAAGAGTAGCTCCCCCCAGTTGCTGGAGGTCTGACTCTGAGCAAGGAAGAAGGAGACTACCAAGTCACATATAGCACTTGACTCAGAAGAAGGAGGTAGGAAGAGAGAAGGGGAGAGGGAAGAAGAGAAAAATAGTAGGTACTGTAGCTCTAAAGGGGTTTGTGCAAAAAGTGTTTCTGGAAGACTTATCCTGTAGGTTAACTATTGGATCAGGTGAATTTTTAGGGATAGGCAGAGCTAAAGTGGATGTGTGAAAATAGTGATTCTGGGAGTGGTTGGCCTGTAGGATAACTACTGGGTTGGGTACATTTTTAGGGGGTAGGTTAACTATTGGATCGGGTAAAGTGTTAAGGAGATAGTGGGTAATATCTAGATATAGCAAGTAACTATAATGGGAATGATTCAGTGCTGTGACTGTGGGGCGGCAGTCTTCAGGGAGACTTTCTGGAGACTGTGGTACTGCTCCATCTGCAGGCACTTCTCCAGGCTGAGGGAGGAGGTTACCAGACTCAAGGCTGAGATGGCTTGGGTTAAGCAGTCCTATTCCCCCACTCAGGGACTATGAGGTCCACCTCCACTTCCACAAAGGGCACAGAGTATGAGGAGTGGTTGGACAATAGTGGGCTTGGGGAAGATTACAGTGTTGGAACATAGGCACATCCCAAATCCCATACTACTACTGAAATCCTCTGCAACACTGGCAGGGTGGGACTCCCTCATAGAGGAACCCAAGGTGGTAACTAGGACAGATATGGAGGTCCTCCATGGTGGAGACCCCAAGCAAGGTGACAGAGGACCCCAGAGAAGGAGGAGGAACTGAATCTTGGTGGGGGATTCGATACAGGGATACAGTTGGGGATGAGGAGAGGGTGGTAAGGTGACTTCCCAGTGCCACAGCTCATAGGGATGGAAGGAGGATGCTAAGGATCACCAGGGAGGGAGGGAGAGCTAGATGTCATTGTCCACTTTGGGACAAATGACCTAGCTGGGGAGAGGCCAGATGCATTCAGGAAGAGTTCAGGAAATTGGGGAGGGGTCTTAGGCAAGTAGCACAACCTATTACTTTCTTGGAGGTGCTACTTGTGTATGACAAGGGGGATGACAGGAGGCTCTGCACCAGGGACTTCAACTTATGTTGAGGAAGTGGTGTAGAGAAGAGGGATTCAGATTCACTGGGGACTGGGGCTCCTCCTGGAGGCATGGAGGCCTGTACAGGGGTGATGGCCTGCATCCCTCCAGGAGGGGAATCGAGATCCTTAATGAACAGTTTAAATGCTACATTAGTAAGCATTTAAACTAGCCAAGGGGGGAGGTGGAATAAGGCAGGAAGACATAGATGTCCCTCCTCCACATGCTCACAGGGTCAGCAATGAGAATCCTGAGGGTGGGAAGTCCTACAGGGAACAAACACAAATAGGAAACCAGGAGGAAGCAGAAAGAGGAAAGATAATAGAGGAGGAAAAGGACAGGGTTAAAAGGGCAAGAAGAGGGGAGATGGCAATATAAAATGGAGAGCCATGTGTTCATGTGCTCAAAGTCAGGGCAACAAGATGGTGGACCTACAGGCCTCCATGGCAGCAGGAGACCTGGACATAGTAGCAGTTACAGAGACCTGGTGCAATGAAAACCAGGACTGGGAGGTAGCCACACCAGGGTATGCATTATTCAGGAACAGGGTAGGAAAAAAGGGAGGAGGGGTGGCTCTTTACGTGAAAGAGAACATAAAGGCCACAGAAGTACAAGGGGGACAGAGTAAAGTGATGGTACTGTGGGTCACCTGGAGACAGGGAGGGGGACTGCTATTAGATAGGGGTGATCTACAGACCTCCAGCACATGGAGAGAAAGGAGATAATGATATGATAGAGTAAATACAAGGGATGGCTAACAAGGGCGAGGTACTGCTAGTGTGGGACTTCAGTCTGCAAGATGTAGATTGGAGCCTACCTGCTGCAGCATCAGTTAGAAGTAGGAAACTCCTCAGCTCCCTGCAGGGGGTGTTCCTTAGGCAACTAGTTAAAGAACACACTCGTGAGGGGGCATTACTGGACCTAGTAGTGTCAAACAGGGACAGTGTCACTGATGTCACAGTGGGAAGCGACCTGGGGACCAGTGATCATCGTACGGTGTGGTTCAGCATAATGAAAGCCTGGTGCCGATATACCAAGGTCTGCACTACCCCTGCCTTAGCTGGCCAGACCAAGGTTGAGGGGCCTGGGTTCCTACTTTACTGTAAAACTGATTCTTTCCAAGATAACATAAGTGTGCAGTGCCCCCACCCACAGTATACTTACATGGGCTAAATAACACCTGGTGCAACCCCCTGTGATGTTGCACCCACCCACAATACCATAGTGCCACCCCAAAAATGACCCAATAACCAAAATCCCACATTTCAACATTTTAGGAATTATGGACTCTTACTAATAATATGCTCACACACCAAGGTTATGCAGAAACAGCAAACTATTTGCATGGGGTGATGGTTAGGAAAGGGGACTTGGAAGTAGAGGTTAAGTATTTACAGTTGGTTTGATTGGACTGGATTTGGCATGGTAAATTGGTATTTTTTGCCTTTGCAATCAAAATAATCATTCTTGCATTTTAAAGTTAGACATTAATCACAGTGGCCACCCTCCAACCTCTGATGTATTCAGTATATCTAATCTGGCTTTCTAGCTAGCTGCATTCGGTGACAGAAACATTGTATTAGATGCCCTCACTTTACCAGTCTCAAAATGTATTAGAACCCTACAATTCCAACACCTGTTCTGGGTACCCAGTACTAGAATCTTAAAGGCATAGGCCTGATAGCTGAGATGGCTGGCATTGCAGCTGAGTTGGGGCACTTAAAGAAAAGCAGATTATCTTTATCTTTAATTCTGAGACACATCATCCTGACTGTAATGTTGAAGACTTTAAACATTTTTAAATTAGGTAACTTGGACTTTGGATACTGAACTTGGTAACAACTTTAATTATTTATATGTCCCTCCAGATTGTTGAAGGCTGTACCCTGCATACTCACGGTTCTGTAGTTATTATTTTCAAAGATGAACTCAGGCTGTACAAGGTAGATACAGGGCATCACATTATGTGGGCTGTAATTTTAGATGCTGAGATGCTGGGCAAAGGCTTACAGTCAGGAACCTCCTTACTGACTGCAGGATCTTGCAGCTTTTGCAGCTGGAAAGCAGCTCTAGCTTCTGAGGAAGTGTCCTTCTTTATAGGCTGAAATCACCTACAGACCAGGCTGGGCCGGCATGCTTCAACCCCCATGTCCGGCTATACCCCTCAGGGGGAACCTCATTTGGCATTGCCTTAGGTGGTGGCACACTACCAGGCTGTCTCCCAGGCCGATCTGAAATAGTCACATTGCATTCAGCACATTTATACATAGCACATTTAGACATTTCAATAGCTGCAGTAGTCACAGACAATTCAACCATGTGTCAGCATGGCCACCATGGTCTTTTAGCTTGTTGATCACAGGCGCTCTCTCTGGAGGGTGCTTTTCCCCTAAGGTTAGGGTGACCCTGACTTTCACAGTTCATGCAAGACAACAAGAGCTTAGCTTGAATCTTTAACTACATCAGACAGAGCCTGAAGCTTGGCTTTCTATCACTTGGCACTTGATACTAGACGGAGCTTGAGGCATGGCTCCCTACCAGTTAACAGCTTTACTTGACAATACAACTGGTCACTGCAGCTTTTCTCAAGCTTAGGACACTTTAACACAGTCCCTATTGGCTTTGCTGGCGTTAGCAGCTCCAACCTGGACACTCATAAAATTCACTGGCCTCCCAGGCACTGTCAGGTCAGTTCTGCATGGTTAGAAAACCTCCCTTCCTGTTCTGTAGGTACATCAACAGTCACATCAGGTATTTCTCAACACAGGACCCTTCTCTGGTCACTGGCATACGTGTCCACCTATTTCTTCAGCGTTTGTTATATTCAGGGTGCAGACAGAAGACACAGGGTGCAGACAGATGACAGGCACTTCTGGGCCTCTTGGGCCTGTCTGCTGCAACACAGATTTCTAAACAGCTCAATGTTGCAAGTAGACATTTACTTACTCAGAAGGATTCAACAGACTTTCCTTTTCTGGAAGTTAAAGATTTCTTTAGCACTCTCACTGCTGAGGCAAAGGCATTTCTTGCATCTCTCTCACAACTGCAGGTGGATGCTGGCTTCTTTTCTACATTTCCTTAATGTGGCAAGAAACTGCTAGCCCTGGAGGACAATTTCTGGCAACCCCCAGGTTAGAGACTTCTGTTTCTGGCAGCCACTCTTTCTCTCTGGCAGAGATAGAAGCCCCTCCCCTGTGGAGGGGCTTTCACTAAGCACACTAGGCCCATTTTCTCAGCTGGGGGCCTGAGCCCCCTTCCCTGTGGAAGCGCTCCTGCTGGAACTGAACTCAGCCTGAAAATCCCTGAGTTTTTATGGAGTCCTTCTGGGGCTCCAAAATGGCTGAGTCCACTTGTCAGTCCCAAAGCGATTGGCTAAGTCCACTTGCCAATTCTGAAAATGAATATTCATAAGCCTCCTTCGATGCTCAAGAGGCTTCCTGTTTTGATGCCTGAAGTAGGTCCCTGCTTTTCCTCCACAATCCTTTTGCAATGTCCCATAAGTCTCTGGCAAAGTCCCAACAATCCTTGCACTGAAATCCTGGCTTTCCAATTGGCTGCTGCTCTGCAAATATGGCTGCTAGTACACACAGTCCCAATGCAGATATCACAGTCCCACAAATACAGTTCTGGTGTAGCCAGTAAATAAATATTTACTTAATCTGTGCCACACTGCTCAACAGCAGCTACTGTGCCCTCTTAATTGCTGCCCAGTTCCTAACAGTTAGCTGCAGTCTCTAGCCTGTCGCTGCTGCTGAAATACAGTGCCCATAGGCAGCAGACAGGCAGCCCATCAGAGTCCCAACAATATGTCGGGTTGCAGCCCGAATAATCATTATTTATTTTCATAGCCCCCATTATTTGGCAAGTTCCCTCTAGTCCTCCTTATGTTCACATCTATTTACATTTATTCACAATTCTCACCTGTCACTAGTGTCAATATTTTATAACTCCTTGCACTAGCACAGACAACGCATGCATATTAGTGCTACCTCACACAGCTATCCAGGCCAAGTCCAGGGAAACGGATCCTGTTCGATGGAGTACCCCACTGACCATTCCAGGGGTGGCAAGCCTTGGTAGTAGAGGGCTGGTAGGATGTTGAGAAAAAGCAAAATGACTAAATATATATATATATATATGTATATGTGTGTATATATATATATATATATATACACACACACACACACACACACACACACCAGTTAGGGTAAGGTAATACCACAAAAGTAAGGAAATCTGGCATTAGGTTTTCCAACCCTAATGCCCCACCCCACACCCAAGCAGCAGACTGAAAAAACATTAAGGTTTGGGTTTCCCGAGTCTTAGTGAATCACTGGTGGAGTCTTCTTGAGGGTCTTCAATCCTAATGCCCACCCCATTCTATGAGCAAACAATGTCGCACATGAGCTTCTATCTTCACACAGGGTCCACAGGGCCCTACATGAAGAAAGGTATAACAAACTGTGTTGGCAACCTGTAGTGAGATATACTTCTCTACCTTTGAAGAGTGCATCATTATGAGCCAGTGGCTTGGAACTACACCTTGTGCTTCAGATTGGCGGCTAGGGGCTGAGGGGGGAACAGTGAGCATTAGGGTTGACAACCCTCAAAGAAGATCCCATTAATGACTCGCCAAAACTCAGGAGACCAAAAACCCTAATTTATTTTCCCTTTTGCTGCTTGGGGGTTGGGGTGGGGTGTTAGAGTTGGAAACCCTAATGCTACATTTCTCTAGTTTTGTGGCATTAAGATACCCTAGTCGGTGCATTAACAGAGTTTTTTGCTATAAATTTCCTTACTTTTTGAGATAGTATAATCAAATCCTCATTTGCCTGTGGGAACACAGGGCACTCTGGGACCCTCACTTGCATTTGTAGCAAAACAGCAACAAAATTTTCATCATAGCCTTCTTATTACCCCACCTCATGAACCCGGTAATGATAATTTTCAAATCCCCACCAAAACATCATTCTGCGCCACCAAAACATCATTCCGTGCCACAGGTGCAAAAACATATTTTGGGCAGGATTTGAAAAATGACAGCTGGCATGTTCATGAGGTGGTGTAAAAAATGGCTATGTTGAAAATGCGGGGTTACATACTTTAAATTACCAATAGAAATAGTGTAAATTATTCACTTGGTGGTAGTCATGTCCTCTACCGGCCATTGTCTGATCATAGTACATTACTTTCATTTTTAATGTTTCTTTCTCGATACTGATTTAGAAACATTAAAACAAAAGTCATGTACTATCACCAGACAACTGCTGGAGGTGGACATGACTACCATCCAGTAAACACTGCTACTATTTCTGCATTTACAAGATCTGCTGCATGTGTAGGATAGAGGGACTTAGCAAAATTGGTAAGCAAGTGGGCCAGTAGACAACTAGGGAATCCTTTTTTTTGTTAATAACTACTAAAATCAGGATGTGGGTGGGGACCTCTACCACCAGGGAATGGATGCTTGGGGGAAGCAAGTACCACAAAATGGATGTTTGGGTGGCACATCTAGCACCAGGCAATGAATGTTTGGAGAGGGGTACCGTCAGCATGGATAGACTAGTATGGATGTTTTAAAACAACAACACCCCACTGTAAAGTGAAGTGCACATGGACTACAATCCCACAGCATATCAACCCAACAATCCAACAAACAAGGCAGGAAAAGTTACACAAGATAAATGTCGGGGGGGGGCCAAAAGGTTTTATAAAACATATTGACCAGAGTTCTTTGTGCTATATTGTGAAAACATTGAACCCATCAGCGTGAAATATTACCTTTCAATAGTCATAATGCCCCTCTGCCTTCAGCTTCAGGCAATAAAACTGCTGCCAGAGAGTACTTCATCCATCAGGGTCAAGGTTTTCACACTATAGCCCTCAACTCCTGTCAGCAAGTTATAATATGGCAAGTAAACAATCTGCAGTCACAGACAAAACACAGTCCTGATAACATCAGCACCTGTGCTTGAAACCAATGTTCTGTGTGCCCTTAATAACTCCTTGCCACTGAAACTATTAATTTCCTGCCAAATGCCTTACTGTACAGTCAATTACAAAATAGTCATCCATTTGTTTTATTACTAATCTACTTGTTGTAATGCTGTGGCTTTTGTTTTCAGCCTACTTGTAAGATTTATGCTCATTTTTTTTTTTGTAAACAAAACCCTAATGCAAGATTACAATGAAACTCACTATTGTTGTTGACTGAGCACTTGCACAAAGGAAAATCAGAGATTTCCTTTACTCAATACATTTTTGAATAGACAGATACATAAATACATACTGTCAGATAGACAGACAGATAGATAGATAGATAGGTAAATAGACAGATACCATAGATAGATAGATAGATAGATAGATAGATAGATAGATAGATAGATAGATAGATAGATAGATAGATACATGCATACATACTGTCAGATAGATAGACAGACAGACAGACAGTTAGGTAAATAGATGCTGTTGATAGATAGATAGATAGATAGATAGAGAGATAGATAGATAGAAACGTACATACATAGGTAGATAGATACTGTCAATAAATAGATAAATACATAGCTAGATACTGTTGATAGAAAAGATAGATAGATATTGACAGATAGATAGATAGATAGATAGATAGATAGATAGATAGATAGATAGACAGACAGACAGACAGATAGATAGATAGATAGATACTGTCAGATAGAAAGATAGATAGCTAGATAGATAGCTACTGTCAGATAGATACTGTCAGACAGATGGATAGATAGGTACTGTCAGATAGACAGATGAATACTGTCAGATAGATAGATAGATAGATAGATAGACAGATAGATAGATACTGTCAGATTGACAGATAGATAGATATCTATCTATCTATCTGACAGTATCTATCTGTCTATCTGACAGTATCTATCTATCTGTCTATCTGACAGTATCTCCCTCCAGTCCCTATCCTCACTGGCGTCCCACAGGGCTCCGTTCTTGGCCCCTTCTCTTTTCCGTCCTACTAAATGACCTGCCTAAAACCTGCTCTACTACCTCTGTACACATGTACACGGATGACACTGTCTTCTTCACCTCCGGCCGGACCCAAGAAGAAGAAGTCATTTCCACTCACCAGGCTGATTTCAACAAAGTACAGCTCTGGTTTAACTCCCACCAACTCTCCCTCTATGCAAAAAAGACAGTCTCCATGACTTTTGGCGCTAGGCAGAGACTATCCAGACTCACCTCACAACCGATTTTCCACACCCTTAATGGAACAATTCTAGAGGATGTGCCCTCTTTTAGGTACCCTGGAGTCTGGCTCAACCATCACCTGTCCTTTTCCACCCATGTGGACGCTATTCAGAAAAAGCGACACCCCAAGCTTGGCACCCTCTACAGGAACCGCAATTGTCTCCCACCCTTGGTGAGATGTGAAATTATCCAGAAAATGATTCTACCTTCCTTTGACTACTGCAACATAGTCTACAGCTCAGCCCCAAAATCCACCCTAGCAAGTCTGGACCCACTCTTCAACGCTTTCTGCTGATCTGCCCTAGATGCCCCCTCATGTACCCACCACTGTGAGCTCTATCACTCACTGGCCCTCTCATCCCTGAGCAACCATCGGCTACTTCACAGTATCAAATTTGTGTCCAACTTCTGGCTCAGTGCTCTCCCTTCCTACCTCACCTCCACCCTCTCCTCCCTACCAACCCTTTCCCACATCCTTAGGTCCTCTGATTCCTGGCTATTGACAATCCCTCTCTGGCAGACCACCGCAGGCCAATTAGCCTTCTCCTAACATCTCCCCAAGCTATGGAACACCAAACCAGCCCAAATCTGCCACTCCTCCTCTAGACGTTCAATATCCTCTGCCCCACTTAACTACTACACCACAAGCTATTCCTGCTCCTGACCCCCCCATCATCATATCCTCTTGTTCAACCCCCCTTCTTCTTATACGGCCTGACCAGCAGCCCTAGCATTTCTCATCTCATGCTGGCATACATGCTCATCCAACCCTGCACTTGCCCCCCAGCACTTCTGCTCAGCCCCCAGTAACACAATTATCCCACCGACTATGTCTGTCTGCTATAGGCACATTCAAAATTCCTGCACTTTCCTACCCATCCTGCTCTCAACCTCTCCATAGACAACAAGTCCTGTCACCAGCAGTACAAATTCTCAGTATCATTCTATTGTCTGTATTCTAGGCATGATATTCCACCTCCCCCTGTATGTATCTGCACTCTGTAAACCTGTATGTAGCAATGTACCAAGAGCCTAATGTAAACTCAATGTTATATATTCCCTGTACACTCTGTATCATGTACCATGATCTCCTATGTATAACTCCATGAAATGTATATTCTGTCTCCCATATATCCTCCCAGGTCACACTGGGAGATGAGCATCTTTTTGCTCAGTGTGCCCTACCTGGTGAAACTGTTCAATCAATAAATAAAATACTGTCAGATAGTACATACATTGATAGATAGATACTGTCAGATAGACAGATAGATAGATACTTTCAGATAGATAGATACTGTCAGATAGATAGATAGATAGATAGACAGACAGATACTGTCAAATAGTAGATAGATAGACAGACAGACAGATAGATAGATAGATAGATAGATAGATAGATAGATAGATAGATAGATAGATAGATAGATACATGCATGCATACATTCTGTCAGATAGCTAGACAGACAGGTAAATAGATACTGTTGATAGATAGCTAGGTAGACAGATAGATAGATAGATAGATAGATAGATAGATAGATAGATAGATAGACAGACACTGTCAGATAGTAGATATATAGATACTGTCAGATAGTAAATATATAGATACTGTCAGACAGTAGATAGATATATAGATAGATAGATACATAGATAGATAGTTATCGTCAGATAGACAGATAGCTAGATAGATAAATAGATAGATAGATACTGTCAGATAGATAGATATATACTGTCAGATAGATAGATTGATAGATAGATAGAAAGATACTGTGAGATAGATGGATAGGTACTGTCAGATATATAAATAAATAGATACTGTCAGATAGTACATAGATAGAGAGATACTGTCAGATAGACAGATAGATAGAGATATACATGCATGCATACATACTGTCAGATAGATAGATAGATAGACATATAGACAGACAGACAGATAGGCAAAGAGATACTGTTGATAGATAGCTAGGTAGATAGATAGACAGACAGACAGGCAGACAGACAGATAGGTATTAGACATATAGATAGCTAGATAGATATATACTGTCAGATAGACAGATACTATGAGATTGATAGATAGACACTGTCAGATAGACAGATAGATAGATAGATACTGTCAGATAGTACATAGATAGAGAGATACTGTCAGATAGATAGATAGATAGATAGATAGATACATGCATGCATACATACTGTCAGATAAATAGATAGACAGACAGACAGATAGGTAAATAGATACTGTTGATAGATAGCTAGGTAGATAGATAGACAGACAGACTGACAGACAGGCAGATAGACAGACAGACCTAGATAGATAGATAGTAGACATATAGATAGTTACTGTCAGATGATAGATAGATATATACTGTCAGATAGACAGATACAGTCAGATTGATAGATACTGTCAGATAGACAGACAGATAGATAGATAGATATTATCAAATAGTAGATAGATAAATAGATACTGTCAGATAGATAGATACTATCAGATAGACAGATCAATAGATAGATAGCTAGATAGATGCATGCTTACATACTGTCAGATATATAGATAGATAGACAAACAGACAGCTAGGTAAATAGATACTGTTGATAGATAGATAGATACTGTTGATAGATACTGTCAGATAGTAGATATATAGATACGTAGCTAGATAAGATAGATAGATTTTGTAAGATAGACAGATACTGTCAGATAGATAGCTAGATAATGTCAGATAGACAGATAGATAGATAGATAGATAGATAGATAGATGCTGTCAGATAGATATATAGATACTGTCAGATAGTAGATAGATAGATAGATAGATAGAAAGATACTGTCAGATAGTAGATAGATAGATAGATAGATAGATAGATAGATAGATAGATAGATACTGTCAGATAGATAGTTAGATGGATAGGTACATGCATGCATACATACTGTCAGATAGATAGATAATATATAGATAGATAGATAGATAGATAGACAGACAGACAGACAGACAGATAGGCAAATAGATACTGTTGATAGATAGTTAGGTAGATAGATGGATGGATGGATTGATGGATGGATAGTAGATAGATAGTAGATAGTTACTGTCAGATAGACAGATATAGAGGTAGATAGTTAGATACTGTCAGATAGATAGATAGATAGATATATAGATAGATAGATACTGTCAGATAGTAGATAGATAGATAGATAGATAGATAGATAGATAGATAGATAGATACTGTTGATAGATACTATCAATAGATATATATTGTCAGATAGAGAGATACTGTCAGACAGATAGATACATAGCTAGATA